>JAJHSJ010000011.1:69735301-70155301 GCA_021015155.1 Magnolia officinalis
GGTTTTTGATCTTGCCTGCCCCTTCGCAGCTTGTGCTATTTTACCTTTGGTGCCTTTTCAGGTTTTCACCAAATCCGCTACATGCCCGCTGTTTTTTTACTCGAGCCGCCTTTTCAGGTTTTCAACTCGCCCCTTTTGCTTAGGCATGCCTTTATTCTCTTTTTTTTTTGAGTGCTAGGAGTGATGAGGAGAACTTCCTTCATAGCCGGCCGATTGGCTACCTGCCTGTCCTTGTCTTTGATAACAATTGTAAGCTGCTTGAAATTATTCGGGGATAGATTACTAGGGATGTGGAATGGGTTCTTTGGTTTTCTCTTTTTTTTTTGGAATTTTTGTTGAGGGTTTCTTTTTGTCTTTTTTTTTTTTCTTTCTTTTTGTTGTGTTTTCTTCCTTCTTCTTTTTTTTTTTTTTTTGGGGTATGATAGGTGTTTCTGGGAAAGGTATATACAGTTTTTTGTAGGAGGTGAGAAATGCAGCCTTTCGATTGTAATCATTGACAAGATTCGGTAGGGTTACCCGTGATAGATTTTCACATTGTCAGCGTTGATGGGCTCGGGAAGATCCTCGCCTTTCAGATTGGTGAGCCGAAGAGCACCTCCTGGGAGTACTTCCCGAATGATCAGTGGTTCATCCCACAATGGTTTGAATTTTCCTCTGGGATCTGGCAAATGAGGCGGCAGGATACGTTTCATGACCATGTCACCGACTTTGAAACTTCTCTTTCGAACTCTCTTGTTGTAAGCTCGAGCGATCCTTCTTTGATAGCATTGGGAGTGGCTTAGCGCTCGCATGCGCTTTTCATCTGCCAGATGTAGTTGATCGTACCTTGCTTGTTGCCACTCGCCTTCTTCGACTTCACTTTTCAGCAGTATCCGTAGTGAGGGGATTTCGATTTCGACTGGTAGTACTGCTTCCATTCCGTAAACGAGCCCATATGGAGTTGCGCCTGTAGTAGATCGTACAGACGTGCGATAAGCCTAGAGTGCATAAGGAAGCATTTCTGACCAGTCAGGATATGTCTTCACCATCTTTTCGAGTATACGGATGATAGTCTTGTTTGCGGCTTCCACCCCACCATTCATTTGAGGACGGTAGGGGCTTGACCGATGGCGTTGAATTTTAAACTTGTCGAGGAAATCGCCCATCCTTTTGTTGACGAACGGAGTTCCATTGTCAGTGATAATGGCGTGAGGGACCCCATATCGGCTGATGATGTTATTCTTTATGAATTTGACCACATGAGATGCTGCAATAGTGGTATAGGATGCTGCTTCTATCCATTTAGTGAAGTAATCTACTGCCACCAGGATATATTCATGCCCATTTGAAGCTTTAGGGTTGATCTTGCCTATGATGTCGAGTCCCCATACAGAGAAGGGCCATGGTGCCGTCAAGTTATAGAGTTCGGAGGCAGGCGCATGTATCTGGTTTGCGTGCTCTTGACACTTGAAGCATCTTCTGACGTGCTTGCAGCAATCTGTCTCCATTGTAAGCCAGTAATAGCCGAGTCGTAAGATCTTTTTTGCCATCATGTGTCTATTCATATGCGGGCTGCAGAGTCCTTCGTGGATTTCTGACATGATGTGAGCTGCCTCTGTCTCATCCACACAGCGGAGAAGGACTTGGTTGAAGGATCGCTTGTAAAGGGTACCCCCGATGATCACGAACTGAGCAGCTAGTCTTTGTATTGTGCGGTGATCAGGCAGAGCCGCTCCCTCTGGGTACCTCTGATGTTCGAGGTATTCTTTGATGTCTGTGTACCATGGCTGATCATTTGGGGCAGGTTCAGCTTCTTCGATTTGTAGGCAGAATGCAGGTTCCTCCTGGAGTTCGACGGTGAGTTCCCATTCAGCAACTCCTTTTGGAATTTCGAGCATTGAAGCGAGAGTGGCCAATGCATCCACGAACTGATTCTTGACCCGAGGCATGTAAGAGAACGTGATCTCCTCGAATTCCTCGATCAAATTCTCCAGATAGACGTGATAAGGAATCAGCTTCTCATCCTTGGTCTTCCAATCGCCATTTATCTGATTGATGATGAGTTGCGAATCTCCGAAGACTCGTAACTTCTTTACATTGAGGATCATGGCTTCTCTTAGACCGGCGATGCATGCCTCATATTCAGCTACATTGTTGGTGCACTGGAATGCTAGTCTTCTGGATATGGGAACTGGGACGTCTTCGGGGGAGTAGAGTATGGCGCCTACTCCACTTCCCTTCGAGTTTGCAGCTCCGTCGAAGAAGAGTGTCCACTCTCCTGCCTTTCTTTCCTCTTCTCCCTCGATCTGGAGGATGTCCTCGTCGGGGAAGAAGGTCTTCAGAGGTTGGTAGTTGGGCAGGGAGTGTGCTGCTAAATGATCGGCCAGTGCTTGCCCCTTGATTGCCTTCTGGGTGACATATGTGATGTCAAACTCAGAAAGCAGTAGCTGCCATTTTGCGATCCTGCCCGTCAGTGCCGGTTTTTCGAATAAGTATTTTAACGGGTCCATGCGAGCGAGCAGAAGTATCGGGTGAGCGATCATGTACTGCCTTAGCCGTTGCGTCGCCCAGACTAGGGCGAGGCATGTCTTTTCTTAGCTGGAATATTTGGCTTCATAGTTTGTAAACCGTCGGCTTAGATAGTAGATCGCTTGCTCCTTTCTCCCCGTATCGTCGTGTTGGCCGAGGACGCATCCGATTGCTTCTGCTGCGACAGAGATATACAACAGAAGTGGCCTACCTGGGGTAGGCGGCACGAGCACTGGAGGATTTAGCAAGTATCTTTTGATTTTATCGAAGGCCGCTTGGCAGTCATCATTCCATTCTTTTGGAGAGTTCTTTCGTAACAGCTTAAATATGGGTTCGCAGACCGGAGTGAGTTGTACGATGAATCGGCTGATATATTGGATTCGCCCGAGGAAACCCCGAATTTCTTTCTCAGTCTTGGGCGGTGGCATCTCGATGATAGCTTTGGTTTTGGTTTCATCCACCCTGATACCTTCTTCGCCAACGATGAAGCCTAACAGCTTGCCTCCGGTTGCACCGAAGACGCATTTTTGAGGATTGAGGCGGAGCTTGAACTTTTCCAGCCTGTCGAAGAGCTTTTTGAGATCTTCAAAGTGTCCTTCGATCGTGCGAGATTTGACAATCATGTCGTCCACATAAACTTCCATCTCCTTGTTTATCATGTCATGGAACAAGGCAGTCATGGCTCGCTGATACGTAGCTCCTGCATTTTTCAATCCAAAAGGCATGACCCGATAGCAGAAAGTTCCCCATGGCGTGATGAAGGAAGTCTTCTCACGATCTTCAACGGCCATCTTGATCTGATTGTAACCGGAGAATCCGTCCATGAAGGAGAAGATCTTGTGTCCAGCAGTATTATCCACCAGCGTGTCGATATGAGGCAGTGGGAAGTCATCTTTAGGGCTTGCTTTGTTGAGGTCCCTAAAGTCGATACACATTCTGACTTTCCCATCTTTTTTTGGAACTGGTACGATATTTGCGAGCCATTCCGGATAGTTGGAGACTACCAGAAATCCCGCATTGTATTGCTTGATGACTTCATCACGGATTTTTAGGGCCCATTCTGGCTTCATCCTTCACAGCTTTTGCTTGACCGGCTTCATTTCTGGCTTTGTTGGCAGATGATGCACCACCAACTCTTCATCGAGCCCTGGCATGTCCTCGTAAGAGAAGACAAAGTTGGACAACCTCGGTTTCAGAAACTCCATCATCTTCTGCTTGTATTCTGGGGGAAGCGATTTCCCGATACGCACTTCCCTGGGGGATTCCATTGACCCTAAGTTCACAATTTCGAAGTCGTCTGCCACAACATTGGCCTTTATTTCAAATTTTTCGAGGGAATCCTCGAATTCGAGAGCGGTATCATCATTTCCTTCATCCGGGGCTTCATCCAAACCCATGAGTTCGAAGTCCAACTCTAGATCGAAATCATATGAGTCGACTTCAAACTCGTGCATGTCATGAGAAGTGTTTGACACAGTGATTTTTGAAAAATTTTCTATTGTTTTTGTATTTTGAAAGTTTTTTGATGTTTTGTGATTTTGAAGAATATGTGATGTTTTTGTATTTGAAAGATTTTTTGATGTTTTTGTGTTTGAAAGGTTTTTTGATTTTTTTGTGTTTGAAAGGTTTTTTGATTTTTTTGTGTCGCCAAGATATCCTGAACAGGACGGTGTCGCAAACCATGATTGGTCTTGTCCTGGTTCGGGATACCAATTGCTATTTACATTGGCGTTTTTTTTTTTAAGACTGGTGCTAGCGAGTGGTTCGCTAGCTGATTCGATTGTTTGGGGAATGGCTAACCATCCTGGCTCTTTTCCCCTTTCGATCTTGCTGATCTGCCCTGTCTGTTCCTGTGGGTCACCTGTCTCGATGACCATGATGTTTACTGGGCTGGGCTCAGAATCAGAATCTGATTCGACCTCTGTGCCCAGGAGCTGAAATTCCTCTTGTTTCTCGGATTCCTGGGACGAGATTTGGACATTCGTCCAATCCAGAGCAAGCCACTTACCTTTGTCAACCCAATGGATGGGGTGTTTCTGCCCTGTATTCCACTGAATGGATGTCTCCCTGTTCTGGCTCACCTTGCCTGCAAAGGACCTTCCCAGTTTTGGGTCACTTGCGGATGGACCTGCTTCCATGCCCCTAGTCTCATGTGGTGGGTCTGGGGGTTCTGCCCCTGGCCTTGTGTGCTCCTCCGATGTCCTGAGGATTCGATCTCACCTTATTGGTGGCCAGATAGACTCTTGTCTAGTCTGTTTTGCGAGTCTAAGTGCTTGGAATTGGTCCTCAAGAGATATCATTTTGCTCTCGTCAACTGACCCAGCTTTGACAAACTCGATGGGTGTGCATTTAAACAGTTGGCCCCTTTTTGGCCTTTCAGCCTGATCTTCCGATGTCGGCTGATATCCCAGTCCCTGTCTCTGTACATTGGCATGTGCTGGCTTCACTACCGTACCCTTTTCATGGAACTTGGTACGGTAATTTAAGACCAATCGTTCAGCGGGGGGAATGACGTATTCAGCAGCTAGAGGGCGAGGGTTAGCGATCGCGTTTACTTTTTCGAATTCAAAACTGTGATATGGAATATCGCCTTCTGTATGCTGAATGTCAATCACTGGAATGTCAGTTTCTGGGATACTGACCGTCACTGGAAGGATGGTTTCTGGTTCAGCCAATATTGAAATGATTCGATTTCCCGAAGGGAATTTAACCCTTTGGTGGAGGGTAGATGGGATGGCTCCAACAGCATGGAGCCATGGCCGCCCCAAGAGAAGGTTAAATGAGGCAGGGATATCGATGACCTGAAATGTGACAAGGGTCATATCTGGTCCAATTTGTAATTCTAGGTCGATTTCTGCCTCCACTTGCCTTCGGGAATTGTCGAAAGCTCTAACGCTCATGGTACTAGGTCTGAAGGAAGATGGTTCTATCCCCAACCGTTCAACAGTCCTTAAAGGGCAAACGTTGAGACTGGATCCATTATCGATGAGCACAAGTGGGATCTTGAAATTCTTGTGGTGAGCCACTATGTTTAGTGAACGCCTGTGCTCACGGCCCTCGGGTGGTAGCTCATCGTCAGAGAATGTGATGGCTTGTGGTGCAAGAAGTTGACCAATCATACTCGCCACCATTTCGGGAGGTACGTCGGGAGAGATATGGGCATCATTCAAGGTCTTTGCAAAGATTTCTCGATGAGACCTTAACGTGCATAGGAGTTCCCAGATGGATATTTGTGCGGGAATGGTTTTGAGTTGGGCTGCTATGTCATAAGCAGCGTCAATTTTGCTAGTGGTTCCCGATGAAACTCCCCGAGTTTCTTTTGAGTTCTGACTATCTCTCCTGAGGTATCTCCCATTGTTACCCACCTCATCGCATTCTGGGTAGTGCCATGGGACTGCCTTCGGGTTATAGGAAGGAACCGATCTTCCTTCCAAGTATACCAATGGTTCTTGAGGCTGAGAGGTTATTACTGGAGCAGTTTGTGGTAGGCTCAGTGATATCTCTTGAGGTACCACCAAGTTTTGATTAGTTGTGGCCATGGATTTTTCTTCTTTCCCTTGATGTGGGGGAGGGATCCTCTGGGCATGTGCCAGTTGGTGAGGCATCAGAAATTGCGGGGCCTGAACTGAGGGTGCCCCTTGCAAGGTTGGTAGAGTTAGGTCAGGGAGACCTATCGGGAGAATGACAGGTTCAGAATTCAACCTTTTTGGATATGCCGAGGATGGAGTTGAGTGTGTCCCTTGGAGGGCGAGGTTCTGAGGGTATGACCTGTTGGGTGCTGCTTCTAAAGTTACGAGAGACTGAAATGTTGGAGCTGCTTCGAGAAATATGAGAGGTTGAGCAGCTGGTGCTGCTTCAAAGGATAGCTGTGGCCCAGGCGATGATGCTTGTTGGTGTCCCCATGTCCGATTGGCTGTGTCGGGCATGATTGCTTGGATGGAATGATGTGGATAAGCATGTGTGGGTTGACCTCCTTCAATGTGATTGACGGTAGAGGTGCTGGATGTGCTGGGTCCTGCCTGATGCGAGGGCAGGGGATTTTAGAGAATCTTGGCTTGAACTGTATTGCTAGCCTGTGGGGTGATTGCAATCTTCTAGCTTTCGATCAAATCTTGGACCGCATGTTTCAGAGCGAAGCAGCGGTCCGTCAGATGGCCGGGGGCCTGATGATATGCACAGTATTGATTTTCATTGTAACCAGGTGGCAAGGGATTAGGTGGAAGTCGAGGCTGGAGGGGTGTCAACAGTTGCTTTTGCATGAGCATCGTTAGCACTTGGCTGTATGATTGTGCTAACGGAGTGAACTTCCTCCCTAACATTCCTTGCTTGTATGATCCTTGCACATTTCCCCTAGGCTGTTGTGATTGCTGTTGAGATGACTGTGCCTGATATCGTTGTTGGGTTTGCTGGGGTTGGTACTGCCTATTCTGTGGTGGTTGGTATTGCCTGTCCTGCCGTGGCTCTGGTGGTGGAGCATATTGGTTGCCTTGAGTGTTAGCGATGATGTTGTTAACTTCCGAAGTACGCTGCACGGGAGCAGTGCTGCTTCCATTCCCGTATCCAACAGGTTTCCCCTCGACTTTGTTTCTTTTGATTGAGGGGGTCTGATGTGGCCATGGGGAGATGGTTCCAGCTCTGATCCCAGCTTCTACTTGTTCTCCGGCTCGGATGAGTTGGGAGAAGTTTACGTACGGATACGAGATCAGATATCCTGAAATGCTGGGGTGTGCTGAATGCACAATCATGGATATCTGCTCTTCGTCGTCGATGGGGTTTCTCATTCGAGCTGCCATGGCTCGCCATCGTCCTACGTATGCTGATAAAGATTCATCGCTTTTTTTACCTCAGGGCAGCCAAGTCGGCTCTCCTTGGAGCCATGTTCAGGTTGTATGAGAACCTGTCAATGAATGCTTGGGAAAGTTTTTCCCAGGTTCTGATTTGGTGGCTATCTAATGAGGTGTACCAATCCAAAGCGTCACCCTTAAGGGATTTCTGGAAAAGTCTTATCAACGCTCCATCATTCCCTGCTATCGCATTAAGCTCCCCACAAAAGGCTTTTAGATGTGCTGTGGGGCACCCACTACCGTCATACCTTTTGAACTTTGGTACCTCAAAATTTGGAGGTACCCGTGCGTCTGGGAAGGGACAGAGGTCCCTGAACTTGGTGGATGGGTGATCCACTCCTTGTTGTCTTTGAAGCTGGTTTTGCATCATTTGTAGCTGTTCTCGTAACTCCTCAATCTCTGACTTGCTTTGCTGCGGGTATCTTGCCCCTTGCTGTAGGGCTTGTGCTGCTTTTTCTTCATATGGATCCAGAATGGGGGTTTGATGGAAAGAAGGTGGACTCCCGGTGGTGGGAGGTAGCTGGAATTGAACACCACTCCCTTTCGGAGGAGGGTGGGATGTTCGGAAATGGCTACCGCCTGGGGTATCTGCCAATTTCGGGATGTTACTCCCATTAGGGGGAGTGAGCTGGACTCGAAACTGGCCCCCTTCATGGGCATCCGCCAGTTCTTGTCTGTGATTTGCATGTACTGTGACCGGATTGTTGTGATGTGTTGAGTAGAGATGTGGGGGAGGGTTGCTCCCGATTGCTTGCTGTTGTTGGTCTTGTGCTGATTCTTCTGGGAGAGGGAGCACAGGATTCGCTGGAGGAATGAGAGAGAAGGTAAAAGGAGTTTGAGGGAGTGAGATGTTTTGCACACTAGGTTGGGTCATTTGTGTATTTGGTGTGGCACCTGGCACTAGGCGAAGCAGTAGCTCTTGCATTGTTCGAAGTAATAGCTCTTGTGTGGTGACATTGGCTGGCAACTCTGTCGGAGCTATTGGTAAGGGTACGGGTGTAGGCATGGGTGCGGGTGCGGGTGCAGGTGCGGGTGCGGATATTTCGGGAGCTGGTTGAGGTGCCGGCTCTTCTTCATGGGTCGCTTGAGAAGTCATGGCTGCACGGGACCGAGTGGTCATGGTTCGGATCTTTGCCTAAGCAAGTGTAAGCCAAAGAGATTTTTTTTTTGTTTTTTTTTTGTATGAATGCAATGATGTATGTCCCTTGAGATTAGTATACCACACGTTGTCGAGTCGGGTCTCAGCTAGGGCGTTCTAGACACACAGTCCCCAGTGGAGTCGCCATTCTGTAGACACTGAAAATCGGTGTCCACGTTGTTGCTGTAAAATGTTGTAATTGGGATGTTGGGGGTGATTAAGCTGATTTGGTGATTGTTGGAGTCGCCACTAGCCGAATGATCTCAAAATCCCGCGGTCGGCTAGAACCACGGAATACGTAAGTTTGGAGAAATTCGAAGATTCTCCGACCTTAGATTGACTCCTGGTCTACGATCCGGGATTCCGGGTAAGGGACCTCGGTTACAAAGAGGGAAGGTGTTAGGCACCCTCTCTGCCCGTACAAGTGTACGGTCTCGACTTAGTGTGGTAAAATAATCTCAAGGGATGATGATGATGCTACGGTCATGATGGGACTAGTCACACGTGGATTTCTGATGTAGCAAGATCCGAAATTTCGGCAGGCTACAGAGCATACGTCCGACAATGTGTCTAGAGGATGGATATGGTGATGCTTATGCAAAGAGATAAGAAAAGTGGACTAGATCACTAGGAATTTCTGATGTGACAGGATCCGATGTACGGCAAGTCACAGAGCATACATCCGCTAGAGATCTAGAGAAGCAGGGGGGTTGAGAAGGGAGTAGATGTCATGATGAATGCTCGTAGGATGATAGATCTTTGGCTTGATTCTTAAATAGGCTAAGACATGAGCTGAACCATGATCATTTTGGGCTAGGCTTTTTTGGAAAGGTTGAGGTGAAGGCTGGGAGATGGCTTGAAAATTTGGGCTTGAAGGCTTGGGAGCTTCTTCCCTTCCTTCACTCTCTCTTCCCACTCTCTCTCTTTCTCTCTCTCTCTCTCTCTCTCTCTCTCTCTCTCTCTTTCTTTCTCTCACTCTTTCTCTCTCACTCTCTCCCTCTCTCACTCTCATCCATGTATCTTAAAAATGAAAGGGGAGAGGGCTATTTATAGCCCTCTCCAATGGTTTTTTGGTAATTTAAGGATAATGGGAGGGCAAATGCTGATGTGGCATATGGTGATTGGTGGAGAGGAGAGAGGCGCCACGTGGCGTGCTCCCATTAGCTATGGAGGCCGGTAAAACTGTAAATAGTGGAGATGGGAGGGGTAAATTCCAGGAAGAGTTGACTTTGGACGCTGGGACAGCTGTCCCTGCTCAGACCGCACGCGGCGGAACTCCGATCACCGCCGGCGGTAATCCGACAACCGCCAGCGGTAGTCCGGCTACCGCCGGGACCTGGTTGAGTCCGGAACTCGTGTGACTGGCTCCGTGCGCATTTTCTGGGAAGAAGTGGTAATTCGACTACCGCCGGCGGTAATCCGATTACCACCTCGGTACGGTTTTCCTCGAAATTCATCTGGTGAGTCCTTTTTTGGGTCCTTAGAGTGAAACAAAGTTCGTTTTGGATATTTGGCTCAGAATGGCTTAAAATTGGCTCGATTGTTACCCGAAAGTGACTCAAGAAATGGATCGGTTCTGGACATGGTCTGGATTGAATGATGACTCATGATAGCTCGGGTTAAGATTAGGGTTAGGTTTTAGGATATGATCATGGTTCTCGGATTGTCTTAACAAAATCAAGATATTAGCCTGGGTGGGGTGTCTACAATAGGTCATAGGCAATCCGCTCCTATATGCGTAAGAATGTACGGTGCGATGAAAGCTTAGTTTTCTAGGTTTTGCCATCATCTCTCTCACATGGTGTTCATGTTGTTTATATAATGAGGGGTCATAGTTAGAGAGTGGTATTCTATTATTTTCATGTTCTATGATATTTCTTAGTGAGGGATTCCTTGTACGGGTGAGAGAAATGTAAAATTTATAATTTTATTTTTCTTATATTAGTGAAGAAGAAAGTTTTGTATTGCTACGTATAGAGTAGGCAAATTGTCAAACTATATAAATCGTGTCTCTTGTCTCTTATTTTAGTTTGGCCCATTTCGCTTTTGTTTGGCCCATTTCTTTTGTGTTTTAGCCTCACTTATATTGATCATATGCGGGTGCTTTTCCACAACAAAACCTTTTAGATTAGGAGATAAAATAAACCTATATTAAGACCATTTTTGTTAAGGGTCGCACGAAAGCAAACCCGAATCCAATCAAATAAGACAAAATCAAACGTAAATTAAGCAAGTAAAGAACATGAATTTTACGTAAAAAAATCCTTACGAGAAAAAACCACAGCACAAAGCGACAAACAATTCATTATGAAAGCAATATTACAAGAGATTGATGGACTTACTGATTTAAATAACCCCAAAAAATCTAACTGAAAACCCTAACCATGCCCTAATCCATATTACACCCAATATATATATACTACCACAATTGAAATAGAAAACAAAGCGCACACTTACACAAAATTACACGTCTTCGATAGGACATTCAATGACATCGACAACTATCGAAAACCAACTGATGACATCGAAGATCCTTTGATGCCATTAAATAGCAACATCTAAAATTATCCAACAATTAACTAGTATTTTTCTACATTTTCTAGATGAAATTGAGCATATGTTAATAGCATCGACATATGCTCGATGGGATCAAGTGATCTATTAAGACATCAACAAACCCTAATACAAACAAATTTAAAATAGTATACACCAAATTCAACTATAATTATTTATATATACATGCATAAAATTTAAATATTTAAACTCTCATTTAAATCAATTTTTTTTCCGTGCATAATCCATCGACTACGGTGGGACTTATCAGAACAATGGTTTTAATGACTGAACCATGGCCCACTTGTTAGAAATCAAACCAGTGTATAGGAAGCAAATTAAGATGCAAGGACACGTACTATATAATTACTCAGGGACCACCACTCGATGTGAATATATAATTGTGCATCTTACAGTCAGCATGGTGAACTTGTCACCAACTCACTCACGGGTGGGAATGCACCTACTTGTGAGTGCAATGCATGTGATGGTAGCATTACCCATTTCAACTGCATTCCACGTATTAGACCACGATTCTGGTGGGCCCCACAATAAAATTGGTGCGTGCCTCTGACTGAAGCTACACTTGCCAACCTAGAATAATCCGTTTTGCCACATGTGAGCCATACACCATGTGGACCACACTGCATAAATTTTCTATAGCTAGAAAATTGGACATGTGGCTACTGTTTGGGAAGGCCGGTTACATGGTGGGGTCCACCTGATACACGGGTTGGATGTCGTACAAACACATTCTCGTGGTGGTTGGATGTGGAGAGGTGCGTGTGGTCTGAGAAGGCCCAGGAGACAAATGTTACTGCTGACTATATATATATATATATATATATATATATATATATATATATATATATATATATATATATATATATATATATATATATATATATGGAAAAGGTACAATGCGCTCGAGCTGATTTTAACGTCCCATGAGGTTGAGCTGTGTGGGCCCCACTGTGATGCGTTTCAAAAATCTACCCCATCAGTCAGATGTATCATTCCATCGTGGGCCTAGGTCCCAAAAAGCAAGTCAATCCGTGACTTGTGTTGGCCACACCATATACAGAAATGGAGAGGGGCCGTGCACCATTAAAACATTCATAATCATTTTTGAGGGCCCACCAAGATGTGGTTTGCAAATCCAACCCATCCATTATGTGTGTCCCACTTGAATGAGGGTTCAGACCAAGTTTCAGGTGTATGCAAAAGTCAGGTGAGCCCCACCAAGTGCTTTTATATGTTTTAACAGTGTCTTCACATAATTTTAGATGGTATGGCCCACCTGAGTTCCATATACGTCTGATTTTTAGGATATCCCATAATTTAAAGGGGAGCCATCAAATGCACAGTGTTGATGATCGACACGCATCACGGTGGGGCCCACACAGCTTGAACTCACGAGAGCTTATCGTCAGCAGCTCGAGGGCATTGTACCTTTTCCATGTATATATATATATATAACCTTTTCTATGAGGGTTTAGGTACCATGCGCTCGGGCTTACGATAAGCTCCCGTGAGGTCGTCCGTATGATTGCGACAAAGGGATTACGTGAGACCCTGGACTACCCAAGACGGTACGACCCTTACTGTGGGGCCCACCTTGGTATATTGATTCTGTATCCACACCGTTCATCCGTTTTTTCATATCCTTTTATAGTATTATGTAAAAAATGAATCAGATATAATTATTATGTGGACCATATCATAGGAACAATAGTTGATCGAGCATTAATGGACCACAAAAGTTTTTCATCATTATAATATTTGGTTTTACCCTTCATCCAGGATTATGTGACCTTATCAAAATATTGGATGGAATATAAATACTATAAAAACATTACGATGCGCTCTAATAAGTTTTTAATGGTAGAACGTTCAATGATCACTGTTTCCTATGGTATGATCCACCTGATTATTAGATCTGCTTTATTTTTTGAATAATTCCTTAAAATGATCTGAAACAACGGATGGACGGCGTAGATACGGAATACATACATCAATTTGGGCCCCACAGTAAGGACCGTACCATCGTTGGTGAGTCCGGGTCTCACCTAATCCACTCCCGCAACAAAGGACTCTTGTCTAAGAGTGCATGGGGTTTGCACGTGGGTTTCGAATGTGGATTATGAAGTTACAAAAATGCCCTCTTAAAGAGAGGGAATTTACTGCGACCCGATGCCAGACGGTAGGGTCAAATTCATTTTTTATTCATTCTTTCCATCTGTTTTCTTAGCTTATTTTAAGATATGGTCTAAAAAATGAAGTATGTACAAAGTTTTGGACCATCTCATAAGAAACAATATTCATTGAACAGTCATTATTAACATCTGCCAAGCGTCCACTTGAACCTATTGATAAGGTCACAATGTTTATTGACCCACAGTTGAGCTCATTGGAACTTCCCATGAGGTCGAGTTGTATGGGCCCCACCATGATGCATGTCTAACATCAACACCATCAGTCAGATGCACCATTTCATGGTGGCTTCGGGCCTAAAAATCAAGTCAATCCATGACTTGTGTGGGCCACACCACATACAAAAGTTGAGAGGGGTTACCCTCCCATTAAAACATTCATAATCATTTATTGGGCCCACTGAGATTTGGTTCACAAATCTAGCCCACCCATTATGTGTGTCCCACTTGGATGAGGAGACCAAGTTTCAGATGCATTCAAATTTTAGGTGGGCCCCACCAAATGCTTTGATATGTTTTAGGCATGTGAAGACATGATTTTAGATGGTATAGCCCACCTGAGTTCCTTATACAGCTGATTTTTGGAATATCCTATAATTTAAAGGGGACCCATCAAATGCACAGGTGTCAATGTTCGACACACATCATAGTGGAGCACACATAGCTCAACCATAGATAAAATATATATATTTTATGGCATCATTTTTGTCCTCCTCCCCGCTTGATCTAACTCATATGGATGCGATGTATGTTTTATCTATGGTATGTAATGTTTTATATATGTAACCATATATAAATATCCAATATAAGTTGGTCATTGACAATGTTGCTTTTAGTTTATAAAGCCTTTTTTAAAAAAGTAGCGTACTGTTGAGCTCTTCTCTTGTCATGATTTTCATAAGACCTTGTTATTTTTCACACGGACCCACACCACAACCTCATAAGACTGGAATATTGCATGGTGTAGCACTCCGTGCCAACATCATCAGTATTGTATGTATGCTGTTGGAAAATTTTTAAGACCCCACCATGATGTATTTTGGGTAGAAAATATTTTTTAAGAAAATGACAATTTTTTCTTGAGTGGGAGTTGGCCATGTGGTGGATGACATTTTCCAATAATACAATTTCGTACCAAAAAAGAATATGGAGATTTTGCAAAAAAATATAACTATCTAATTAATATAGATTTTATATTTGACACTTTTTTCGAAAAGGTTTTCAAACATCTACTTCATTGATCAATATAATAATCATTCTATTACCTTCTGTCACCACCAACAAATGGGTATGTAATTCGAGCAGGCCCACCATGATGTTTATGGAAAATCCGCCCTGAATACCATGCTCGTCACCCCATGTTAGGCCCTAATCCATCTGTGATATGGGTGGACCACATGATTGCAAGCAACATAGAGGGCAACACTTGCCCTCCAAACTGTTTTAATTAGTGTGGACCATGGGAATTACTGATGGGTATGATTTTTGAGCTACACCCCTAATTGTTGTATGGAGTCTAATGGTTGAAGTGGATTTCATATAATTATCACGATAGGCCCTATATAAATCAAGGGTACATGTCTCTCTACTAACCATTTCCTTTGGTTTGGTCCACCAAAATCACAAGTTCACTTGATTTTTTTGTATCCAGTCTTAGTATGCGACTAAATATCTAATGGTAGAGTGGATCTTATAAAAACATCAGAATCGGCCCCTCAAAATCAAGAGTGAACAATCCCATACAATTCTTCTTCTTCTTCTTCTTCTTTTTAATAATCTTTGTGATGTAGAGCGGGTCGCGGACAATTACATGGCAAAGATGGATCAGAAAAGGCCCGGTCGGCGACAGAAGTGATCTGGACCATCAGACCTTAAATCAGACGTATCTCGCAATCCGGGATGAGTTAGCCGACGAAAAATATATGATTTTGGGGTAGAACGAGCTACTTTAGCCAACCAACCCTGCTACGCCGGGTTGCGACGCTCGGAATTGCGATAAACCCCTGATTTGACGGTCGTTTCCCTGTTTCAATTTCGTTTTTACTATAAATAGTAAGTTTTAGTTTGTTTATAACTCTTCATCCGTCGGGCTTTAGGAGTTGCGCCCAACGTGAAAAGAGCTTAGAATAATTAGGAGAACGGGTTGGTGAAGCCAAATAGGACACTTACTATTTTTGGCCGAAAACCTTGCGCACTAGTAGACATCACGACCGTCTATAAATAGTAAGTTTACTATTTATAGTAAGTCGCGAATTCTAGGAGTCCTAGTTGTAGTTTGATTCTGATTTCTTTCCCATTGCTTAGTATCCTTATTTAAAGGGTTGTGAACTCGTTTTTATGAATTAATTAAGCTATTTCGAATTTATTTAGAATTTATTTCTATTTTCTACTCTCTTTTCTCGTGGATTTGAGAAGTCTCTGTGAGGAGTCCAGAGAAGTTCCGTGGATTCGGAATAGTTATCCTCTTGAGGAAGACGGTGCTCGACCTCACGTCCTCCTCTGCGTCACTTTGGGAGGATGCTTGGGTTTGATTTTTGACGGGGCACACTATTTTATATGTGAAACCCACTACAGACATTAGATGTATAATCTTGCTTAGGCTCATACTTAAAAAAAATTAACCTGAGGTGGGCCACATAAAAAAAAACATTAAGGAGAGAGGCATGTACCTTTGATTTCTCCAAAGCTCACTATAATGATCATATAAAATCCACTCCAACCATTAGATGCCACACCAAAATTTATGCATACATCCTAAAAATTAAGCCCATTCATAAAGTGAACCATACGAAGGGAAACAGTTTAGAGGAGGATGGTTGCCATACACAATATTTCCAATCATCTAGTCCACCTTAATCACATATGGTAGAATGATAATTATATTGATTAATGAGGTAGCTATATGGTTTTGAAAAAGGTATTTGGATGTAAATTCCAAATTAATTAGGTAGTATTTTTTTTTTTCTGTAAAATTCGGAAAAGAGGTCTCCTGTAAAATTTCCAACCTTTTTCTTTTATTTTATTATTGGAAAATAACTTTGGAAGAAAATGCCACTTTCGTGTTTTTTTTTTTTTTTTTTTTTTTTTTTTTTTTTTTTTTTAAAGACGCCAAACAGGAAGAATTCTGTATCAAATTCTCACACGTTAGGGACTATCTTTTACTAATCCAGACGGTTGATCCTTTGTATCTCAGCTTTGATGGATGATGCCATCAAACTCTCTCACATCCTAAGATGCTGGCCACTAATCCTGGGCCTGGGACTATTTAGTTAAATCTGTTATCTTGCTGAATTTCTCAATGCACCCGTTCATTCCTACGGTGGAGAATCCTCTAACAATTGGTGGGGGTATCATTTTTCATTCCATAGATGCTGAACCCGGCAAAATACTTAATGGAATAAGCACCAATGTCTCACAAAGGTGGAATTCAGACCAAAAGTCTATTAAAAAATGTCATTATAGTAGCTTTAGAAAACCATATGGTGGAAAGTTTCATCAAATCCCAAAGTGGGTAGCCAGAATTTCTCATGGTGGGTTGTTGAGACCATAGCTCAAAGACCCAAAAATCCAAAGTCGAGTTGGGTTGGGTCAACTCAGAGACTCGAATGAATCTTGAGTTACTCAACTTGAGATAGAACTTATAATCGATCTCGAAAAACAAGTAATTCCTGCTTGGCCTGTATCCTTTTTAAAGGTTCGATGTGACTCGGTATTATTAGGGATCGACTCAATTCTACAAGTGGGTTTCTTAGTGACTCGCGAGCTCTAATTCTCACCGAGTCAAGTTGATTTGGCTGAGTTTCGATTCGAGTCAGTGAGCTCTAGAACTAGAGACTTGTGATCAACAAACCAACCGAATTCAGATCATTTACTAATTCTTTTTTATTAATTATCTTGCAACTATAGTAATATAGAGATACAAGCATATGTGTCAAGAGCCAGTGTAAGTAATTTACAGGGCGGTTGATTTTAAAATATTCAAAAGAGACTCTCAAAGTGATATGTTAAACTTTATAATAAGAAAAGGGTTATATGAAAAATCACATTGTTTTTCAACTCAAGTGGGCCCCAGTAAGAATCAATGGTGGGCATCCTCTTTTACTATGGTCCACCTGATATATGTGGATGAGGTTGATTTTTTTGCCCACGATTTTCACGAGGTGACTCACCTAGTATATGGATTGAATTTGTGCACATACCACGTGAGATGATTTATCAATGTTTCCATTCTAGGAGATATAATTTCTTTATAAGAGCACAAAGAAAATTGATACGCCACATCATCGTACCATCTCAACATATGGACGATACATTGTATCCAACCATCATGAGTTGAGATAGTGGTAGAATGATCTCTTTTATTATAATTAATCTAAATCAACCAGTCTCAAAATAAGGAGGAATTTTCAATTTCAATAACATAATAATAATAATAATTGATAATGTTGGAAATTGGACAATAACTTTTTCCACACTCTCCTTTCTTATTTATATCACTAAAATATTACCAAAAAGTATAGTAGTTTGTGAGACTATTCAGGACTATTCAAGAGCATAAAGGTCACAAATGCTTAGCTTATATGCAATAGTAGACAAATGCATTCCAACAACTGCCTTAGGTGAAAATATCAATAGATTTTTCAAAGATAGGTGTGGAGTGCTGATAATAATATGACAATTTCCTTAGTAAGAAGTAATGGTCAACTACTATATGCTTTATATGCTTAGTAAGTTCATAAAATATTAGATTGCATATTAAGGTTTTCTCTCCTTCCTCTCTTATTTATATCAATAAAATATTATGAAAATGTATGGTAGTCTGTGAGACTACCCAAGACAGATATATCATCCCACTAATAGTAATAATTGCACACTACTTAATTTGAATGAAATCTGCTTTCATTCAAATATTTTCCTATCCCTATCCAAAAGGGACACCTTCAGTGGACTTTTTTTTGTTTTCTTTTTCTTTTTCTTTTTAAATTAGAATCTGTCCTTGTGAGCTTCTACATCCTGCATTGGAATGACCCTATGCATTGACTATCTTAGATCTACCATATCTTTTATTTTATTTGTTTTGGAGCGATCGTAAAATCAATTAATTAGACATAGTAAATGTTAAAGTACAACTATTGCTGACACATGGTGTAAGTGCGACATCTATAATATCTAATTAGTTTGATAATTAAGTTAGCGGCACCGGGTCCTCACTCTTGCTCGGGTGGTGGACTCTCAAGAGTTTCAACACCCGGTCAAGGGTTCGAGTACCCATAGGTGGTGAAATTCCACTAGCGTGAGTGTGTGGGGTGTGTGTGCGTGTGTAAAAAAAAAAAAAGTTAGCGGCACCAGCTACTTACTCATGGCTTGGTGGAAGATCATGTGAGTTTGACAACCCATATTGTGGTACGTCTGTGGGTGTGGATGTGTGTTAAAAAAATCATAAGTTAGCCCCACCATAAAAATCACCTAAAGCGAAGATCAAATCGACACTCTCATTAAGCGGTCCACGAATGACTTTTGAACTAGATTGGTAGTCATCCATCAGCAGGTATTAAAATAATTTTTAAGTATTTTAATTTTAATTTTTTAAAGTTTAGTACAAACCTCCTATTATCAATAGGTGGGGTTAGGGTTGGCAATGGGCCGGGCCTCGGTAAGAAAATATCAATATTTTGAATAGGCCTAGCCAGGCCCATTGAAAATCCAGGTGTGAAATCAACCATAGCAGGGCCGAGTGCTAGGGCTAGGTGGGGTTGGATTATCAATAGGGGTGTACATGAACCGAGCTACCTCGGTTAGCTAGCTCGCTCGACTCGACTCGACTTGAAAAAGCTTGATTCGACTCAGTTCGAAGCTGAGTTCGAGCCGAGTCGAGCTAATTTTTTGAGCTCAAAAATGAATTCGAACAGGCCCCAGCTCGAATTGAACTCGGATCAAACCAATTCGGTGACTTGGTTACTTTGTCATTGATGTTGCTCACCAAGTGTTTGATAAAATGACTTAACGAAGTGTGGCTAGTGGCAAGGAAGGTATGCACATGAAACAAATACCAATTTTTTTCTTAGTTTTTCTTGGTTTTAATGTTGTTTAGAAGGTGTTTGATAAAATACATGTAAAACCATTGCTTCTGTTTCACATACAGAGGGATTTTGAAGGTGCAGTTTAAGTGTTTGTGGAAATGCCTCAATGGAAAACTCAGCTCGAACTCGGCCTGAGCTGCTGATTGAGCCAAGCCGAGCTGAGCTGATCAGACTCGAGGACCGAGTCGAGCCGAGGTCAGCTAGTGGCCGAGCAAAGTTTGAGCTGAGGTCAGCTAGTGGCCGAGCCGAGTCGAGCTGAGGTTAGCTAGCGGCCGAGCCGAGTCGAGCTGAGGCCAACTAAGTCAGCCAACTCGACTTAGTTCGACTCGATGTACACCCCTAATTATCAATAGGGGCGACAATGGACCAGGCGGGCCAACTCACACGGCCTTGGATGACCCATGGTCATGAAATTTGGTTTTAGGGCCTGGCCTGGGCTGGAAATCTAGGCCTGGTGTTTGGGTGAGACCCGGGCGGAGACAATAATAAGTGGCCCAGACTGGCCATTGAACCTGTCCAATCATCAAGTGGGCCAAAAGAATGGATGTTTTAATGAACATTTTTAAGCGGTTTCTAATCTGTATAGTTTAAGATATGTTGGACCTGGGGTCATGATTAAAGGATCCAGATCATTTGTATGATAGGACCCATCTATAACATAGATGGATGATTATCCGTTCTTAGATTAGACTATTTCATACCTATCATATCATTTAAATTTCCTGATACAGGGCCCACTCGCCCTTGTAGGGCTTGGTCGAAGGTCTTTCTAGCCCGATTAGGCCAGTTCTTAGGAGACTAGGGCCAGACCAGGGCCAACCTTGGTGCAGCCCTAGTTGTCAGGCTTCAGGAGGCCCAAACCCTCCTGAAGTGGGCCAGAAGACTGGCCAATCAGGCCCAATCACAGCAGCAATAAGCCTAGTCCATTAACGACCCTTTAAAGATGTTTGCGTTGTCCCAGTCCAATCATAGGCCACACATCCAGCTCACACACCACGTGGCATGCCATGGATGGATCATGGTCCAAAATTATGGTGGACGGACGTTATCATCCAACTGTCCATTTGAAGGTCCACCAATTGACGGTCATGATTATCTGTTTGACATGATTTTGAATAGTGGTCCATCCACGGTAGCAACTCCTTTCCGGTATCAACGTCGAAGATTTTTAAAAACCGTGCAAATGCATGAGTGGGTTAGCCCATATACGTGTGGGGACACGTGCAAGTGTTGGACATAGGGCATGGGGTCCACTTGTGGGCTGGAGGGAGAGATAAAATACTCAATGTCCATCTAGGCCGCCCCATGGATGATCTA
Organism: Magnolia officinalis; assembly: GCA_021015155.1. Taxonomy (NCBI): domain Eukaryota; kingdom Viridiplantae; phylum Streptophyta; class Magnoliopsida; order Magnoliales; family Magnoliaceae; genus Magnolia; species Magnolia officinalis. The sequence continues at coordinate 69,755,955 of JAJHSJ010000011.1, forward strand.
AGCCATTAATATCAATTTAGAGGCCATCTTAACCGTAGAATTAAAGAGGTGATTGGATCATCTCTGCTCCCCTGATGGTTAGGTAGACCGCTGGATGTTGACCGTCCATCTTCGGCGTTGTCTCTATCCCATCCGATCTTACCCATCTATTTGGGCCATCATTCGGCAAGCTGGCACATGTGTGAGAGATCAAAACTGTCCATCAAGTAGGCCCCGCCGTTCAAACACCCCTATCTATAAATCAGGATGGTCGATTCATCAAGTGGCCATCAGCGCACGGTGCAAACAACTGATCAAAACATACATCAACGGTCCATTTCTTCAAGGGGCCCACCTCATGAGTACACCAGCTAGATATTTTGGGAAACTGCATCTTAACCATGAAGCAAACAGATGGACGGCCAGATTTTACCTAATGTGCCATCTTGGCACGTTTTCCAGCATACAGATGGATTGGGCAATACATAAAGGTCGGATTAGGACCATGAACGATGGGCTGATGTTTGTACGAATCCAAGCCCAAATCCAGATGGCCCACTAAAGGTGAATCACAATCTCGGAACAGCTTGCTAGCAAAGTCCAAAATGGGCCAGCTTTTGGAAACCATTGGCCCAGATCTGGACCCTTGGTTGTGGGACCTGGAATTAAAAACTATCAACAAGGGCCGTCAAAATATAAGGCCCATGTTCCATGATCAGGTCTAAAATTTAAGCCCGTTTATTGATCGGGTCAGGATCGGGCTATCTTTCGAGCCCGGTCCAGCTCATTCTCTTTAGGGTTTAATGGCATTCTTTTCATATGTCATGCATGATGAGGCCCACCTAATGAACAGTTCAGATCTTGTACAAAGTTGGACGTGCTTAATAATCAAAGGCCGGGATCGAGCATTAACTATGCCGCTGGACAGACCTCAGCCCAACCAAGCCCGGCCCATTAACAGCCTTGCCTGGTAGTACAAGGTCTAATCAATCCTCCTAGGTGTGAATGCAACTACCTTGGTTGTGAGGCCACGTTGGTGCGTGTACTACATCTAAACGGTCTAACATGGTTGGCTCATAATAAAAATGGGATGCCCAAATATTCATTCCCATCTAACCATCAAGTGGGCCACCAAATGAATTTCAAGTTTTTTTTTTTTTTTTAATCGGGTTGATTTATAGGGCAACCCTATTTGATGGATTGGATGTCATCCATACAACACAGAGGGCCTCACATGCAGCTAGTTGCACGTTTTTCATCTACAACTAGCTGCGTTTGAGAAATGATCGGGTACGGACGACCGCGTGGTAAATACCGTGAGTTCGACATATGTGGGTCCGACTGGGAATTCTTATGTGGAATCCATTCCGTGCATCTACTGAGAATCCTTATTTTCACCGTACATCCTAAAAATCATCCTTAGAAAAGCTCTGGTGGGACACCGCAGAGACTAATGTACAGTCGTGCTTAAAACACATGTGCAACACGGCACGATAGGTCCGAGATCCAAACCATCAATCATCACGGCACCACTATTTTGATTCGCTAGCCCAAGAATCAGGTTAATCCACTAGTTGTGTGGTCCACGGTTTGCAAAAAATTTGTACGGCTCTGAAAAATTCCAACCCATCCACCTTCTGATTGAACCGGATTTCATTTTTGGGAAGACATGTACAAGTAGAGGAGTACACTCGGTTAGCTCGCTCGACTCGACTCAAAAAGCCTGACTCAACTAAGTTTGTATCTGAGCTTGAGCCTAGGTTGAGCTGATTTTTTAAGCTTGAAAATGACTTCGAGCCAACTTAGATCAAACCCAGCCTAAATTGAATACAGTGACTCGATTACTTTGATATTGATGTTGTTTACCAAGGGTTCGTAATGAAATGACTCAAACGAAGTGTAGCTTATGGTAAGAAAGGTATGTATATGAAATAAATATTCTTTTTTTTTTTTTTCATGTGAAGTGTTTTATAAAATACTTGAAAAACTTTTTTTCGTTGTTTTACTTAGGTGAGTTTTTTAAGGTATAATCCAAGTCTAGGTGTATGTGAAAATGCTGCACAGGCAAACTTCACATGAACTGGATCAGTTGACCGAACTATGCCAAGTTGGCCAGCCAGGCTCGGAGACCGAGTTTGAGCTGATGTCAGCTAGTGGCCGAGTTGAGTCCAGCTGAGGCCAGTTCGACTCAGTTCCACTCGATGTACAACTATACGTACATGGTCTAACAAAACTGATGGATGGAATAGATCTCGCACGACTGTGCCATGCTCCCATGTGTGTGGCGTGTACACGAGCTTTGTTGAACACGCCTGTGCCACTAGCAAAATTCCACTTACTACGGCCTACCTAAATTTTAGAATGGCTTGAGTTTAGTTGTCCCAGTGGGCATAGCTGATGAATGGTTTAGATTACATTGGAATAACATTGTGACCCCACATTCGATCTAGAAGATTCTATATTGGGTGTGCCCTACTCAATCTCCTCCGTTGTTTCTTTCAGTGTTGCTCACCTACGTTATGAATCCAGATGCCTTTTTGGATGTACGGTTAACATTGTGGGTAGCATCTAATGGACGATTTGGATGGAAATATCAAATCACAGTGGGCCTAACATAGCGAGAACGCTTGTGATCTGCGTTCTCTTTCGCCTATATATGATTTTCCAATTTCCGTACTCGTCGTCATTCAATGTCCCACCAAATCATTCTCCAATCACAAGCTTCCCCAACCCACCAGCCACATGATATAATTAGAGGGTCCTGATGCACCACTTTCTACATATACGGCCCACGGTTCAGTGATCCTGACCGTTGATCCACAGGAAGACACAATGGATGGATGATGCATAAAAAGATCTCCCAGAACAGTTGATCCAAGACCTTAGATCAACGGTCTTCAAATAAACGGTTAGGGATAAATGGCAACAACCGTCCAAACCAAAGATGGGACGGATAGAATCTTTAAACCTGCAAAATCTTCATTGGATGCACCAATACCATCCCTGGTATGGCCCATACTGCAGAAATATACATATCAGATGTATGTGGACACTTGATGCATCAGCACTTCATAATTCATCATAATAAAAAACACCCAATCTAGATCCCATCATTGAGTGGGGCCCACAGAATGATCAGGGTCCTGACACTATTATTGCCGTTCACCTTCAAATGGACGACCCCATTCAATTCACTTGTTCTTTTCATCCATACCTCTCCACTTCTTTAATACCAGCAGAAATTTCAGCCGTTTGATTCATGGATGCAAATGTCGAAAACGGATTGGCTACTCCCCCCTGCAACCAGCCAATGGCTGTGGTCGGTGCTCTGTGGGTCTCACTATGATGTATGTGTTTCATCCATGCCGTCCATCTATTTTTATATATCATTTTATGTTATGAGACTAAAAATGAGTTATATAACAATCTCAACTGGACCACATTACAGGAAACAGCGTTAAATGAACTTCGACCATTAAAAACTTTTTTGAAGTTTTGGATCAAACTGATCTTTGTTTTTTTGTTTTTTTTTTTTTTTTTCCCTTCATCTGTGTCTGTATGATATAATCAACAGATTGGATTTCAAATAAACAATACAGTGGGCCTTAGGAGGATTTTAATGGTGAATATTCAATCACTAATGTTTTCCTATGGTGTGGTCCACCTGAGATTTAAATCACTCTAATTTTTTGGATCAAGCATTAAAATGATCTGCAAAAATGGATGAACGGAATGGATGAAACACATACATTATGGTGGGAGCTGGGAAAACGGATGGACAGAATCCCGTGGGTCCCACCTAGCTTCAGACAGCAGGAACTTTGTGCGTTCGGGATCGCAGGCAATCGGCGTCCAGTTCAGCGTGAACACGTGTCAGCATGACACGCACGAACCAGATCCGCACCATCCAAATCGCTCCACCGTTGATGATTTTTTGGCCATCATAACTCATCCCGGACTGTCCCCATCAAATCAATGGTCTGGATGACCATCTTGCTGCATCAGGACAACTAGCTAATTATTTATTGCCCCGATCATGGAAAGACCACGCCCTCAAAATCTCCCAAGCCATTGGCGTATTTCTTCTCAACCATCTATTTTCATGCCAACGATTAAAAGGTTAAGATTGTCTGATTGAAGAAATTCTTCGAGGGTGGTCCATCCATGGTGGGATCCACGCGTTCAATGGTCTGGATCACAAAACCATGGGCCCCACATGTAGAAAAACTAGTCACAATAGGGAAGTTTTGTCTGAGAACTCGACCACTCAATGAGATGGATTTGTAAATTTGGGGCTCATGGTCCAGTGATCCAAACCATTAATATGATGGGTCCCACAGTGAATATTATTGAATTCTCCAAAATTTCCCTGATGAAACAGTTCCAACCTTTTGATTACCGTCCTGTAGTTAGACGGCTAAGAAATAAAAAAACAGCAATGGTCCACTTGTAACCGATTAAAGCCCAAGCACTGACACGTGTTGTTTTGAGATCCTCAATCCAAGTCTGAGTCCACCAGATCAACGGTGTATTTCACTGAGACCTGGCCCCACACGTGCAAACTCACTGTCCGAGGATAATATAATTCCTCGAAAAACGGATATTATTTCTTTCAGGTGGGTCCCACTGTGTAGATGCCTCACCCAAAAATTACGCTTGTCCGTTTATCAGGTTGCGTAGATTTCAGAGAACAAACGGACAGATAAGAAGAAACAATCTTATTCAAATTTTGTTAGCCGTCCATCTGTTTCTAACATTGTCCCACGTCGAATGAGTAGAAAGGCCGGAAGTTTGGGCCGTGCCATCTACACGGTGGGACCCACCTGATGGACGCCTTGGATCTTGTCCTTGTATGTCGTGTTAGCACATACTCCAATCTCAACTCTCCACTCCCACGGTGACATAGCTCGTCGGATGAGCCTCCCCTGGTAGTTCACCACCATTTTCAAGTTGCTGGTGACCCATCTCCGTACACGTTGCACGGCTTTCTCACCATCAAAATTGTGTACCACTCAAAAATCACACTACCTGATCAATCCTAACCATCCGTTGGAGGCAATCAAATAAATAGTTAGAAAAAAAAGTTGCAGGCGGTCAAAATTAAAAGTGCAAATCCAATGCTTGACATCATTTGGTCAATACGATTTTTGGGTAAGATTCATCTTAAATCAGGACCAACTTGAATGGTTCGGATCACAGTAGATCCATCCCATGTACATGGTGCATATGTCACTATTACTTTAAGAACGGTGGTGAACTAGCATATGAGGATTTCCATGCATGTAATATTGTATTGAATTTAAAGGTTGTCCTAATGCTACGTAGCCCATTGCACCACATGGCATCAGTTCTACGTGCCATGTGTCCATAAAAATGAAATAATATAGAAATAGATACGGATCGGCAAACGAAGATTAGAAAATAGGTTTGTAGAGGACATATCATGTTACCGGACCTGATCGATCATCTAAACTAATCAAATTCAAAGCCCGTACCCATACCTACTGTACTGTAAAATCAGCTAATGACTTACTAATTATATTTTAATTCACGTGCTGTGATTGTGTATTTTTCTCTTCATTTTCAAAATGGTGGTGATTCATCAACATGTGTTAGGGTTACACAGGTATTAAGGTATTAAAAAATGGTTATGTTACAGTTATATATAGGTAGTTACGTCATGAAAACTGTCACTCTGTTATTGGATACTGATGGCTCATTTGATACCTTAGATTTAGTTGTAAATACTTGTATTTCAAATCTAGTTAATTACTTTTTATATTTGGGAGTTATGGATTTAGAGGTAAGTGAAATAAAAGGTATTTTAAATACACTGTTTAAATGTATTTTGAAATCTTACCAAAATGTTAGGTTTTTCGGAATTCAAATGAAATATTTTTTACCGCTACTTTTTAAAGACATGAAAGTTAACACATTTAACTAAAATGTCTTTAGGGTATTAATTCATTGTATGCATTGTATGGTGATGATTTTTTAAAATAGTTAAATTATCCATTGCAACAGTAAAATTACATCAATAAAATGATCTTAATTATCCAAACGTTCGACATCTAAATAGACAATGAAAAAACATTAATGAGTCACTTGTTGGTGATATTTATATTTGTGGGTCACCTAAGGTTCACAATTTTTTATTTTTTTACTAAAGTATATATGTCAATAAACTTTTTATAATTTAGGTCATGTAAATTTATTGGAGAATTTCAATGCATTTTAAGTAGAAGTTACTTTGATAGATTTGGATTCTAATGCATTTCAGCCAAACATAATTGAAGATTTAAAATCACATTAATTTCAATATAATTATAATTTGAATTCCAATGCAATCTAGCTAAGTCCAAGCTCCTAAACGGTTATTCGTTATGGAAAAAAAAAAAAAAAAAAAAAAGAGCCATTGGCTTAACTTGATAAATCAACTGTCCAAATCAATTGTCCATGCTATTGAAATTATGGGTCTCGTTGTGGATGGAGCATGATAGAGCAATCCTAACCATCCAATAGCAGCTATTAAATTATTGGTAAAAAGTAAATAGTGAGTGGTCCAAATTAGGATGGAAAATCAGATGGTCAGTGTTGTCGTATTAGTGCAAGTCATCGGCTGTACTCCATCATAGTTGGGTTAGTAATTTGGACGGTCTTGATTGCCCTACAACTATGCCACTTGTATTGTCAATGACTCAATACTATCTTTAGAAGTAACAAAACACACACAGGACTCTATTCATCTACTTATTATGTAGTGGGCCTCAGCAGGAGTGCACACGTTTTCCAGGCTCTAAATTCTGGTAGATGAGTGGCCTATGCTTCATTGATATAGACGGATGATATGATGGGCCCAAAATGGATGGTGGATACCACAGTGTCTTACTTTCTCGATGAATGAGAACAGTTGCTTTATTGTTTTCTTGACCGTTGTTTGTAGGTCAACAGTCCGAAGGCTTAAAGATCTTCCATCCCTAGAGATTTTTGGGGCATCCCCCAATCGCAGTTTGGCCCATCAGATCAACGATCTGGATCCCTTGGGAGTAGTGGAAGCTTTATGGAGAGAGAGAGAGGTAATTTTTAAGCTCATGAGAGTTAGTGTCATGTGAACTGAAAGAAAGAAAAATAGGGAGTAAACGCTTGCAAACCCAATGCAGAAATATCACATGGCCTTTGCAATCATCAGCCAACTTGGGATATATTAATATAAATACACTAATCCAACTTAAGTTCTTTAAAAAATAAAATAAAATAAAATACTTAGCCAATTTGTACGACTGCATTTCACTGCTTTGACCGTTGACTGAATAAAATGGCCTACCATAACATCTTAAGCCAATGGACCACATTTTCTTTCCTCTTTCGTACGTGTACATATAAGTATTACATGTGCAAATGAGATACAGGTCTGTGATATCGTAGCCACTCATCAAGCGATCCAAACAGTAGATGTGCCATATGTGAAAGATGAGCATGCGACTAGCTGTGTGTGGGGCCCACTGTGATGTGTATATGTAACTCCACCCGTCTATTAGGATGGACCTACCATGAAAATACCGTGGGCCAGGCCACATTATAGAAAATATTAGTCAACCAAAAAAAATCCACATTCGATCACATGGATACTCACATGATAGTTTGGTTTGCTTAATGTTTGGGTTGCCCCATCTCACCTTGGTGTGCCATAACGAGGCCAGTTGCATGAAAATCTCTCTCTCTCTCTCTCTCTCTCTCTCTCTCTCTCTCTCTCTCTCTCTCTCTCTCTCTCGTGTTTAGGTTTTAATCTCATTTTTAAGGAAACATGCCCCACTTGCCCTCTCTCTCTCTCTCTCTCGTTTAGGTTTTAATCTCATTTTTAAGGAAACATGCCCCACTTGCCCTATCTAGCATCTATTCTCTTTTCTAGGGAGACGGATCTTAGCCACCTTCAAGAAATTATTTAGTTATTATTAAAAAAAAAAAAACATGAAATAATTATAAGTCGCTTCAATGACGACTATCATAAAATAAATATTCCACCTTATATCTAACAACCACACTAAAAAAAACACGTAACAAAACAACTAAAAGGAATACACACACACACACACACACACACACACACACACACACACACACATATATATATATATATATATATATATATATATATATATACACACACATTTCAAACATTTTTTTTCTTTCACATTATGAATTCTTATAATTGCTTAACAAAAGTTCAACAATTAACACCAGGCTACTAAATATCAAGCTTTCTCCGTTATAGTGGAGACTAGGTGCATTGCTGTCGGAAGGCGATCTTTAGGCTATCATACAATTTAATATCTTTCTCAATTCCATTATTTAAACATGCAAAATACTGTTAATAATGTATATGAGAATTTCCTCAACCTAATGCATGCATGAGTTCCTTATCTTAGTGAGTCTGAGACTCAGAATTATGAATTATTGTGTATTTGGTAGCACCATATATCATGAAGTTTCATGATTAATCAAACTAATTTGTTGCAAGATTTCATTATATTTCACAAAATTAGGTCATGTAACCGAACAATTCCTTAGAAAAAAAAAATTTCTTTTTTAATAATGATTAAAAATAAATTCGATAACTAGCAATCATGATCTCTAATACATAGTTGTGATTATCTAAAATAAGTTTTAACTTATTTTTAAAAGTATGTTAGAATACTATCAAATAAGTTATTTTTTAACTTAAAACATTTACTTTTTTCACTTTTTATTTTTTTTTTTAAATATATTTATTTATTTAACACGCACACACACACCCCACACACTCACAGTAGTGGAATTTCACCACCTATGGGTACTCGAACCCTTGACCGGGTGTTGAAACTCCTAAGAGACTACTGCCCGAGCAAGAGTAAGGACCTTACTTTTTTAACTTAAGTTAGTTTGATAAGCATCTTTGTATAAATAACTTATATGTTATAAAAAACTACTTATATCAATAAATTTTTTGTTTTAGCTCTTTTAGCTTATTACTTCTCTACCTCACTCTCACTTTTTACGTTAAAGTAGGCTCTTTCTCACGGTCCATATCAAAAGAAGGCCCATATGGTAGACTATTCATATCAAAAGTAGGCTCAACATGATAAATGACTCCGTATTAATGTAAACCCATACAATGGATAGTCCACATCAAAGGTCAACCCATAATACTAAATAGCTTACATCAAAAGCAAGCTGGTATGATAGACAACTCACTTTAAAGGATAGCCTACAGGTTCACATCAAAGGTGATTTGGACAGCCTGTATTTCCACACAACCATTCCATGTTTGCAGCTTGAAAATCACCACAATTTTTTAAATGGTCCAAAACTAACCTAGGTGTCTAGCTCAAAATTCACATACAAATATTGCAAATTGATGGCATTAAAGTAATCCTCATGTATACATGCATTATTGTAACTTTAGATCATGAGAAGATCATTGATACTCTGGCAGAATGTAGTCCTTGATTACTTAAAAATTACATACATGAAATAAATTAAATGGTCCAAATTAGATGTATCACAAACCAAAATTTCTGCTTATTTTATTAGCTGACTAACTGATGGGTAGATATTCATTGCATAGTTAAGGGAAAAATAAATGTATCAGACGTTGGGATTGTTCAGCCAATCGGATATTAGCAACACTGTATTCCTCGTATACAATATCTGAGTGCATGTGTATCAAGCATCATACGCAGTCAGAGTAACAAATAACGATCTCCTTGATCATAAGGCCATATCACATGGAACTCTCCTGATTGCCATCTTCCATGATCTTCATGCACCCAAATCTAATAAAGAAAGTAAGGATAGTAAAAGAGAATAAAAATTATAAAATGAGTTAGTATCATTAAACAAATGGACTAATATTTACACCCTCTCTTTTTGATAAATACACCCTTTCTTTTTTACTTTTGTCAATTCAACAACGCCACGCTTTTGTACTTTCTTTATTAATGATCTTTTTTAAAAGGTTGTATTGTAGTGCTGCCCTTTTGTACTTTCTTTATTAATGATCTTTTTAAAAAGGTTGTATTGTAGTGCTGCCCTTTTGTACTTTCTTTATTAATGATCTTTTTAAAAAGGTTGTATTGTAGTGCTACTTGTATTACAAAAGTAGAAAGAAAGGGTGGATCGATCAACAATGTGGGTGTAAATGTCAATTCTCATGAATAAATGTTGAGATGCATATACCAAGGCATCTTCGACTCCTTCAAATCTCAGCATTATGAGGGTTGAATTTTAAATACATAGATACTGATGGTCTACGTGGTTTGATTGTTGAGGCAGTTGGGGTAAAAACCCAAGTAAATAATCTGGTGGACCAAGCCGTTTTTTCCATGCACTTAGTTATATTTGAACTCGTTTCCATCCATACAACCTATCTTGACCGTTCATTAGATTAAGTACACTCTTTATAGACTGCCTTGAAAAAAGTATACTGATTGGATGATCCAAGTATATGGTAGCATGCAAAAATGGTTGGAGGAGATCATCGGTCCAGTCTCTAGAGTTTAGGACCGCTCGTTTGCTTTGATTTTTGCACAGTAGTGGAAGACACGCGTGGAGGTAATGAACGGTTCAGATGAATGGTGGGGAGAGGTACCTATAACCATACCCACCAATGGGCAACATGAAACCTAAACCATGTGGGGACTCAAATAGGTCATGTGTAAGGATGGGTCCCACTTAGGCCATTGGCAAAAAAAAGTATGCGTTTCCAAGAAGAATCCTGATCGTGGGCCCACCTTGATGCATGTGTTGTATATCTCCCACCGTTCATCTTCTTTTTCTTTTTTTTTTTTTTCTTTTTTTTCCTGCTGATTTTAAGGCATGGACCAAAAAATGAGGTAGTTCTAACTCTTAGGTAGACTATGAAACAGTTGTTATTGACCGTTATGATGTTACGAGAGCAGATTAGCTTAGGTGAGACCCCTGGGCACACCCAAGATGGTGCGGCCACCTTGATGTATGTATTATGTATCCAAGCCGTCCATACGTTTTTCCAGATCAGTTTAGGGAATTATTCCAAAAATGAAGTAGATTTAATTATCAGGTGGACCATAGCATCAGAAACAGTGGTGATTGACCATTAATGGGCCACAAAAGTTTTGGATCAAGTATATTTGTTTTTTGCCATCATTCAGGCTTACGTGACCTTCTAAACAGATTGGATGGTAAATAAACACTACGGAAACTTTAAGGTGCGCCCTAAGAAGTTTTTAATGGTAGGATGGTCAATCATACCTTTTTCTGATGGTATGGTCCACCTGATCATTTTCTCTGGTTCATTTTAGGAATAATACTGTAATATGATCTGGAAAAACGGATGGACGGAGTGGATATATAATACATAAATCAAGGTGGGTCCCACGGTATGGACCGCACAGTCTTGGGTGAGGCCGGGGTCGCACCTAATCAAGACGGTTAATATCACAGGAACGTCAACGTTTACGGTGCAGTCCATTTCTCTTGAATGGTTAGGATCATCCTTACAGAAAAGAGAACGACCGATCATGGCCCGTCCATGATGAGGCCCACCTTCTGAAGTGGGTTTTACATGATCCACGTGGCCCCGCTGACCATTTACGATTCACTTCAGTAGTCCAACGGACTACCTAGCTTTCTATTCCAATATCGAAATCAAGAGAGCCACATCCCAAACCGAATGACTATAGTATTCTTAGTCAAATTAGGTCAATTTTACAGTCAGATCGACCAATCAGAACTGTCTATTAAGTCCAGAACCCATTTTATTGGGTACTTGACAAAAAGTACACTGATTGGATGATCCAATCCATCCCTGATTCTTCCTTAATTTTTTAAGAGGTTCTTTTCTCGGGCCAGGTATTGATTGGTTAGGATGGCCTAAAAAAAGTGAATCAATGGAATCATAAGCAATCTATTGTGGACCCCAAGAAATAGAATGATTAAACTGCAGATTGGACTTATTTTTGTGGTAATGATCTTGACCATCCATATTAAAAGGCTAACGATCGTAGGTTTAAAATTATAGGATTCATGTCATATTTGCATGGTAGAACAGTAAATATATTTTAGATCCAATGAACGGTCTAGATCAAGAATTGAATCTTCTATGTCTCCCAATGCAACTAGGAGCACTATATCTTATAGTGGTCTAACAGCAATGGAGCATTTCTCTCTTTGAAACAACACTCTTCATGGGTTTTTTATTCATGGGGCAGTTCCAGCAGAAACCCAAGCGCAGAGAGAGAGAGAGAGAGAGAGAGAGAGAGTAAAAAACTAACGGAAATGCAGAAACCAGGAGAGTAAAAAACCAACAGAAATGCAGAAACCAAGAGCGCCCCAACTCCTTTCAATGCAAGAATTACTCATCTGAGTCTAAACAAACAAAATCCCTTGATGGGTTTTGTGATTCTTGAGGCAGTTGCATCAGAAACCTTCTATAAAATAATCATTTTTTTAATTTGAATTAACAACCATTTAAAAAAACCCAATAAAAAACAATAAAAATACAGCATCTCAAGCATCTCAACTTCTTTAAATTTCAACACCACCCATCTGAGATTTCCACAGAAACCAAACAGAGAATCCTTGGTGGGTTTCTCTTCTTGAAGCATTTCAACAAGCAAAATCAATCTCCCATCTAAAATTTTCAAAGAATACCAACAGATATCCTTTCTGAGTTTTGCTTCTTGAAGCATTTCAATCAGCAAAATCAATAGAGAGAGAGAGAGAGAGAGAGAGAGAGAGAGAGAGAGAGAGGAGATGAGAGAGAGAGAGAGAGCGAGAGAGAGAGAGAGGAGAGAGAGAGAGAGAGAGAGAGAGAGAGAGAGAGAGAGAGAGAGAGAGAGAGAGAGAGAGAGAGAGAGAGAGAGAGTAATCTCCATTCAAGGAAACCATGGATCAAAAGAAGCCGAACAAGATCAGTGATATTGTTAGGCTTCAACAGATCCTCAAGAAATGGAAGAAACTCGCAAATGCTCCAAAACCAACCACAACCAGCAGCAGCAAGAGTATGAAATTCCTCAAAAGGACGCTATCCTTCTCGGACAGCTCTGTTTCATCTCTGTCCAGCAGCACTGGTGATGGAGCCGTCCCGAAAGGATTCCTTGCCGTCTCTGTCGGGGAAGAAATGAAGAGATTCGTCATCCCAACAGAGTATCTAACCCACAGAGCTTTTGGCATTCTGCTGAGGGAAGCTGAAGAGGAGTTTGGATTCCAGCAGGAAGGAGTTCTGAGGATTCCATGTGAGGTACCCGTCTTTGAAAGGATTCTGAAGGTAGTTGAGGAGAAGAGGGAGGTTTTCTTCATGCAGGAGATTGGATTCAATGGAGAGAAGGAGATGGTGGGGTGCTGCTTATCAAGGGCTGAGATCTCCACATCTCATCACCCTCCAAAGCCTATGTGTAGATGATAAGTTACCGTTACTCTCGTTACTCTCTTTGTATTTTGATTTTTGGGCTTTTCATGTGAAGAAAGAGAAGCTTATGAGAGAATTTGAATAAGGTAAGGTAGAGAGAGAGATTTCACGTAGGTATTTCAAAGCGGCAGTTTTGTAATTTTATCAAGGATTTATATATATTAGTTTCACTCCCTTCTTCTATATATCTGATTTGGAGCAGACATCCATAAATCCACTCCGTTCATCATGTGAACCCCTCATGCTTTTCCTTGGATGCCAAAAATTACAAGGATCCAAAATACACCATGTAAAATCATGCTTAAAACATATAAAATCACTTGGTGTGGCCCACCTGAGTTTTGGGTTGGCTTGATATTTATGATTTTCATTAACACTTCTGTGGTGCATCTTACGAATGGATTGGATGGAATATACAAACATGTTGAGCTCCACAAACCGTACTGGTGGAGGCCCCCATCCGTACTGGTGGACGCCTACCAATAAAACCTTTTAGATTGGATTTGTGGCCCACCGTGTTTTGTATATGCCATCCAATGCATTCATAAGAAGTGAACCGCCAGGATGAATGGACATCCACAAAACTCAGGCCATTCCAAAACTAATGTCGGCCGCAATACATGATTTTAAAGGTCTCGTGCATAATTCTACGGTGTGGGAAGCTAGAGTTTTCGATGGATCTGATTTTTTGGATTCAACGAGAAAATAAGGAGATGCACATGATGGACGGACTAGATGACAAGCATAGATAGTAGTGGGCCCCACACGTATAATTTTAGAAGAAGCTTATTCTACATACGTTGTACAGGAACCGGGCTCTTGCTAGTTGCCGGCAAGGGCTGAAAAAGGGCTAGGCCTGAATGAAAGCTTGTATCGGGCTTGGCTACTAGCAACTGATCCGAGTAGAGGCCCATATGGCCCACTAGCCGGTGAGTCTACGTAGACTTGAAAGCCCATTGCTGGCCCACTATGCGGACTGGGCTCAGATCTTGGGCCTCCAGATGTAGATAACCAAAAAAAAAGAAAAGTGGAAGTGGCGATATCCCTACTTGCCGATAAACAATGGTAGGCCCGGATCCGGGTCCAAGATTTTAGTATTTACAAGGCAAGGGCCTGGAAAGGACGGACCCGGCCCATAGACTAGCTACCAGAAAGTCCAAGTGCCCCTGAAGGTTTAAACCCTGGCTTCCTTAGAGCCCCCTCAGGTGGGCCACAATGTATGAAGTGGAACGATTGATTGGTGATTCTTTTCTAGCCGTCCATCTGTCCGTAATTTGTGCCCACCTGAGGTGCAAAATGGCCTGTTCTTTGAAGCTCAAGCAGTGTAGCACACCTGATGGAAAAAGCTCTGATATGGCACGAGACTTCCATACGTGCGCCAGCATGGGAAGGGAGGAGTCGGATTCGGTAGTGACCGCTCCGTTACCGACCTCGGTACTAGAAAAGCTCCGTGGGACTCACCATGATGTGTGTGTTTTATCCATGCTGTCCATCCCTTTTTTTCAGCTAGTTTAGGGTATGATTCAAAAAAGAGGCAGATACAAAGCTCGAGTGGACCACACCATAGGAAGCAGTGGGGATAATGATGCCCACCATTGTTTATTTGCATCCAACCTTTTCATTAATTCACATAAGCCTGGATGAAAGGAAAACACAAATATCAGCTTGATCTAAAACTTTTGTGGCCTTAAGAAGTTTTCAAGGGTAGGAATCCATTCCCCATTGTTCATGGAGTGTGATCACATGAACTTTAGATCTGTCTCATTTTTTGACTCATGCCTTAGAATGAGCTGGCAAAATGGACGGTGGATAAAAACATATGCATTATGGTTAGAATTGTATATGAGTTGAACTGAGTCCAGCTTAGCACAGCTTGATGGTCAGTAGCTGACCCCCATCTCGAGCTCAGCTCGGTCCTCGGGCCTAACCGGCTAGTTCCACTCGGTTCACTCTATAACTTAGGCTAATTTGAGTTGAGTTTGAGCCTGTGCGACATTTTCTCAAATACAAAGTGTACCTTCAATTTCTTACCGCAGCAACAACAATTTACAGGTATTTCATCAAACACTCGGTAGTCAACATTAAAATCAAAATAAGAGGGGAGGATAATTTTATCATGTAAAGTGCTTTTTTGAAAAAAATATAAAAAATAAGTGATTTGTTTTGCATCCATACCTTCCTCGCCACCAACTTACGACACTTCCTTAAGTCATTTAATCAAAGGCTTGGTGAGCAACATTAATATTAAAATAATCGAGTCACCAGTTTAATTCAATCCAATTCAATTCGGGCTTAGATAGGCTCCCACTTAGCTCAAAATATTTTCGAGCTCTAAAAATCGGCTTAGCTCGAACTCACCTTCAAACCAAGTTGAATCGAGTCGTGAGAGTTAACCAAGCTAATTCGGTTCGTGTACAACCTGAGGACGGTACCCGAGGGGTGACAACCGAATCCATGTCCGGGAAGTGCAGGGCTCCCACACGTGTGTAATTAACCAGAGGCAGCAATAGTCCGGTTGTCGGGCCCGACACTATAAGGCCCAAGGACCTTCCTGGCCCGAACCCAGAACGAGCGTAGACCGCAGGTGCAGCCCAAAGCCTGAAATTTTGGTTGCACCCGGACCCACCGGTCCGAAATTCGATCAAATCGTTATTTACCGGCGGATCATCCTAATCCGTCCGTATTGATCAGGTTCGCCGCACTAAAAAAAAAACCAACGGTCTCCGTAGGATTTCGAGGGCATTTTTATCATATATCATAACATGAAGGGGTACAATTAATGAACAGTCCAGATCTTACGCAAAACTGGGTGGCCCACCTCAAGATCTGACTGGACTTAGTTCGAGCCATGCATAATCATCATGCGCGGTTTTAGGCCTACTTGTTTTGACCCGACATAACGTTTAAGTTATGCTTTGGGAAGCCCTACCTTGGACCCAGACCCCACCTAAACCCTACTTATTTGGACTTGGACCTAAACCATACCTCACATAGACCCAACTTATTTGGACCCTAACCATAGCCCATATAGACCCAACTTACAATTTGGTTATTTCTACTTCATTGGCACACACGAGCAGATGTATAAACACGTGTCTGTGATCCAGACGATCAGATCCACTTATCAGGTGGGCCACATGAGTACAAAGCCACTGGATGAATTAATTAATGGCTAGAGTTCACATTCACGGTAACGGTGCCATGTTGGGTCCAAAAGGGTGCGTGTTTGGCGGGGTTTATCATGTTTTGATCGATTGAAAACTAGAAACACATATCAATTGAGTTTCCTTAAAAAATAAAAATAATAAAAATAATAAAAAAAAAGAAAAGAGTAGAAAGGCTCACAAACAATTTATGCCTCTTTATGGACCAGACAAGATTGAAAGAGATAATATCATTTGGCACAATCAACGCCTCCAGACGAAGAAACTGGGCCATGGCAGATAGAACCAGTTGGGACAATTTCAATTAACATTCTGATCATTGATTAAGTATGTTTGGTAACGATGATCACGATTTGTCTATTTCTAAGTTTATTATTATTAGAAGAGAACAATTCATCATTATTCAACCGACATGTCTGGTAAGGTTCCCTAGTTGTTTCACTTATAAATCACAGTACTTGTGCATACACTCATATGTTAGATCAATGGCCATCAAGCATCGTAACTAGAGCTGGGCAGAATCCGTCCCAATTCAAACCAAATTGAAGGCCTGGATTGGTGTGGATCGAGTAGGACCACTCAAAACTGATCGTACATTGGATTATGGTCAATCCAAACCGATCCAATCCGAAATCCAAACGAACCCTAACCCCCTCTTTTTCCATCCAAAGGAGGCGCCACACCCACTCATTTCTCATCCTCTCTCTCTCTTTCTCTCCCGATTTCCCTCATCTCCTTCCTTCTCTCCTCCTTTCTCTCCCTTTTTCTCTCCTGGTTTCCCACATTTCCTTCTTTCTCTCCCTCTCTCTCCTTAGACCCATTTCGATCTGACTCGATTCGGTTTTTCAGACTGAGTCAGACTCAGTTTGGGTCAGGCCAGCAAGGATTCGGATCGAATCGAGTCAGCCCCGCTGGATTCGGTCCCGGATCGGATTGAGTTCGGGTCAGGTTATTGAAAAATCGGATCAAGTCAAGTTGGACCCAATACTCAACTCGATGCCTACGTCTAGGTGAGCATCTCTATATAGACATGTGAACGCGCACACATACAAATACGTTTTTTTTACTACGTTCATTTCTTCCAAACCATTTAAAACCAAACATTTTATTATCCAAATGTGTTCGGGTATTCATAGCTTTAACATTTCCAAATTCATTGGGAAACATTTTCTGTACCCCTTTTCTGCCATATCCTGTTTTGCTAACTACGTTGCATTTATTTTGGCCCATCAAAATCAAATAAAATCCAAAACTCTTTCTTTCTGTCTTTTCTTTTTTCTTATTTTGAAAAATTCCCAAACCGCTAGTGGTATCCTCTCAGATCTGTGGCCCATGCAAAGTGGTTACGGTAACTTTTTTTTTTTAAAGCCCATCAGATCAAAGGCCGGTTATCACAGAGCAATGAGCCACACCAGTACTTCATCATTTTATTGAAATCTAAGCAATGCAGTTTGTAGCCACAAGGGAGAGAGCGGGTTAAGTGAGACCCTGAATCCACCGAGGTGGGTGGGGCCCCTCACTGTGATGTATGTCAGTACATGTACGCCGTCCATCCGTATTGAAATGAAGCACTTCCAAATCGCAGATTGACCATAGTATAGGAAATAGTGTTGATTGACCATTAAAAACTTTTGGTGGGCCACAATAGCTTTGGAGAATTTGTGACGTTGGATGGCAAATAAACATTCCAGTAGAATTTTTAATGGTGGGGATTCAATCACGACTGTTTACTGTGGTGTAGCCCACCTAAGATTTGAGACAGCCCCTAAAATGAGCTTTCAAAATGGCTGGACGGTGTGGATTTAAGGCACGTACATCACTGTGAGCCTCACAGTCAGATGTGGGTCCTGGGTCTCACCTAATCCGCTCCCCATAACGGAGATATTAGGTGGGCCACAACGTAGAAAGCAAACTCTACGTATTTTGAGTCAGAAGATCTAAACCGTATAATCCACGTGATGGAAGGTCCAGGTTCACGTGCCACAATGTAGAAAGCACACGTGCATTCCTATGAATGGGCAGTGGCATTGCCCCAAAATCAGATTGATTGGGGCCACACCATTCTCGGTTACCTACTGTTATGAACAATCTCAGTGGGGCATTCGTTTTCAACGGTTTAAATGGAGCTGTATATCTGCATCGTGTACACCAACGGTGTGGAAGTGGATTGGGTGGTGACCCCAGTGCTGTGGGGTCCACTGTGACGTATGTCTTTATCCACGCCGTCCATCCATTTTTCTAGCTCATTTCAGGGCATGGGCTAAAAAAATGAAGCATATCAAAGCTCAAGTGGACCACATCACAGAAAACAGTGGTGATTAAATGCCAACCATTTTTTTTTTTTTTTTTTTTTATCAAGCTGATAAATTTTTATTTTTTATTTTAGGTCACGTAACCTCATCAATAGGTTGGATAGCAAATAAACATCACGGTGGGCCATGGGAAGGTTTCAACGGTGGGTGTCATTACCAGTAGTGTGGTCCACGTGGGCTTCGGATCTGCTTCATTTTTAGACTCATGCCGTGAAATTAGTGGGCAAGATTGATGGACGGCGTGCATCACGGTAGGCCCCACTGCGCCCAACACTACCGGAAGCGGATTGGCTGGTGTACCACACACCAACTATATAGCTGCTGTAGGTACGTGTCGCTCGAAGACGAGCACCGACGCACCTCGAGCTCCGAGTTGTACGAACGGTTCAAAGGAGATCAAAGTTACGTGGGCCCCACAGTGATGTATTTATTATATCTACACCGTTCATCTACTTTTAGAGATCATATTTGAGCATCATCCAAAAAACGAATCATATCCAAAGATCATATGGACCACACCACAAATAGCAGCGGAGATGATGATTTTCAGCATTAAAAAATTCATAGGGCCCACCATAACGTTTATTTTCCATCCAATCTGTTCATGAGGTCACAAAGACCTGAATGAAAAAAAAACAAATTTCATATTAATCCAAAACTTCTGTGACCCCAAAAAAGGGTTTCAATAGTAGACGTTCAATCCCCCACAGATTTTTTCAGTGTGGTCCACTTTATAGTTAGATCTGTCTTATTTTTTGTCTCAAGCCTTAAGACTATCTCTCCAAATGGATGGACCGTTTGGATATAATATTTCCCTCATGGTCAGACCCACTAAACTTGCTGACGTCAATACAGCGCTTCCAACACTAACCTGTGGTGTTGGGTCACCACCCAAACCGCTTCCCAACCGTGTGGGCCGTGTGGCCCACACCGTACTAAACAACTTGTGCAAAGTACTGATACGATATTCACTCGACTGACCATTTATTCATCATTACCGTTGTTGGGCCCATCGCTTTCGTACACGTGTCATCTTTCTATTAGCTCGAATCACGTCAATAGTAAGTACCATGAATCAGTTCCTGGTCTGCCATGTGACCGGCCCATGTGCGTTTCCGGCCGTTGATGTGACTGCGTCGCATCGCTGCGCAGAAAACAGATGGTCGGACCAAAAGACATCCTCCTTACCGAACACCTGAGTAGTACGGAGAAATTATACACTCGCGACGCCCGTGCAGGCATGCTATTGGGGATTTCATTTATACAAGTGGGCCCACAGTTCCATGGTCCAAAGACACCGTAGCAGCATCAGAATCCTCTGCAAGCGTCCAACCCCCGGTCGATGATGTATGTATGAAATCCACTCCGTCCACCGGTTTCTTCATCTAATCTTTGAACATGAGAACCAAAATGGATCCAAAACTCAGGCGGGCCACACCATAGGAATAGTATGACTGGAGAGGCTCACCGTAGGAACCTGAGCCACCATGTTGGCGGGCCCAAGCATAAAGAAATTTAATTTTTTAGCAGTGATTTTTCTTTATCACCGTGGCGTGGTCCACCTGAGTTTTGGGTCAAGGTTTTCTTTATTTTCTACGGTGGATATGAGGTGGATCGTCTATCATAAGGGTTGGATGTCACACACGTCTCACTCGAGATGACTCCCGAAAGCATCTCGGGTTGGAAGATCCAGACATTAACCGTCTATTTTCAGGATATTAATTCAAAGGCGTGGTCCACCTGAGTCATTTTGTAGAGGATAGTTTTCAGGATATTAATTCAAAGGCGGTTATGAATGTTCCAATGGACCAGATCACTAAAACATGGGCCCCACATAGTACAAACTGAAAACTCGATTGTACCGTGCATTCCTCGGTTGGAGCACGGTATGATTCCACCTGACTCGTGACTATGAGTGCGATGGTTTGTTTCTGTCGGGCAGTGTTCCTTATCCCAGGAACACAAAAGAATTTACATGATCCGCGGCCAAGTACATGCATACTACACTCGTGTGTTCAGTTTTCCCTCGTGGGGTCTGTTGTTTACTCATCCTAACCATTGGTATGTTGTCCCCCGCCGTAGATGGAACATGGACGGTTGTCATTCCATCCAATCGTTCGGATAGATGAACCATGGGCCTCACTTGTATAAGCTTGAAAATAGAAGATTGGTGCATCCATATTGTCCACCGTACACCTGCAACATGCTAATGATGACAGCCCCATGCATCACATGAGATCATGATGAGCCGTTGTTGAGTCTGATATTTTAGGGCGTGTTTGGGCGGTGGGATTATAAGGGATTAGGTGGGATGGGATTCAAAAAACACATAATTATTAGGATTGACCCTGTTGGCATCGGATATTTTAGGGCGTGTTTGGGCGGTGGGATTATAAGGGATTAGGTGGGATGGGATTCAAAAAAAACATAATTATTAGGATTGTCCCTGTTGGCATCGGATAAGATTAATGTCATGCTTTGTTGGTAATACGGTGGTACATTGAATGGATATATCAACCATCTTTTGAAATTACCCAGAATAACACACGTGTTATATATAAACCGTTCAATTGTTTTGTAACCTCATTTTATGGCATGGGCTAAAAATGAGGTAGATCCAAAACTTATTAGCCCGGAGAAGTTTTTAACGGTAAGTATTCAATCTCTGTTGCTTTCTATGCTGGGATTTACCTAATTTAGATTTAGATTTACCTGATTTTTTAGCCTATGCTCTAAAATAATCTCAAAAAATGGATGGACGGTGTGGATATAGCCCACACATCATGGTGGGACCTACACAACTTGCTAAAATTGGGTGAAATTGGTACGGGACCAATGCAATTCCACCTAATCTATTTCCAAGCGTTTCCATTCTGCCCAAAAATGGAGTGGAATTGGCACAGGACCAGCTGAATCCCATACCACCTGATCCCTTCTAATCCCACTGCCCAAACACGCCCTTAATGTCCATCTCAATGCATTGGATTAAGGAGGGACGGGCGCCCACACAATGGAAGGGGATTGGCTAGTGAACTACCCACCTATATAGCTGGTGTAGATACGTGTCGTGCAAAGGCGAGCGCCGACCCTCCGAGTTGTACCAATAGTTAAAAAGAGATCAAATTTACAAGGGCATAACTGATCATCCATTTTTCAAAATTATTTTAGAGCATAAATTATATCCATAGCTCAAATGAACCACACAAAAAGTACCCGCGAGGATAATGATTTTCACCGTTAAAAAGTTCATTAGGCCAACCACAACGTTTGTTTTCCATCCAATTTGTTGATAAGGTGAAAAATACATTGATGAAGAGTAAAAACGAATTTCATATTGATACTAGGCTTCTTTTACCCCCGAAAGGGTTTCAATGGTAAATCTGTCTTATTTTTCGGCTCAAACCTTAAGACAAGATGGCCAAATAGATGGACGGTTTGGATATAACACATACCTCATGGTGGGACCTATAAAACTTGCTGACATTAATACACCAACTATATAGCTGGTGTGTGGTACACCCGCCAATCCCCTTCCCCAAACAATGTAGTATTTTATTTTTTGCCAATTACTGTTTGACCTACTCAATGAACGGTCCTGATCGCGTCCATAGGTGCCACGTTTGTAGCAATGTTATGCAGCTAGAGGCGCTGGATCCAGAGAGCCCCTGGACTCACCAAAGACGGTGCGGCCCTTAACGTGGGGCCCACCTGGATGTATGTATTATGTATCCAGTCCATTCATCCAGTTTGGACAGTAGTATTAAGTTGTATTAAATGGAATTGCATTACTAATCCCACTTTGAAATTCAGAACGACATATTTGAAAGGAGTGTAAGATGAGATTAAAATTAACTTTTGAGGCTTTGGAAAATGGGCCTTGTGTTGGAAAGTATGAGATGGGATTACAAATCCCATGGATGATGAATTTTTGCTTCATCCAAAGCTCAATCCAAATGTAATTTGAAAGTAAATCATGGGATTTACTTTTTAATGCATACATTCCACACATATCCTGTTAGAAAACATGGGATACATCTAATCCAGGGACAATACCTTACACATGCATTTATTGTAACTTTTACATTTCCATCCACCTTAATCCCACCTAATGGAACTGGCTAAACAGGCCCCGGGGAGGATTTCAAATCCAATGGGTTCCAAATCCACGCTTCCAAACAGGCCATAAATTATACTCAACTAAATTTATCTTTCTTGATCAGTGGACCAGCTTACTGGTCCACGCTTCCAAACAAGTGCACTAGGTCTAAATTTATCTCAGCCAACCATCCAATCAAATTTCTCGGCATTGTACTAGTAGGGATGAAATTGTACTCAACTAAGTTATATAGTCTCATGTTTGCACTATAGTGGGACCTACAAGATTATCCAATCACTTCCAATGGCCTGTTTCAGCTCCAATTTTCAGCTCATACATGATAGAGAGAACTAATCACCTACAGGCAATTGTACTATCTTTCTTCACTGACATGCCACTTTCTCAAACATATGATTAATACTGCTAAAAAGATAGCCTCCCATGATGAAGATATTGACCTTTCTCTAAAATCAGACTGTATGTTGAGTTAGATTGCCCATTACCCATTATTTCCAATGGTTTAGATCACTTGATCATTGGACCAGCTTACTTTTGCCGTATATGATCTTTATAGAGTGGTGTCCTTTGTTAGTACACACCCCACTTGCCATTTTATTATCACTTGAGCTACGGTGTGTTTATAGAAGGGTATCCAGCTTTAACGGTTATGATGTTCTACACAAGTGGAATGTTGACAGGTAAGATGAATATTGAGTACCATAGGCTGTGGTACCTTGCTTGCAGGTGATCAGTTCTCTTATTTAGTATAAACCTGCAGTTCATATTCAAGTGGTGGAATATCCAACTATGCATAGAGGGTACTGATTAGGTGGGTCAGGTAAAATAAGCTTAGTGGAGCTTACCTCGTGTGTGTGTGTTATATCTATCTCTTCCATCCATTTTGTTATCTCATTTGAGGATGTGTTCTTGGTAATATATATTTTCCATCCAACTTGTTTTTTCAGTCACACAAGCCTATAGATGAAGGAAAAACACAAATGAGCTTGCAAAATAGACATGTGCTTGGATATACAACTAGAGCTGTACATGAGTCGAGCTTGGCACAGCTCGACTCGGCTCGGCCACCAGTTGACCCCAGCTCGAACTCAGCTCGGCTCGGTCCTTGGAGCCTGATTGGCCAGCTCAGCTCGGTTCGATCAGCAGCTCAGGCCAATTCGAACCAAGATCAAGCATGTGCGGCATTTTCTCAAACACAAAGAGTGCGCGTTCAATTTCTCACGGTATGTAAAATAACGGTAGTAGTTTATATATATTTCATCAAATACTCAATAGCCAACATCAAAATGAAGATACAAGGGTATTTGTTTCATATCCATACTTTCCTCACCACTAGCTAACACTTTGTTGAGTCATTTCATCAAACACTTGGTGAGCAACATCAATATAAAAAGAACCAAGTCACCAAATTTGTTCGGTCCGAGTTCAATTCAAGTTGGGGTGCTTGATGTTTTTTCGAGCTCAAAAAATCAGCTCGACTCGGCTCAAACTCAGTTTCGAACCAAGTCGAATTGAGCTTTTAAAATCAAGTCAAGCAAGCTAACCAAGCTAACACGGTTCATGTACAACTCTATATACAACACATACGTCAAGGCTGGCCCTATGCTATGGGACTCACCCACTAAGCGGTGACCCTAGCACCACCAAAATGAATAACCTGCTATTTTTGAGATTTTATAATTATCCCACTATGGTTATAGTGTTTATAAAATATCTTCATGTAGCTTCTAATATTTTTAAATAATCCATTAGTTTTGTTTATATTTTTAAATACCTCTTCAAACAGCTTGCTATCTGGTTGTCCCCAGCAACCAGTTGCATCTGGACTTGTTGGCATCCACATAACTGACCTGAAGTGTTCACTAGGTCCTGTGCACTAGAGCATTCTTCTATTAAAACACAGAAATCGGATGGTCATAAACATCCGTGATTGGACCTATTCCATCGACAACCTTTGTTTCACGCCACTGCTTGGGCGGCTTGGACCATCCAATCAATATGATTAATTCAAGGCAGCCTAAAAAACAGCAATGAGTTAATATTGTTCAAAATAATATTAATTTTAATTTTGGAAACAGATCTACAATAAGTTGGACAGTTGAATTTTAATTTACACATGCAATGTGTATAATTTTTAAAGTTTCCGTCTATCATCAAACTCCTATTGCATGCCAAACAACTTTTTTTTTTTCTATTTTACTCTATTAATCTTGAACTTCCTTTTCTAAACTAGAAGTAATCCGCGCAATGCAAGAGGTACGGTGGGGAAAAAGATACATTTTCTCGACCACATGCATGGAGATAGCGATATTAAAATAATGTGGAAAAAAGAGAAAAAAAAAAAACACAATATAAAGATTTATGTGATTCCCTTTTGATATGTCCAAGGATTAACACTAATCCACTATACTCAAAGACAAAAAAACAAAGAAGCAGCTCTTAATATAAAATACCTCCCTATGACCACTAGCGACCTCAACTTGCAAAAGTGCTAGCTGGGTGAACACTAATACACCCCTAATGGTTAGGTGCCATAGATCCTAACAAGTACATGGCAATTATTAATCCAGCATGTCCATCTATTATGCCCTATTGAAGATATAAAAAAGAAAAGAAATGAACATCATACATATTGGACAACATGTCAATCACTTTCCTTTTGGCTATTAATTTTTTTCCAACCATTGATATTTTAATGACTGATGAGATGAACAATCATGTCTAATAGTTGGGTCGCAACCCATGGCTCACGGGTGAACAAATTGTATTTTAACACTAAAGTCATGAGTTCGAATACCTATGTACTGTGTGTTATAAATAAATAAATAAATAAATAAATAAATAAATAAATAAAAACCCGTAATTATAAGTGTTAAGTCACAGCTGAATATATAGATGGACCCAATTCATACAAAAGCATGCCACTGGCAGCAATTAATGATTTATTAGATAAAGAAACACTCTTAAGTCTGCTTAGTACAAACCACATCTCTTTAATTTAAGGCTCGTTTGGTAGCATGGATTTGAAATTATGTGGATTTTATTCTATACAGATTTGACTAGATTTGAAATCATAACTTTGAGGTGGGAGTTTAAAAAATGGTATTTTAAAGGATTTGAATTCCTCTCATGTCCAAATCCATTCCATTCCTTACTATCAAACGTTTACAAAAACTAAAAATCCCCATAAATCTTTCTTATTCCACATTGCCAAATGGCCCATTAAAGATTCATAGGCATGATTACTAGTGGTGTGGTCCACTTTACTTTTGGAGCTAGCTACTTTTATACTGATATCCTACTTTACATTGGGCCCTAACAACTTGAGTCCTATATATTCTTCGGGATTCTGGTGCAGATGAATGAAAGGAAAGATAAAATTCTAAAAATAAGAAAACCGAAAAGACAAATGAAAGTATAATTAGTTGGACCCACTCCTACGTTATCAAAAGTGTCAGGCTGTTAGTAGACCCGATAAATTTGGGCATATGGGCCAAGACCATTCAAAATTTTGAGTTTGCTAGGCTCAGGTGGGCCCTAAAATTCACATCATCTACAAGCATGGCTATAGACACGGCAACTCGGATGGGCTTGTTTAGTCCCGAGTTGGGTCGGGACTTGCCTAAGGCAATGTTGAATCGTGGTATCAAACTATATAGAATGTTACTGAGTCCGAGTCGACTCTGATATGTTGCATCAGACTCATCTGAGTCTTAAAACTGCGTCCACAAGTGAGCATTTGTCGACCCCTTTTAGTGGCCAGTTTCAGCTTAATGGACCAAACTAAGCTTAACATACGACAGAGATGAGCTGTCGTAAAGATGGGCCCTGAAAATTACTTCATCTTCAAGCATGGCTAAAAGACACGGCTCGGATGAGCTTGTTTGGTCCTGAATTGGCCCGACTCAGTAGATCTGGGGTGACTCTTATCAAACCAGATAGGGTGCTATTGAGTCCGAGTCGACTTGGACAAGTTGCATCTGACTCGTCCGTGTCTTAAAACCAAGTCCACAAGTGAGCATTGGTCGGCCCTTTCGGTGGCAGGTTTCGGCCTAACGAACCAAATTAGGTTAGCTTAACATACGACAGACACGAGCTGTCTTAAAGGTGGACCCCACGATTGCCCAAAGATCATATGGTACTGATCTTATATGCATCCTAAAACAACTGAATTGTCCACTTTTGGCCAATTTGAAATGAAATAATTGTCATGATTTGTTTGCCAACCCAATTTTCAGATGTGTTTGGCACCTGACACATCCCCATCAACACCATATCTATTCTTCTTATGAGCAAAACCTACCTAATTTTTGGTCCACAATGTCTTTACGGTGGGGCCACCTTTTCAACTGCTCAAATTCTGTGTCTGCATGACGATTAGGTACTCTTTTTTTCACACCCACACACACTCACATTGCATTAGGATTTCACCACTAATAGCTAGTAGAACCCTTGACCTTGTGTTAAGACTTTGTGGTAGAACTACGGCATGTTTCATTTAGGAAAGGAGGCCGCCCATCGTCCGCGGAAGAAGGGGTTAACTTAATGGTAGGCACCTATCACATTTTCTTGTGGCGTGGCTCACTTGATGACGCAATGATGAACGTGATGAAGTCGAGCTCCATCTTACTCCCTCGGGGGATAATTATTCTGAAGCTACGGAACTTCTCTAGACTCTTCACAGAAATAATTCACGAGAAAAATAAGAAAATAGAATAATTTTAAAAAAATTGTAATAAATTGATTGAGGATTAAAACCAACTTACAACTTTCTTAAATAATAACACGAAACCTTGGAAGAAGTTTCGGAATTAAACTACAGCTAAAACTCCTAGAAATCGTGACTTACTATAAATAGTAAACCTACTATTTATAGACGGTCCTAATTCCTACTAGTCATTAAGGTTTTCGGCCAAAAATAGTAAGTGTCCTATTTGGCTCAACCATGTGATTCTCATAATTATTCTAAGCACTTTACATGTTGGACGCAAATTCTAAAGCCCAATGGATGAAGAGTTATAATTAAACTTAAACTTATATAAATAGTAAAAAAATGAAAATAAAATGAAAATTTGACCTTTGATCTTATGGAATCTCGAAAATTCGGCGTCGGCAATTCGGCATAGTGGGGTTGGGTAGTTAAAGTAGCTTGTCCTACCAAAAATCATATATGGCATGTTTGATAATTCATTCCGGTTCACGAGATACGCACGTTTTAAGGTTCTGACGGTCCGGATCACTTCCACCTTGGATCAAGCCTTCTCTGGTCCACCTTGGCCATGAAATTGGAAGCTACTCGCTCTACATCACTCGAGTTTTAGATGTGCTTTACTTTCTGTGTTCGCCTCATGACATGATTTGATGGGAATAGCAGATGAAGTAGATATCACATGGACATCAAGTAGGCATAAGGAACTTTTTGGTAGGAGAAAAATCTCCAATACTCTAGCAAGATAGGATGGATGATACACTGGCACTTGAAAAATTATACACTTGGCACATAAATTGCCAAACTAAACCATCCAAATTATAATACCCAATGTAGATGCATCATGAACAAAAACTTAAGCGTATTTCATTATCTGACTATAGGATTGGTAGACATTTATTGAATGGTTAAAAATGAAAAATATCTAACGATCCCACTTTAATGATTGAGCGTCCACCAATCAAAGATTAGAATTATTCAACCACATATAGAATTTCATACTGCTTGGGCATCAAGCGTCATCCATAACCTAAGTATCATCCAAATTAAGAAGAAAAAAAAGACCCACTTTTCCATATTCAACATACAGGTGTGGCTCTTGATGAGGAACATAAGTTGCTTGACTCTACAAGCGAGTTCTTGCAATTGGAATCTACATGTAGCCATCCAGATGCACATGAGAAATCTACTTCATTCGTTAGTTTCTCCAACTAATGTAAATACATGTAGAGCTGTAGACAGACCAAGTTAGTACAGTTAACTTGCTCGACTTGATTTAGAAAAGCTTGACTCGACTAGACTCGGCTCGAAACTAGGTTTGAAGCGAGTTGAGTTGATTTTTTGAGTTCGAAGAAATTTTGAGCGAAGTCTAAGTTAGACCGAACTCTACTCGAACTTAACTTGATTGGAATCAATTCGACTTGGATTGAGTTCACTTAATATAAATATTTTGCATATATTTATATATTTAAATAAATTATAAATTATATATTATATATATTAAAACCGCCATTCTTCCTTCTGGATATACGACCTTTGGACTAGCTCTGCCAGCAGGTGATCATGGCCAAATGAGAAGTAAAACCTATACTCGAACTCAGCTCGTAAGCTTGAACTCAAACTTATCTTGAAAGATCGAGCTCAAGCTTGGCTTGAGCTGGCCTGAGCTATCGACTAAGCTGAGCCAAGTTCGAGCTGAGGTAGCGTGCTAGCCGAGTTGAGATGAGTTGGGCTAGGCTTGACTCGGTTCGATTGTGTATAGCTCTAAATACATTATTCCATAAATGAGCAAATGAAACAACTCTAAAATGTCTCTTTAGTTTTCCAATTTCTAATGAAATACAATATAAATTAGTTATCATTATCAATTTTAGATAGGGTTGCACATGAATCGAGATAGCTTGATTAACTCGTTCAACTCAACTCGATTCAAAATTGGGTTGGAGTCAAGTCGAGCTGATTTTTTTAGCTCAAAAGAATTTCTAGTCAAGTACGATCTAGACCAAACTCAACCCAACTTGGATAAGGTCACTTAGTATAAATATTTTCTATATATTTATATATTTAAATAAATGATATATTATATATTATTTATATTATAATATATATTATATATTATATATATTGAAAAGTATAAAACCTAAACTCGAACTTAGCTCGAAAGATCGAGCTCAAGCTCGGCTCGAACTCAAACTCAGCTCCAAAGATCAAGCTTAAGCTCGTCTCGAGCTAGCATAAGCTACTGAATGAACCAAGCTAAAGCTGCCCCATCAAACTCGAGGACCGAGTTGAGCCGAGTTTAAGTTGGGATAGCTTGTTGGCCAAGCCAAGCCGAGTTCAAACTAGGGTAGCGTGCTGGGTGAGGCAAGCAGAGTTCAAGTTGGGGTAGCCTTCTAGTCGAGCCAAGCTGAGCCAAGTTCAAGTTGGGCAGCCTACAGGCTGAGCCGAGCCATATTGGGCCAAGCTCTGCTCAATTCAACTTGTGCACCGGTCTAATTTTTAGTGTTGGCTTATAAATCAAGAGCCAAATACACTCATAAAGTAAATTAGTAAAGTAAATTATAATTATCACATTTATATATTATAAATCTTATCTTCTTCTTTTTTTAATAATTTGTGGGTGAAAAAAGTACTGGAACAAAATCACCACCTGCCTACCATCCTAATTGAAATGCAGAGCAAAGCAGGTAGGAAAAGTAGTTGGTATAGAAATGCCCTTCATTGAAATTATCATGAGCCAACCATTATGTCATAAGGCCAGGCTAACATGGATGAATTGAAAATACAAATGTTAGCAAATCCAAAGCTTCTCCGTACCACAGTGGGTGTTTCCGTATGGTTTACTTAGTTTAAGATCTGGCTTATTTTTTTTAGATCATGGCCCAACATGAGCTGAGAAACTGATGGACGGAGTAGATTTCTCACTGTCATCTAGGTGGGCCCCACGTAGCTTCCCACCACATGAACTTCACACGTGAGCAGGTTCGCAGGCAACTCGCGTCCCTTGACGAGTGTTTCACGTGGATTTCCATGGTGGGCCCCACCTGTCGGATGCTTCGGTTTTGATAAACAGTGATACTCTGGCAGTACGACCATTACTATATTGTAGTATCCCCAAAAGTAGCGAGAAGGGATGCATCAATGAACGAGCTGGGTGTAAATATCAATTACCATAAATTTTTGGGTCAATGCATACCGGCTCTTGGAGTACACAGAGCGTACGCTTCTTTTTTTCAATACTATGGTAGAGTATCAGAACACATACACATGCACGGACCAATGGTAAAATCTTCCAACCTTAATCCCACCCTTCCAAATCACTTATCATAAATCCCATGGACCATCAATCAAAAATCACAACGGACGGATGTTTCAAACTATATTAATCAGGTCCATAAAATGAATGGTCACACACACTACATCCAACGCTACAAATTCATGGATAATTATAGGAATGGCCTAAGTTGGAAGGCTTTGATTAACCTAAAAGTCTCTCAAATGTACATCGACTCTTTGCATGTGTATGGATGATCATACTCTCGCATTTCTGTACAACTGTTCTCTTATCTTACCTAAACAAGACGGACAGAAGATCAAACATAGGCGACGGATTGCAGTCAGCATCGATGGTAGATATTCAGCGGCTCGAGATTCGGGCGGCTGCCCGGCCTACGGACTCCGTAGTCTATGACTCGGAGGACCGTGCCCAATCTCCTGACCGTGACATACGGGCAGGACTTTGATACACGAGGCTACGAGTCGTAGAGTACCACGGTCCACGGTCCGCCTTCTTGTAGAACGTAAAAAATAATATTATTAATTTATTAAAGAATCGTTGGCGGTTTTCAGTTGGCACGGGCGAGCATTTTCCTCGGCATCTCGGTAGTCTGCTAGACGATCGAGAGATCTGTCCGTCCATCTTCGGACCGATGATGTAGGGATCCCGTTTTTTTTTTTTTTATAGAAAACAGGAGTTATATGACACTTGATACGCAGGGATTCAGAAATTGTAAAGGTGGGCCGGATTGGTTGAATAATCCTAACCTCTGATTGGTGGACACTTGTTTCTTGAATTAGGACCGTTAAATATTTTTCATTTTTAATCCAATAATAGATGTCTACCAATCCTATAGTCAGATAATTTTTTCGTTCATGAACCATTTACGCTAGGTACCATAATATGGACGGTTTAATTACACTACTTGCATGCCATGTGTAGAATTTCTAAGTGCCTGTGCATCATCCCTCGTACTCTTCCAGAGCATCGGAGTCCTCGAAGCGGATTGTGTACTGAGTTACTCAGTATGGGTAAATCGGGGAAGCGTAACGAGTAAACTCTGTGGGGTCCACTTTGGATGTATACATCTGATCCACTCCGTCCATCCGTTTCTATATATCATTTTAGAGAATCATACCGAAACTTATGCATATATAAATCTAAATTGGACCACACCACAGGCTAAACGTTCGTATAATGATGTCCACCGTTGAAACCTTTCAGTAATGCTTATTTGTCATCCACCAGAGCTTTGGATACGCTTCAGTTTTGAGTTCTTGCCCTAAAACAAGCCGGTAAAATAGATGGACGGTGTGATTAGACACATACATAACGGTGGGACCCATACAGTTATTACTCGGTACACATACATAATGGTAAGTGTCCTTTGGTACACCTACCTGTTTGGGAGGTTTCATGTGGGCCCCACCTGATGAGTGTCCGGTTTTTCCATTCGGGTGCTTTAAAAAATCCCTATTTCTTGGTAGCATCGCCCAACGACTTCAGTTGCGATGTTGTGTCGCGATCCGGTCGTTCATTTCTCGGTTTCCGTTTCATCGCAGCCGGTAATCTAATTATCGTAGAAAGATATTTGTACCTCCTGTTTTTTAATAGCACAACCCTTCTGGACTATTTACAATGATGAAATGTGTTAGTAGAAAAGAGAAAATGGGGTGCATTGCAAAAATAGAGGGTGCAGATTTGTAGGGAGACTTCTTTGTTATACATGTCACTCGTGTGGAACTTTCGAGTTGGGGAGTTATTGAATACTCCGGCGTCGCATGATTCTTGATACTCAGGTATGTATGCGTGGCAGACGGCGCGATTCAGCCAGTTCGAGACCTAACCCAGTTCCGACTGGTCTTTTTCCTTTGAGCCTACTTCCATGTATGTGTTGTATATCCACGCCGTCCATCTGTCATGACACCTCATTTTAGGACATTGCCCTAAAAATAAAACAGATCAAAGCCTCTAGTGGACCATACGGTTGTGATTGACCATTAAATCTTTTTGTGGGCTACAAATGTTCTGGATAAAGTTGATATTTGAGTTTTCCTTGGAGTCTATATGACATTATCAACATGTTGGATGGTAAAAAAACATTACTGTAGATCTGAGAAATTTTCTAATGCTTAGCATTCAATTGTCACTATTTCATGTGGCGTACATGTTGGATGGTAAAAAAACATTACTGTAGATCTGAGAAATTTTCTAATGCTTAGCATTCAATTGTCACTATTTCATGTGGCGTGGTCTACTTGAGAATCTACTTAATATTAGGCCATGCTCTAAAATGAGTGGGCAGAATAGATGGATGGTGTGAATATATAACACATATTAAAGTGAGCTCATGGAAAAGACACGACCGAATCGGTTAGATAACAGGAACATGACTAAATACCATGGCATACATGGATTGAAAATAAAGAATGTTGATTGCCTATTGATCCATGCCTGCAAGCCGCACCATGGTGTATGTGTTTTATCTATGTCATTTATCATTTTACCAATCTATTTTATGACATGAGTTTAAAAATAATTTAGATTTAAATATTTGATAAACCACGCAACTAGAAATAGTGGTGAGTGAATGTCCATTATTAAAAGCTTCATATTGGCTGCCAAAGTTTTGGATCAAGCTGTTATTTGTGTTTTCCTTTCACTCATGTAATCCACTTCAAATTTGGATCTGCCTTAATTTTTTGCTCAGGCCTAAAATGATATAGAGAAATACATTAATAATGCAAATAAACAATATACATCATGGTGGAGCCCACAGAGCACCGACCAATAGCCACCTCCCTTGGCAACTCACATAAAAATTTAAAAAAAAAAAAAAAAAAAAAAAAAAACCGGTTAAAGTGTGGAACCCACTGTCACCGACTCACAGGCTGAAAATTAGAGTGGAACAATCCTAACCTTCGATTTGTGGACATTTGTTTACTGAGATATGACTGGATTTTTATTTTTATTTTCTTTAAATTTTTAACTGTCCAATAATTGTCCACAAATCTTATAGTCAGGCACTCAAACAATCATGATTTTGTGTTTCATGTTGCATCTGTACTTAGATCTTTAATGTGGACAGCTTAATTTGACTTACTTGTATACCTCTTGTGTAAATTTTAAGCCTGAATATCATGTATCATGCTCTGCCATGGTATCAAAGCTCTTATTTTGGTGGAAAAAGGTGGCCACCACATAAAGGCCAGGTGTAAGCTAATCAAGCAGGGCAGTGACCCACTGTGTGTCTGGCCTACCTCACGATTGTATCCGTCCAAGTTTCACCCAATGTGATCTTTGTCATGGCCCACCATTTGGACGGATCTCATGTTTTGCCTGATCGAGCTACACATTTGTGAAAAAGAAAGTGGTGTATTGGAAATTCATACGCAATGGTTTGTAAGTATTATATTTGGAATAAAAAGTTAGGAAAAAAGAGAATTTACAGAAAAATTACCTAATTAATATAGAATTTATGTTCCAATACCCCTTTCAAAAATATTTTAATAACCTACTCATTGATCAAATTAATTATCATTTGAGTACCAGGGAGTGTTATGCCACTTCGACCGAAGGAGCTGGTGGCTGGAGGGCTTATTTCATCTCTCTTATAATTGTTTCCTTTGGTGTGGCCCGTTTGAGACACAGGTCATCATGTTTTTTTGCCCTAGGCGTAACGTAGGATGACACATCTAATGGTCAGAGTGAATCTCACGTATAGAACTCATTCGTGAGGGCTAACCCCTACCCTTGCACAAATCATTTGAGTACAGAGTGCATCAATCGATGGTCGAGAGGATCATATATCTCGATCCAGTCTCCAATCTATCCATGTTAGTGTGGGGGCATAAACAATTCGATCAAGCGAAAAAAAACCTTGAGTCAAATAGACTCTAGCATGCCCGCGCAATCATATATGCACACATACAACTAATCTATTGGCCCTAGTCACACAAAAGACCCCGACGGGCTAAATTGAGGCCAACAATTTCAAACGCATGTGTCTTTTTTTTTTTACTCAATTATTTATTTTATCATTTTATAGGAATTGATATTGACACCATCTTTTCTTGATGGATGCTTACATCCTTCTTTTTCTGAAAGCATATTACATGGACATGACAAGATTTGATTAGGCCACATGGCAGAACAATTTTCAAACAATTTTTGGGTGGGCCCATCTTTGACACCTTCGCATTGCCCCATCATATCCCACCACATTACCCAAGTGACCAACTCCGTGGGGTGCACTATAATGCATGTGCATTTGTCCACATAGTCCATACATTTTGCCATCTCATTTTGAAGCATAAGCCCAAAAATTAGGCAGATCCAAAGCAATAACATACTACATCACGGAATAGTGAAGATTGAACGATTACAGTTTGAAAATTTCTTAAAGATCACAAAAGTTTTAGATCAAATTAATATTTATGTTTTCCCTTCAACCATTCTACTCACCATATCGGATGGCGAACAAACATCATGATCGCAATTGAAGCTTCGGCACAATTTTGTACTATTCTAGAGACGAAAGTAGTGCTCTACTCTAGTGCCAAAAGTAGATATATTTGGTGTATCTATCAGTAAAAGTTATTCACATGCTTTTTCTTTCTTTTTTTAACACACATGCACCCACGCACGCCGTAGTGGGATTTCACCAACTATGGGTATTGATCCCAAGACCTCGTGTTGAAACTCCTCATAGTCTACCACTAAGGTAAGGACCCGAACCCAAGTTATTCACATGCTTATTCACATGCATACTTATCTAATGTTACCCACATGAAGCTCACCGTGTTGTACATATATAAGTCATCTAGCCCGTATCTTATGTGAGCATCACCATCATGATGATGTGAGGCAAACTAGATAGAGATAATTATAAAGTAGGCCACACAATGCAAACAATAGACAACCATCTATGTGATTGATGACAGAAAAGTTGAATGCCATGTACGATAACTTAGTTTTTAAAATTTATGTGCATATGCTTCTTTGAAAACTTGTCCCACATTTAAAGTAGAGTTAGAAATATGGTTTATAAAGGATCTTTCATGTGTAACTATTATTTAGTATTTTACTTACTAAATGGTGGTCTAGTGAAGTGTGAAGCAGGAGGGCACATTGTAATGCACTTGGGTTCTGTTTGGAATGTGGGATTAAGTGGTATGGAATTGCATTTGTTCCAATGTAAACTTCATCCTATGCTTGGAATCGATGGGAATGATTGAATTAATCTGAGCATCATATCATCCAACCCTAATAGGAGATACAATACATTTTTTGTTAGAATTCGAAATCCACTACTTTTATAGGCTCCACATTGATACATACATTTTATCTATGCTGTCTATTCATATGCATCCTTTACACGTGATACTCGAGTTGCACCATTTTATCCATGCTGTCCATCCATATAGATATGGGTGACCGACATCAACTGTAAAATATGATCAGTTGATTACAATTCCATAGTCCACCAAATGCTAGTTTCACTTAATTAAGTCTTTTTTTCTAAAAAAAAAAAAAAATTATCCCAAACTTTGGATTGGACGGTCAAATTTTTATGGTATTTCCAAACATATAATCATCAGGTTAAAGACATCAACTGTAAAATATGATCAGTTGATTACAATTTCATAGTCCACCAAATGCTAGTTTCACTTAATTAAGTCTTTTTTTCTAAAAAAAAAATAAATTATCCCAAACTTTGGATTGGACGGTCAAATTTTTATGGTATTTCCAAACATATAATCATCAGGTTAAAATAGTGTTAATTTCACCTAATGCAATTTAATACCACCTAATCTGGTGTTCCAAATAGGCCAAGCATTTGTACCACGACTCCTAAATCATTAAAGTTCCATCATAACTCAACTTTTTCTAGCTGGACATTTTCAATGGACTTTAAGTATGTTATGGTCCCTTGATCTACATTGATATGCCATAATGTAAAAGCTTCCCTTGATATACATTGATATGCTATCATTTAATGACTTTAACTTGTAGCTCAAGTAGTGATTTGACATGATACCATAGCAAAAGGTCTTGTCTTATATACTCCCACAAGGGCTATAAAATCAAGTCTATCCTAGGACTAGGAAAATATGCTCAAATTATTTATGGTGTGAGTTTCCCTCCCCCCACTGTATAGTATGTTCTTACGCGGAGTTTCACCTCGCATGTCTATAAGATTACTTAAGTTCACTAATATACATTGATACGCGCGCCATCATCTAACTGCTCAAGCTTTTAGAGTAAATGGTTGTATAACAAAGTCTAATAAGATTACTACAGTAGAATTATATATTTACTAATCACATAATTAAACTCCTTTTACAAGAAATAGATACGTACTTGAACCACTTTAAAACTTTAATTTATTTTTTTTCTACCCGTTGTGGGTATCTAAATCTAGAGTTAAACATCCATCTCCACCAGATAATACAAGCTCACTAAAAGATAAAATCAAGTCAGACTTAATTGAATTCGAGAGGCAGAAAGGCCGAAACCTTCCACATTAGAAATACATAGACTATCTTTAAAAAGAGAGTCTTTAAGCCACTCTCAACATCCAGTAAAGACAGTTTCCATATTTTATTTATTAATACACACCATATGGTGGGGCCACACGCAACACTTGCAAGTAGGCTTATTCGACCAGCACGTTGGAGGAGCCGGCCTCAGGTTTTATTACGGGAGTGTTATTTAATGCTCTGGCTGCATATGATGCTTGATACTCAAGCACTTAGATACAGTAGACGTGGCATATATCAACTCGAAATTAAACTGACAACATTTTATAACCTGTTGTTTTGAGTTTATGTATCAAAAATCTGATTTATTGAATGATATCAATCTTTGATTAATGGACACTTATTTGTAGAGATAAGATCCTTGACACACTCTCTCTCTCTCCTTTTCATTTTAACCGTTCAATAAATGTCTAGAAATCTAATAATGAAATAATTAATTAAGTATAATATTTGGATCATGATGGATCTAAGGAGGTAACATTAATTTGGACAGTTTATTTTGAATTTCATACATGTCACGTGCAATTTTTAAATAATTTCTAAGTGCCTATGTATCAACCATCAAATTCTACCGGAGTATTGAAAGTTTTTGTTTCATTACTTCGTTTCTAAGTTCCTAGTCTTTTTCATCATCATGCCGAGGCTTCAACTGGTGAAGCTTATGTCTTCTTCTTTTTTCCGATTTTTTTTTTCTACTATCAATGATTGGCATCAATCTAAACTGTCCACATTGTGGGCCCCACTGAAGGCGCTCCACTGTTGTAAAATTAATTGATTGGCTATCTGATGCAGGGATGAACGTGATGAGGATAAATACTCCGAATCTACGGAACTTCTCTGGACTCCTCACAGAGACTTCTCGAATCCACGAGGAAAGAAAGCAGAAAACAGAAATAATTTCTAATAAATTTGAAACTGATTAATTAAATTCATAAAAATGAGTTCACAGCCCTTTAAATAGGGGTGCCAAGCAATGGGAAAGAAATCAGAATCAAACTACAACTACAACTCCTAGAATTCGTGACTTACTATAAATAATAAATTTATTATTTATAGACGGTCGTAATGTCTACTAGTGTGCAAGGTTTTCGGCCAAAAATAGTAAGTGTCCTATTTGGCTTCACCAAACCCTAATTATTCTAAGCTCTGTTCACGTTGGGCACAACTCCTAAAGGCCAACGGATGAAGAGTTATAATCAAACTAAAACTTACTATTTATAGTAAAATTGAAATTAAAACAGGAAAACGACCATCAATTCAGGGGTTTTTCGCAATTCCGGGGGTCGCAACCCGGCGTATCTGGGTTGTTTGGCTAAAGTAGCTCATTCTACCCCAAAATCATATATTTTACGTCAGATAACTTATTCTGTATTGCGAGACACACCTGATTTAAGGTCCGATGGTCTGGATCACTTCTGTCGTCGACCGGGCCTTTTCTGATCCATCTTGGCCATGTAACTGTTCGCGACCCGATCTACATCACTATCATAGATTTTTCCATTTTAACTATTCGTCTAATGGATGTTGAGGATCCTCTGCTTTAATGTCTTCCATACGTGCATCCATTGACCTTCAATTACAGGAGTTTGTTTAGCTAATTCTCTCCATTAATTTTGTAATCAACATTTATGTATATTTACTACATTATACAATTTATAACTGTATATATATGAAAAGCTCTCACCACTCAAATGTGTGGTGGTTTTTAAACATTCTCAATGGTCACCCCAATTGGCTAGTTGGCACTGTCACTCGGGCTATCGGTGCACATGGAACCAGTAGAACCAGTAAATTGGACTGGAATCGGTTTTGGTTTCAAAAATCAAATAACTGATTAGTTCAATTTGGTTCTTAGTTTGAGAGCCTGGGGAATTAAACTGGACTGTAAAACCAAACTTAGAGCTCGACCCTTTAGCAATAAATATTTAAATTTTATTTTTTAAAAACATTAAAAACTATACCATTCATCGAATGGATCACAACACGAATAGACATTGGCATCAAAATCATTTTAGGAACATGAAAGGGTCATAAAAATAAACTATGACAAGATTACAGATGAGTTTGGGTTGGATTAAAAATTAAAAAGAAAAAAAAAAAAAAAGTCATGCAATTGGGCTCGATTATAAAAAGCTTAGAACCTTGGGACCGAACTGATCCCATTTCAATTCGGCTTAGGTTGCAAACGGTACAGTTCCTGTTCTAGTTTTCTTGGAACGGTTGGAAACGGTTCATTTCCGTTTCACCCCAGAACCAGACCGAACCATGTGCACCCCTATACCTTTGTCAAAATCAACCATCCGCTAGGTGGGCCCTGAGTTCATTCTGATTAGTGTCCAAAATCCCTACATCTTTACTGCCTCATCAGTTGCTTGCGAAAATCCCCTCTTTGGATGGTTAGGATTGTACGGAGCAATCGTTGGTGCAATCTAAGGTGAGGCCCACCACTGATAGATGGCAATGCTTAATTACTACTTACTAGTTAGTTGCTTTGGGAGGTCCCAAGGTTAAATAGGGAGATTGACCCCTTCTGAACCATCTTTTCCATTCTCCAATTCAATCAGACCGTTCGTTCTTAGAGCTTTTATTCATTTGGGTGATGATCCGGACCGTCCATCTCAGCTCTCACAATGAACGGTCTACAAAGAAAAACTCCTCAGGTAACAGATACTCATCGTCCACACGGCGATGCTCTCTGACAGGGTGGCTCATCCACGATTAGACCATCTAGAGAACAGCCTGGATCAACTGATGGTGGGACACGAACCTCTGTGGCCCACCCTCTGGATCAGCACGTGCAATTCACGTAGAGAGAGGATGTCTGGTTTGTCAGACGACAGATGGGCATGTAAGTATTCATAGAGTAAAGTAAGACAACTTGATACTCATATATGAGAACCTGTACACGTGGCATATACAACTCGGTCTAGTCATCCAAATTGAAAAACTCGTTGCTAAAGGCTAATAATCATATTTTAAGAGTCTGACTAGTCAAGTGAGACTTGTTGCCGGAAAAAATGGTTTGACCGTCCATGGGATCCAGCTCGGATTCACGAGCACATACTTTTGGACCAAAGGGCTCCTGAACAACCGTCTCATATCATTCTGGAGAGAGAGTATACTTTACACTCCGGAGTTTAATCTTCGGTATTCTGTATTTCCGAGCTTCGGCCAAGCTTATCTGTCCGAGCTTCGACCAAGTTTATCTGTACATCTCCAAGAGTCGTTCAGATGTATACAATCAGAAGATGACTAGAAGACTGATCGGCTCGGCGAGATGAACGGGATGGACTATCAAGAACGGTAAGTATCGCCGAGGAGATGGGTCCGCTCCATATGCTCGGAGCCTAGACAGAACCAGGTATACGAAGAGTCGACCAGTGACGATCAGTGTAGAGACTCATTCTGAGTCGATCATGAAGATCTGCCCAACCACTCGATGGCTTGGCTCAGCTCGGCTTCAACCTGAGTGATCGAGGGTTCAACTCAGGTCGGTCTCGACCACCCATTACA
This sequence comes from Magnolia officinalis, assembly GCA_021015155.1. Classification (NCBI taxonomy): domain Eukaryota; kingdom Viridiplantae; phylum Streptophyta; class Magnoliopsida; order Magnoliales; family Magnoliaceae; genus Magnolia; species Magnolia officinalis. The sequence goes on from JAJHSJ010000011.1 coordinate 69,796,990, forward strand.
TGATTCTAGGGTCAACCACGTCAACACTTATCACATAAATCTCGTGTAATGGTTGAGAAACATACGCAAAGATTACGCTTAAGATCATAAACCATCTCCAACCCACCTACATTATAAATAAGGGACCCATCTACGTGAAAAGATATGCAGAATCTCTCACCCGAAACCCCTCAGTACTACCAGACCCAGATTCCTAGCCTAACTTTGGCATCAGAGGGTCCCCTGCTCTAACCAGGGTCTCATTTGTCATTCTCTTGTGAAGGTACTCGAAGGTCTAACAAGGGTGTACCAGATTTTTGCATCAACAAAACTTGTCCAAGTTGACTCTGACTCGGTCAGACCTGATCTAGTTCCATACAACCTGAGTTAGGTGAGTTCCAGGCAATCACGTACTGACTCGGATGAGTCCCGACTCAACTCAGAACCGAACCTATATCTAGGGGTGCACGCGGGTCGGTTCGGTTCGGTTCTGGGTTGAAACCGGAATTGAACCATTCCTAACGGTTCTAGGATATTCGGAACCGGAACCGGACCGTTAGCACCCTAGAACCGAACCGGAACCGGACCGTTAAAATTGGTTCGGTTCCGGATCGGTTCCACGGCTTTTTATAATCCAGCCCAATTGCATGTTTAATTTTATAATCTAGCCCATGTTCATTCGTGTTGTGATCCATTTGATGAATGGTTTAGATATTGTATAAGGTGTGCAAAAATACATTTATGAAAATAATGAAATGGCGCATTGTAAACCATAAATCATGAGTCAAATATGGAAACAATTAAAAGGTTTCTGGTTCGGTTCTAAGTTGGGTTCCAGGTTCAGTTCCATGGTTCGGTTCCGCGATTCGGATTCACGATTCAGTTCTACGGATCGATTCACCGTTCGATTCAGTTTAGTTCTACATACCCCCAAACCGAAAACCGAACCGACCGGAACTGGTGCACTCTAGAACCGGACCAAACCAGACCATTTGGTCAGTTCCGGTCTGGTTCCACAGTTCTACTAGTTCGATGTGCACCCCTACCTATATCATCATCCACTCAGTATTAGTCGAGCTGATTCACCCGAACTCTGGTGAGTCGCAAGTCTACAGGTAACCAGATGAGCTGGTCCTAGTCCGCGGCGTCTTCTAAGTTCTAGCCACCTCAGGACAGAAGGAATGAGGGTAAATTAGTCAAAAGGATAATTTAATTCTGGTGTGGGCCCCACATGGGTGCATGATCTAATAATCACTTCATTGGACCTACAGATTACTTGATTAACGGTGGCTTTATCTGCTCCCAATGCGTTGGAGGCATCCAATGGCTTACAATCTACAGGAGTTTCCTGGTGCTCTGGCAGAGCCTGATAGTTCATACGCATGAGCTTGTAAAGTGCATAGGGGCACATGTATAACTCACCTTTATACCGTTCAAATCGTGGGGCCTGTTGTATATAGTTCATAATCACTAAATTGGCCTGATCGGATAATCCTGACCTCTGATTGATGGAGTGTTTGTTTTCTGAATCCAGACCATTAATGGGACTTTCTCACTTCATCCGTCCATTAGTTTTTCCATTATCGGTCAGTTGAGACATCAATCCAGAGTAGTTTTTGGCCTCTGACCCATCAAAATCAAGAATTTCTAGATCATTGAACACATTTCAAGATTGCTTTTTTAATTAATAAATGCTTAATTCAGTAAAATTTCAAATAAATACAACATATCAAACAAGCTTAAATAATGCTGATGGCAAGTACTCATACGATCATATAATGATGTTAGCTGTCCGAGCAGATGCCCACGAGATGATGATGAGACATAAATAGTTAACGGTCCATTCTGCCAGTGAAGTAATGAATATGACCTTTTAAGATATTGGCCATCTAAGATTGTGACAGGGATGAACGTGATGAGGTTGATCACCTGATGAGGTCGATCACCATCTTCTTCAAAGATAACTACTCTGAATAGGATCCTTACTTTTGCTCAGGTGGTAGACTCTCAGGAGTTTCAACACCCGGTCAAGGGTTCGTGTATTCATAGGTGGTGAAATCCCACTACAGCATGAGTGTGTGGGGGTGTGTCTATGTGTGTGAAAAAGAAAAAGAAAAAAAAAAAAAAAAAAAAACTACTCCGAATACACGGAGCTCTCTGGACTCTTCACAAAGACTTCTCGAATGCACGAGACGGTCTTGATGTCTACTAGTGCGCATGGTTTTTAGCTGAAAATAGTAAGTGTCCTATTTGAGCTAACATGATGTTCTAGTGATTATTCTAAGCACTTTCATGTTTCGCGTAACTCCTAGCTCAACGGATGAAGAGTTATACTCAAACTAAAACTTACTATAAATAGTAGAAAAATGAAATTAAAATGGGATTTCAACCCTTGGTATTTTGCAAATTCGGCTTGGGCAACTCGGTGTAGCGGGTTGGGTGGCTAAAGTAGCTCATTCTACCCTAAAATCATATATGGTATGTCAAATAAGTTATTTTAGATTGCGAGATACGCCCAATTTAAAGTCTGACGGTCGGGATCACTTACTTATGTCATCGACTGGGCATTTTCTGATCCATCTTGGCCATGAAACTGTCAGCAACCCGCTCTACATCATATTGGTATCACTAGATCAATGGCTCTAATCGATGCATTATTCTGCCATGTGTACTGCAGAAGATATTTAGCCAGTAAACTTCTGAATTTCCAAATTCTTTCATATCTTCTCCATTCTACATGAAATCCCAAAAATAATACAGATAATCTTCTAAGGCAATCTAGACTTATGTTCCAGCAATCTTAGAGTTACACGCAAAATACCAATATTTACCTGACATCTGTAACTCATTCAAGATCTTTCAGATCACGTATCCCACCAATGCATTGGGCATTGTAAAAAAATCAAATTGATAGTAAGATCTTATTCTCTAACTAATTATAAAATATTCTGTATATCTGGACCGTTGATATTTTCATTTATGGGGTGCTTGATTTTCTATTTACACCAGTATTAAATGGTGATAAATAAACTATTATGACATTTTCCAAATGTTTGGTAGAAAGTGGATTTCTCAAGTAATTACACCTCGTGCCACTGGGTCTGCCTGTTTTACCAACTCAATTTAAGGCATGAACTAAAAAATGAAACATAGTCTAAACTTAAGTGGACCACACTATAAGTTATAAAGCGCAAAGACGCAATGATGGGAATAAGTACTCCAAATTTACAGAGCTTTACTAGACTCTTCACAGAAATTCCTCCTATCCTTGAGGAGAGAGAAAATATAAATAAATTCTAAATAAATTAGAAATAAATTGATTGATGATAAAAAAAATAATAATAAAATAATTTTTTTTTTAAAAAAAAAAACAAGTTTATAATCCCTTAAATAGAGATATGAACCATATGAAGAAATTTCAAAATCAAACTACAACTCAAACCCTCTAAAATCGTGAGTTACTATAAATAATAAATTTATTATTTATAGACGATCATGATTTCCATTAGACCTCATGATTTTTGGCCAAAAATAATAAGTGTTCTATTTGGCTTACCTATGTTATTCTCCTAATTTTTCTAAGCACTTTTTATGTTGGACACTACTTCTAAAACTCAATGGAGCAAAGTTATGATCAAGCTAAAACTTATTGTAAATAGTAAAAATAGAATTAAAATGGACTTTCGACCACCCAATCTGATGGAATCTCACAAATTTGGGGTGAGCAACCTTGCGGTAGCAGGGTTGGTTGGCTAAAGTATTTTCTCGTACTCTAAAATCAAATATAATACACTGAGTACCACATTCCAATTTCCAAGAGATGTCTGCTTTAAGGTTTTGATGGTTCGGAAGTGATCCGCCTTCAGGCCTTCTCAAGTTCATCTTGGCCATGAAATTGCATATCTGTCACCCAACCTATTAATAAAGTCACATAAACATGAATAACTGAAATATATAAATATGTGGCCCCAAGAAGTTTTTAATGGTAAGTATTCAGTTCCTCTTATTTCCAATGGTGTGGTTCAATTGTGTTCTAGATTTGCCTTATTTTTGGGCTAATATCTTAATATGAGCAGATAAAAAAATAATAATAATAATTGGACAGTTGGATCATACACATAAATAACAGTGGGCTCACAAAATTTGCCCCAAATTTCATTTCTACATTTGTTTTAGAACTTATTTTCACCCAAACATGGTCAGTGTCAACATTATCAGCCTTTAGTTTTGCTACTGCAATTACATAGGTAACTAATAATTACCTATTTACAAAAGTAAATAAAAAATCAAACACTCCCTTAATGGTCCATTTCATGGATGTTAATTTAACAGTAAGAATTATCCTTCGAGCTATATTTTTGGTTTATGGCCCATTGGAATTGAGCCTAACGATTTGATTGGTTTGGATTGGGATGAGGTGGTCCACAGTATCAACGGTTCATACTATTGTATGAATGTTCATATAATCCACTAGAGCACCGATTGTTTTCCCTCCAAAGTCTTCCTAAGTCCTTACCCTGATTGAATTACACTCAATTTTCAATTTTATTTCAAACGAACTCTTATCTTAGTATCCTAAAAAAAATATAAAAAGACAAGAAATTAGATGGAATTACGAAATTGTCATCCTTAATGGTACTTTCTTTTGTATGATTGATGTACTAGTGACTGTTTATACTTTATTACGAAAGTTTTGATACTCTGGTAGAGTGTGATCATTGGTACACAGGCGCAAGGGATTGCATACTTAGGATATGGATAACACAAAATCAAACCGTCCACATCATGTGTGTCAATCTAGATGGTCCATTTATCTGAAACTCCACCTATCTGATTTCATAATTTTTTGACGGATAGGAATTTGATGGACGATTGAACTGGAAAAAGATAAATGGGCGAGATTGATCAAGAAAATGCAAAGAATGTTCAATCGAATTTCTTTTCGAGTGATGGCCTATCTTCAGTGGGTCCCACAATTTGAATGGCTTGATTTGATTAGTTCATGTCACTAACAATTCTAGTACCTGAATGGTTTAAACACTAAATTCTTTGGGCCCACCATGTTGGATATGTGTAATCTACTCCGTCCATCAGGTGATAGCCCTTGTTTTCACTGTTCATACAAAATATCAGCTCAATGAAAACCTCAGATGGGCCACACCAATGGGAAGGTTACAGTGCACCTACATCCTATACATTCACGTGTTGTGGCCTGCCGAAGCTTTTGGCCAGGTTCATTTTTGTTTCTTCCGTTCTTCCTGATGAGTCACTCCCGATGAACGGGTTTGATGAAAGATAGACTACATGGTGGGCCCACACTCAACCTATGAATGGCATCCCATCCCTGTTGTTCCCTTTGGTTTGGCCCACCTGAGTTGTGGATCTGGCTGAATTTTAACCCCAGGGCCTAGCATTAAGGACTACACTTGATGGACGGAGTGGATTTCACATATACAACATGGTGGGCCCCAAAAAGCTTGGGCATTTTGGGAGTGAGTGAGTGAAAGAGTGTTACAGAGAAATCAGATCCAATTTCAGAGTGCCTTTGTGTTATCCATCACACCCTGCAAGAGTATCAAATAACAAACCATATTCTATGCTATCATTGTTTGTTAGATGCACCTTTCATTGCTTGTCTGTCACTAATTTCACACTTCAATTTTAAGGTTGCGTTTGGATGCAGTATTCAATTGAAATGTGTAGAAGAATTGTAATGTTGTAATGACCATATTCATACTACCTATTCTAAGTATTCAAATGGACAAACCTCCAAACTGCAATCATGTTGCTTTTGAGCTGGATCTGAAAGTGACTGCCAAAAAATCTTATCACCGTTAGAGCTTTTTCTTCTGATTGAAATAAATTATCACAATTCAATTCATTTTCGATTTTAAAAAATAATAATAATAAATTTCCACCTAATAAAAAAGGTAAAGAGTCAGTCGTTAAAGTTTTGCCAAACAATCAAAACGGATAAAATTAGCTGAGTAGCTTGGACAAGGTTAAAGTGATGATCCAAACACTCTAAAGCTACGGTTGATTTGGTGGAAATGGAACTAATTAAGGAGAAATAGAAAGACATGTTTGGCTTAAAGTGACTTTTTCGGCTGGTTTTTTTTTTTTTTTTTTTAACAAACACACTCACATCACAGTGGGATTTCACTGCAATGGATACTTGAACCCATGACCTCATATTGAAACTCTTATAAGTCTACCATTGAGGCTTGAGTAAGAACTAAGCGGCATATATTTATATTAAAAATAACTTATGCTTTGGCCATATAGTATATGATACACATGCTCTATGTCTTTTCATTGTGAAAGGTCTGGATGTCTTCTATAATGATTGACAAGGTATGCGTAACATATTAAATTTTATTCTCAAATTTTTTTTATTTTTTTATTTTTTATTTATATAACTAGCCACGTTGTCACTTACTGACCATCGACGCTCGAAGTAAGCCTATACGCGGCTGATATTTAAAAAGAATCGTACAAATAAGATTGATCAACCGTAGAAAACCAATGAATCCGATCGATCACTTAAACATCGAGTTTAGCCCCATAATTTGTTTACATAGGGCCTAAATCTAGCCAACTCATCACTGACCAATCGAGATATATAACAATAACCAAATAAAGACATACTTAAAGCCGAGATAACTATGGGTCGGATCTTGATTAATAAACCAAATCAATCCGGTCACTCATTTAGCCTAAGAACCAACGATTTAGAGCGATCATGACCGAATCACCATTTTTGTTAATTTCGAATAAGTCACACTATGAACTTAGTTAATCTAGACCCTAAAAACTGCGCCCAAGAAATCTCCTCACCCAATTTATTTCATAAATGCCTCGATCACCCAAACAAGCTCTAGACTGATCGTTAGTGGGTTACTAGTTACGAAATTATAGAATAATGTCCATCCCACTGGGTTTGACGTCCATTGCAAACGGTGGGCCCAAATGATGCCCCGAACCGCACAACTTTGACTGTGAAGGTAGAGCTTGAAAGGCACGACTCTCCGGGACTTGAAACCTGAAACTTAAGTGAGTTGGCCCCGCCACTAAAACAACGAAGTTGAGACTTTTCAACCGTTGAATTGCAATCAAACTCCGGCCATAAGTCAGGGATATTTCCCTACTCATATCCGTATAATTGTGGGCCCGATCGATCATCAGTGACCGTTGATCACAAATCGGGCCCCTGCGATCAATTGACTCATCCATTTGCCACCAAACTTGGGACAACCCTTCATCTGACTATGGGACACCTATTTTATAGCACGGATGGGTCAGGGGGCCACTGGGACAGCCCCCAAAGGCCAAAAATACACCCACCAAGGGTATATGCATTAGGTCCAGCCTTCTTAGGGCCAAATGAGCTAATTTTCAAGTTATATAAGCTTTAAAAATCTTCTCCCACCCTCTCATACGAATTTTCCACCAAAGGAGGGGAGGGAGAGAGAGAGAGAGAGAGAGAGAGAGAGAGAGAGAGAGTGGAAGGGGAGAGTGAGTTCAAAGGGTGGGAATTGAGAGGATTCCCTCTCCTACCACGACCTCACGCCGGAAACCGCATCTCCGCCACCACTAGAGGGGATTTGTTGCGATCCAAAAAGTAACCACCCTATCATCTCCCTAATTCCAGCAAGATGAGTCACATGCATGTGTCCTAACTTATAAATCTATGTGACACAAGTTCCGACGCGTCAACCCACGAGCCCGGCACCCCAAAGCCACTCCTCGGGCCTTCGACAACCCCTAGGTGCAGACCATTAGCTATACAAGGCCGCTTATCAAATTTAGGTCAAAATTAGTGATTATGGGTGTAGAATTTGATTGCATGTCCATTGCATATATGTTAATTGTGGAATTGGAGTGTTGTTTCGAATGTTTTCCGATTTAGAGAGAAATCGAGCTCTCAATCGCCCAAGATCCTTACATTGCCTTAATTCCTGATATTTATGAGCATAAAATTAGGACACGTTCCCCAAATTCTGAAACAAGTAGGAAATTTTCGTTGCATGTCCCCTATGCACATGATTAATTACTGATTTTCATTCTATGCATCATTGTTTCTTTGAAATTGAGCTTGTTTACGTGTTTATTTAAATTTTCCATATATTTAAGAATCTTTGTTGAATCATGATTTCCATGTCTACAATTTACTGTTATGTATACCTAAATCCCTCACAACTAGAAGTAGACAGACATCTACTTTAGTATCATTCATTTATACCCGCCCCCTTTCCGAATTGGCCAGCAAATTTCAAAACATACATGGGCAGCCCCTCTGGTAGGGCTGTCCACGGGAAAATTTGACCCAATTAGTCGAATTACGGATAGTCGGCTGTAGTCGGACTACGTGGGACATTGCTCCCAATGTCGTACGATTCGTAGTTCGTCTAGTGGGGACAAATTGGCTCACCAGCTAAACATTTATATTCGTTAACCATGTATGTACACGTCTGCCTGAATCTGAAACACCCTACACCTTTGAGAGGCCACTATTAACCGTTAATGATACGATCCCTAAGACTCATGAGCCGGGCATGGTGGTATGGGACACCGTGTCCGAGCTGTCGGCATACGTTGGGGTGATGAGTCTTCCCATAGTGACCAGTGAACAACTAAGACTCGAGAGCCGGGCATGGTGGTATGAGACACTGTGTCCATACTGTCGGCCTATGCTGGGGTGACGAGCCTCGCCGTAGTGACCAGCGAGCATATGAGGTGGATAGGTCCTTGTTCGAACTGCTCCGTCAAATTTTTCGACCGATGGTTCCGTGTCAGATTGTCGTTCAAACGACCCGGGCATAAATGGAATTGGATGACGAGTCATTCCTTGTGATGATTTGGTTATGTAATAAGCCTACACCTCGGAACTGAGTGATCATACTCGATGTTTGGGTGACGACTTATACCGAGATGATCCTCATACCTTTAGGTATCATGCCTTACCTTTGAAATTATTGATTTATGAGACAGATGGATGATATCTAAATTTGGATCATGAATCGCAGGTTCAGAGCCGCTACAGCCACCCTGGGCCAAGTGATATGGATAAGGTCATTGATTAAATGGAGGTATTTCAGTTTTCCTAATCTTGCTGGATGAACGGACTTAATTAAATACTCGAGTAACATCTCACCATCACATTGCATTAGTTAGGATTAGCGATTCGGCAGTCGAGGTCGCATTGAGGGAGTGTTGGGCATCACGATCGTTAGACGTTGTCGCTTGAGGGAGTGTTGGACCTAAGGGCATACATCATATCATAAAACTATGCATATGCATTAATAAGAGTGGTTAGAATTCTATGAATGATTGCATTTCACTAAGTTTGTCCATGTATTTGATAATATGCGTAACTTATTGATAATGGTATCCACTGAGTTGATCACTCACTCCCACTCTGGGACAGTGTTTTAAAACACCAACCAGACGCTATCTTAGATGCAGGTGTCATGGAGCTCAACGCGCTGGATGGGGTGAGTATAGACGAGGAGGAGGAGCTCTCCTACCTTCAGCTTTTGAGCAGATCACAATAGGCCGTCCTAGGACTAGTGATGGAGTTCAGGGCAGGGTTTATATTTCTGAATTATGTGTATTTTTATGGGACACGGTCCCTCACGTTCACTTAAATTATCTTTTTATCGGATCTGCTTATTCTATGATAGTTGCACATGTGTTTACTATTTTAGTCTTGATTTATGTTGCATGGTCTACTTATATTTCTTCATTGCTTATGAAACAAACTAATTATGCATATTTCGAAACCCAATAGGGCATAAGTAGCATCCGGGAATTCGGGAGCCGAGTACCTACTCGGCCTCCCGAAATCCAGGGCGTTACGGTATGCTACATGCATCTTGTAAATCTTTATGGCTAGAGGTGCATGGTATGAGAATGCAAATTGGGTACTATGCTTGGGGAATGAGCTCCCTATGCATTAGACGTGGCAGGAATTCATTAGAATGTAGGTCGGTGTCAAAGATGGAGCTCATACAATGCATGTTTGAAAGTTGTTTGATTGAGCATGCTTTGTTTAACACGGACATTGATTGTCAATGAGAGCCTTTTTTAGGAGCTTCCTGCGATGAGAAGGTAGGAGGGGGCCCACCATAATGGTCATGAGAAATCCACCTTATCCATTCATTTTTCCATAACATGTTAGGCATAGGCCCAAAGGGAGATAGATCCAAAATTCAAGTGGGTTGCATGACAGTAAATAGTGAAGATTTAACGTACGATGTTGAAACTTTAATAGGGCTATAAAAGTTTTGGATCAATTGTTTTTTTTTTTTCTTTTTTTTTTTTCATTTTGTGTGTTTTCAATTCATCCCAGTAAGAATAACTTTATTGAATTGTATGGATGACATATACATCATCTTGGACCCATGGAGGTCACAATGGTAGGCATTTCTCTACTCACTTTTTCATGGTAGCTAGCTTGAGTTGTGGATCTTCATTTTTTAGGCGGATGTCCTAACATAATCAAGCAAAATGGATGAATTGGGTGAATTTCTAACAACCATCGTGGTGGGCCTTACTTAGCTTTTCGTGGAAGGAAATCGAGCTTTGCAGGCAATTTATGTCAATCTAACACCGGCTTGTCATTCAATAAAATATTCATTTGGAAATACGGAAAGGAGGCTCGAGTTTAGACAGGGCAGGGCCCAATTGCATTCATGTTATGAATATTCACCTTCAATGCTATAAATAAAGTGGCAATGCAGTGAACTAATGGTTGGTGAAATTTAATACCTATTTTGGGTGAGAAATTGTTAGAAAACGATGGTTATAAGGTGGACAAGACATTTCCTCTATGGAAGCAAACATGAATCTTTTGGTGAATTTTTCACTTTGAGAAATGGAAGGTGGAAAATATAATTCCATAATAAATAAAAAATATATTTTCATTTCCATGGATTCCACCCATCCAAAAGTATCATTAGTTATTGTGTAATCCACAATCACTAAAAAATGAATAATATAAACAAATAGCGAATTGGGTTTCATAAACGCCATCGAGCAAGCAAGTTGTAGAGCTTCGTTGGCGACTTTTGATCACGTGCATAGAAAAAATAGGCCGTGGGACGGTGTCTGATATGGTCGGGTATTTAAAGTTATAACTAAGTCTCCACAAACTGATATAGAGCGGGTCGCAGACAATTTCAGGGCCAAGATGGATCAAAAAAGGCCCGGTCAATGACAGAAGTGATCCGGACCGTCGGACCTTAAATTGAACGTATCTTGCAAATTCAGCTTAGGCAACCTGGCGTAGTAGGGTCGGGTGGCTAAAGTATCTCATTCTACCCCAAAATCATATATTTTACATTTGATAATTCATTCCGGATTGCAAGATACGTTTGATTTAAGGTCCGATGGTCCGGATCACTTCTGTCGTTGACCAGGCCTTTTTTGATCCATCTTGGCCATGAAAACTGTCCGCGACCCACTTTACATCACAAACGGTCCAAGGCTAACTTCATCTGCGGCCCATCTAAATAAGATATAATACTTTCATTAGCAATAGCATGAATAAAAATTCATAAAGCATGGAAAAAAATGTTATCTTGTACAAGTTGAAGGCAATGTGTAAAACGTGGACAAAAAGGGGGCAGTGGGTGAAGTCAGCTTGCATATCAACTGGCCCAACCTACTTTTGAGGAGGGTTCAGGCAATTTGGGTCAAGCCAATTGGGTTATTGGCTGGGCTTGGGCTAGAAAATGTAGTCTATTTAAGTAAATGAGTCAGGTTCAAGTTGATCCTACTGACCCATATTAATGGGTTGGGCCAAATGACAAAGCTGACCGGACCATACCGAAAATCAGGAAAAAAAAAAAAAAAACTACATATAAGTGTAAACATGGCAACATGGAAATATTCTAGTGAAAAATTAATGAAATGATATTATTATGTGATAATATTGTGTTATTTTCAAAATCTAGGTAGTTTTAAATTATGGGCAATTTATTATAGAAATATCCCAATATTTTATGAAAATTTTGTTTTAAATTTAACTATTTCATTAATAACTGTATATTATAATAATTATTAATTTTCTATTTTTAATGAGATTTTTTCTAATAATATAGTAAGAAAACCATTTAAATTTTGAAAATCTCATGGGAAATTGATGTAGAGCGGGTCGTGGATAATTTCATGGCCAAGATGGATCAGAAGAGGCCCGATCGGAGACATAGATGATCCGGACCATCAAAACTTAAAACAGATGTATCTCGTAAATTGGAATGAGTTATCGGACATAAAATATATGATTTTGGAGTAGGATGAGCTACTTTAGCCACCCAACCCTGTTGCGCTAGGTTGCGCAAGCCAGATATGCAAAATACCATCAGATTAAAGGTCATTCCATGTTTTATTTTCATTTTTACTATTTGTAGTAAGTTTTAGTTTGAGTATAACTCTTCATCCGTTGAGCTTTAGGAGTTGCGCCCAACATGAAAAGTGCTTAGAATAATTAGGAGAATGTCATGGTACGGCCAAATAGGATACTTCTTCCATAGCTTAGTATCCCTATTTAAAGGGATGTAAACTCGTTTATTTCATTCATCAATCAATTTCAAATTTTATAGAATTTATTTTTTATTTTTTATAGTAGATGCTCTTTTCCTCATGGATTCGAAAAGTCTTTATGAGAAATCCAGAGAAGTTTCATCGATTTGGAACAGTTATTCCCTTGAGGAAGACCGTGCTCGACCTCACGTCCTTCCCTGCATCAGAAATTATGATGGGGAAGGACGAGATTTATCACTATGTGAATGTGTGTAAGCATTCATCAGCTTGTTTGAGCTAGGTTGCGTCGGGTGGGGTTGGGTCAAGTTGGGTTTCGACCCAATTACATTGTATCGGGTTTGATGGATTTTAAGTGAGTGGTAGAGTTGAGCCATTGGGTGTTGTTGGCTCATTTGGTAAATGCTGGCCAAACCTGACCCATTGCCACTCCAACCCAACTTTACTAAGTTGATTAAAGTAGCTGGGAGAACTTATTATTATCATTTAATCTCATAATGGTTAAAAATGAGTTCCTCGATGTGTGGCCCACCATTCTTGCATTGGTCCCACATATCTGACTAGACGTGGATTAGCTGCTAGCCCCAACCACGGTTGGAAGCTAGGTGGTTCCCACCTTGAAATTTATGTGAAACCGACTGTCCATCCATTTTTGCCAGCTGATGCTAGGCTGTGAACTCATAAATAGACCATTCCAAAATTTAAATTAGCACATAATAAAAAGCAGAGGAGATTAAATGTCCATTGCTAAGGTCATGGTAGTCTTGGACCATGCTTTTTTTCTTTTTTCTTTTTTCTTTTTTCTTTCTACAGTATACATTTCTCTACCTACTTTCTTTTTTTTTTTTTTCTTTTTTTTTCTTTTTTTTTCAGTTTTGTGGTCCACTTGATACATGATTTAGAAAACGAATGGATAGGGTGAATTTCTCAAAAACATAGCCGTGGGCCTCACTTAGCTTCTGACCCGCAGGAGTTCCTGTGGTCATGGGTCGTCGCAGGCAATCCACTTCCACCACCAACTGACCAAACAAGCAGAGGACACTGTCACCTGCTAGCTGATGTGTGAAAGCTCTTTGGGCCCTACCATGATGGGAGCGGATTGCCTGGTATACCACACACCAGCAACTTATCTGGTGTGGTGTGCGTATGTGTCGTGTGAAGATAAGCGCTGACGCTTCTTGAGCTCTGATTTGTACGAAATATGGGTCCCACAATGATGTATTTATCATATATGCACTATTCATCCATTTGGCAAGATCATTTTAAATATTAAAATGAGTAATTTCTAAGATTCAAGTGGGCTACAACACAAATAGCAGCGGTGAAAATGATTTTCACTGTTAAAACATTTGTAAGGCCCAATATAAAGTTTACTTTCCATCCCATCTATTCATATGTTCACACAAACTTAGATAAAGAAAATAAACAAATATAATATTCTTGTGACCCCAAGGGCATGTTTGGGCGGTGGGATTAGAAGGGATTAGGTGGGATGGGATTCATCTGTTCCTGTGCCAATTCCACTCCATGTTTGGGAAGATTGGAAAAGCTTGGAATTACATTAAATGGAATTGTATTGGTCCGGTGTCAATTTCACTCAATGTTAGCAAGTCATGTAGGTCTCACCATGATGTGTGGGCTATATCCACACCGTCCACCCATTTATCGAGATTATTTTAGAACATGGACCAAAAAATCAGGTAAATCTAAAGCTCAAGTGGACTCCACCATAAAAAGCAATAGGGATTGAATACTTACCGTTGAAAACTTCTTTGGGGCGACATAAGTTTTGGATCTACCTCATTTTAGGCTCATGCCATAAAATTAGGCTACAAAACAAATGAATGGTTTAGATATAACACACGTGTATTATTCTCAGTAATTTCAAATGATGGTGTGTATATCCTATTATCAACTAAGCATGACATTAATCTTATCCCATGGCAACAGGGGACAATATCTGCCATGGGTAATAATTATTTTTTTGAATCCCATCACCTAATCCCTTCCAATCCCACCGTCCAAATGGGCCTCAATAGGATTTCAATTGCAGGCATTCAATCCTCCACTACTTTTTATAGTGTGGTCTACTTGATCTTTGGATCTGTCTTATTTTTCCGTTCAAGCCTTCCAACAGTTTGGATATTACTCATACCTCATGATGGGACCTGCAAAATTTGGTGGGCGTGTTTGGCGGATTGGATGGGAAGGGATTGAATGATATTAGGGTGGATGGCATGAATTTCAAGGTATTGATGGCTGCATCAGTAGATTGGTGCAAGATCCCTACTGGGAGTTTGTTTGGCACGCCGGACCTATCCTAGGATTAAACCTTCTCATCCCTTCTAATCCCTCGAACCAAACACGTCCCAAGCAAATTTGAACGGATTAGGGTGGTTTGGATGAGATTTAAAGGTAATGATTGTGTTATAAGTGGATTGTCTTAAGATACATGGGATTGCTATATCTAGGGATCAGATCACTCAGTCTGTTTGGCCCACCCGGCCAATCCTGGGAATCCCTTCCAATACCATCCAATCCCTTCCAATCCGCCCGGCCAAACAGGCCCTGAGGTCAACACACCCTGCACATTGGTGGTGTGTGGTACACCAGCCAGGCCGCTTCCTACCCTAACACATAGGTTTTATAGGCTTTGTTTATACATTTTTTTTCACTCCAATGCTTAAATGGACCACACCATTAGGAAACAATAGAGATTGAACATTTATACATGAAAACTTCCAATAAGCTTTTTATCTTCCTCAATTTTTATATCACACGCTATAATGAGGTGCAAAAAAGAATGGACGGCGTGTATAAAACACATACGATATGGTGCGTCCCACATAGCTTTGACACGGGGTAGCTTGCTGGTGCTGGGGTCAGCAGACAAACAGCGTCGAAACGGAGGGGTATTTACGTAACATACAAATAATAATTAGGGTACTTCCGTAATTTTCCGTACCCTCCTAATTTTCCGCCCTTTTCCAGCCTTCCCGTTTATTCGCTCTTTACAGCTTTCCTTCTCTATATAAAACTCAAAGACTCTTCACTTCGTTTCCCTTCTCTTCTCTAAAAAAAAACAGAGGATCTGAAGCGAAAGAGAGAAAATCCAGAGTCTCTGTTCTTCTTCTTCTTCTTCTTCTTCTTCTTCTTCTCTCTCTCTCTCTCTCTCTCTCTCTGTAATTTCAATGGCGAGTGCTATGAAAAAGGTCGAGAAGATCCGCCAAATCGTCCATCTCAAGCAGGTAATGAAGCGCTGGAAATCCATCAGTCTTGGCCGTCGCCGACCCGCCTTCTCCGATTCCGACTCCGCCTCCGATTCCGACTCTCTCTCGACCCGACCCCGTCGAATCCCGTCCGGCTACCTCGCGGTTTACGTCGGGGCCGAGCGGCGCCGGTTCGTGATCCCGACCCGGTTCCTCAACCTCCCGATTTTCGTCTCCCTCCTGAAGAAAGCGGAAGAGGAGTTCGGATTCCAGACGTGCGGTGGCCTGGTTTTTCCCTGCGAGGTGGGTTTTTTCAAAGGGGTTTTGAAGATTCTCGAGAAGGACGAGCAGAGATTCCGTGGAGTAGAACTGGAAGAGGTTTTTAAGACTTTTTCCGAGGTTAGTTTTGATCCTTGCAAGGAAACGATGGGATCTTGCCATGGCTTCACGCCCCTGTTGCAGAAGACTAGGGTTTGAGGGTTTTGGATGGGTTTTTGCTATTTTTTTTAGGTCCTTGGGTTTTTTTCCTTTTTAGAAAAAAGGAGGGGTCTTTTTGTAAAGAAAAAAAAAAGGGGGTCTTTTAGATGCAATGCGATTATGCGAGGGGGTTTAGGGTTTTTCCTTCCCTTCTTTTTTCCATCCATGAAGCCAATGTTTGGGGGTTTCAATGAGATGTTGATTAGCTTTTCTATTTTTATTTTTTTAACGGTAGATTTTGCATGTTTTATGATGATGAAGATGATGATACTGATGTGATGAACGGCGATGATGATGTGATGAACGGTGATGATGGAGTCTCCAGACTATCAATGATTTTATTTTCTGTTACATTTGGATTTTAAGTTTCCAATTTTACCCTTGCGGATTCATCCTACTTTATTAGGAAGGGCAGTTTCAATAGGTTGGACCATTATTTAAGGTCCATTCACAAAATAACTTCCAACCTTTCATGTACGTGCCACATCTAAACCGTCCAATGGTTTGGCCAAGTCATTGGGATTACCTTACTTTAAAATCAACCACATCCACTCATCGAGTGGGCCATATTTGCATTTTGAATTTATCAACGGCTAAGCATTATTTCCCACATAATTAGTGGATAAGTCTTATTTTTGCATAAGACAATCCTTACAGCATATTGGAAGGGTTGGATGTCGCATACAAATGATAGGTAGGAAGCTATTTGGTGGCTGTACCGTAAGTAATGGTACAACCCGTTGTACTTGAGACTTTCTCTTATTTATTTATACATTTTCAAAGATTAAAAGAAAAAGGTTTCAGGTGAAGTAGCAGTTGTGGATGAAGATTCATGGGAGTGTTGTTGGGAGAACCATGTCTGGCATTTCCGGCCACGTGTCGCATGTACGGACATCAGTAGCTTCAAAAGGTGGGCCCCACCATGCAGGCGACTTTCGTGGGCCCGTTTGCTTGTTTTGAGCTGTTGTTTTTATTAGAACAGAATCTGTTCTTAAACAGTCCATGAATGAGATGGCATTTTACCTTATGTGGAGGATTGCAGGATTTTTCATGGGTTAAAAATGGACGGTTGTTAATCTTTGGAATTCAGTGCCAGCTAGGCCTACCTTGATTTGTGCCATATCTCCAGCCATTTGGGGCAAATCAAAGCTCTTGTGGACCACACCACAGGAAAAGGGAATTAAACGACCACCATTAAATTTTCTAGGTGGGCCCAGAAGTTTTAAATCAAGTATAAACATTAGGTGAGCCTTAGGAAGGTTTAAACGGTTGAGATCATCAATATTTCCTATGGTGTGGTCCACTTGAGATATAGATCTGAATCCTTTTGGGCTCGTGCCCTAGCATGAGCTGATGAAAAAGTGGGCTTGTGGCCTAAAGATGGACGGCGTAGATATAACACATACATCAGTGCGAGCCCACAGAGCTTAGAGCTCCAGCAACAGGCAATACACTTTTAGCGTGGTGGTAGGTGAATAAGTGACTGGTGCAGATCGCGTACATGTATTAAAGCTCATGCACACGTCACACGTGTGCCAGCATGGCTCATTGGTGCTAGATCCAATCCATCCATCATATTGGTACTCAGCACTGAGGCCCATGTTGGAATCAGATGGAAGGGTTAGAAAGCTTCAGCCAAGTTAATAAGAGTCATACATTTGTTTCACTAACTGTGGCCCACCTGACCAGTGTATTAACCCAATTCTTGCGCCAGAGCATCTAGACAGTGATGCCATCCAGATGGATGGATTAGATCCGAGACCTATCGTGCAATGCTGGTACATGTGCAGCGGGTACATGAGCTTTATTGCACGCGCATGTGTTAGCAAAGATCTTCATTTGTTTACAGGGGAGCGGATTAGGTGTTACCAAGGTAACACGCTAGTGGGCCCACCTTGATATATCTATTGTATATCCACGCCGTCCATACATTTTTCCAAATCATTTTATGTCACAGTACAAAAAATGAAGGAGATCCAATTCTCAAATGGACCACACAGCAGAGATTAAATGTCCACCATTAGAAATTTTTTAGAGGCCACAAAAGTTTTGGATCTGGCTGACATATTTTTTCCCTTCATCAAGGTATTTTTTACATTATAAACAGGTTGGATGGCAAATAAAAATTATTGTTTTCCCTAAGAAGTTTTTAATGGTGAGCGTTCAATCAACACTTTTTCTGTGATATGGTCCACCTGATATTTGGATCTACTTTATTTTTTGCATCATACCTTAAAATTATCTTTCAAAACGTATGTACAGTTTAGATATACGACATATACATCAAGGTGGGCCCCACGGTCATGGAAACACCCACTAACGTGTTACCCTGGGAACAGATGATCCGTTCCCTGTTTCTAGAACATAGTAGTGGAGGTTTACTTAGAATACATCCCACTGTATACGCACTGCATACGTCACGATCCAGTCATCAAAATTTTATATGAGTCTGGTGGCCCACGAATGAACGGTTGACCGTCGATCAAATTATTATATGTTTCAATTATATAATTCAATTTGTGAATATCCTCCGTACAAATTTTAGACACCGACGATAATATTTATTAGCCATCCAACCTGTTGATTAGGTCATACGGATCTGGATGAAGGGAAAACGAAAATATCAGCTTGATACAAAACTGTTGTGGCCTTCAAGAAGTTTTTAACGGTGATCGATCAATCACCGCTGTTTTATGTGGTGAGATCCAACTAAGATTTTGATCTGCCTGATTTTCAGGCTCATCAACTAAAATGAGCCGTTAAAATGGATAGACGGCATGGATGAAACATATACATTTCGGTGGAGCCCACATAGAAAAGGTCACTACCGAATCCGAATCAACCGTTATGTAAATGGTTAGATAAGCTAACATGGCCCCAGATCCTACGGCTATGACCTGTCAATAGTACGGATTTATTCAAGCAAACCACGGAAGGTTGATGGCGAGTTGGCATTGACAAGGATTTTTAATTTTAATAAAAAAATCAAAGCTGGCATTGGGAGTGATGGTGTACGTGTATTGCTACATCTGTGTGTTTGTTTTGTATTTTAGTGTTTAATTAGAGGAAGGAACCTGCTCGTGCTTGCCAGCTTCTCCTTTTCAATGAAAAATACTTTAAGTACTCTGGGAATGTGTGATAGATGATACGTAGACTGTTTGAAACTATTGAAAATTTGTATACTGACATGCAAGTTATTCAAACTAAGCTGCCCAAATTGTGGGTGTCAGATTAGGGAGTGCATTAGGTGTTACCCAGGTAACACCTTAGTGGGTGTTACCCTTATCGTGGGGCCCACCTTAAGGATATGTTGTATATTCATATTCAGTCGGGGTGTACGCTTACCGAGCTAGTTCGGTCAACTCGCTCGACTTGGCTCGAAAAAGTTCGAATCGGCTCATTTCAAAGTTGAGTTCAAATCAAATCGAGCTGGTTTTTAGAGCTCGAAAATGACTTCGAGCCAAGTTCGAGCCGGCCCATGCTTGACTCAACTCGGTTTGATATATAGCTTGAACCTGACTTGACCCAGATCATCTCGGGTATTCTTTGATGTTGCTCAATAAGTGTTTGATGAAATAACTCAACAAAGTGTTAGCTGGTGGCAATGAAGATATGTTTCATCAAACAAATATCATTTTTTCTTGATTTTGATGTTGCTCACAAGGTGTTTGATGAAATACCTGTAAAACTACTGTTGGTGTTTTACATTCAGTGAGAGATGCAAGGGAGGACGTGAGGTCGAGCACCGTCTTCCTCAAGAGGATAACTATTCTGAATCCACGGAACTTCTCTGATCTCCTCGTAGAGACTTCTCGAATCCACGAGAAAAGAAAGTAGAAAATATAAATAAATTCTAATAAATTCGAAATTGATTAATGACTAAATAAAAACGAGTTTACCATCCTTTAAATAGGGGTACCAAGCAATGAGAAAGAAATCAAAATCAAACTACAACTAAAACTCCTAGAATTCGTGGCTTACTATAAATAAAAACTTACTATTTACACCCGATCTAAGGTTCGACGGTCTGGATCACTTCCGTCGTCGACCGGGCCTTTTCTGATCCATCTTAGCCATGAAACTGTCCACGACCTGCTCTTACATCAGAAGGTGCAGTCCATGTGCTTGTAAAAATGCTTCATAGGTGAACTCGGCTTGATCTTGGCTCAAACTCGGCTTAAACTGGCCTGAGCTGCTGACTGAACCGAGCCGAGCTAGCTAGTCAGGCTCGAGGACCGAGCCGAGCCAAGCTGAGGCCAGCTCGACTTGGTTCGACTTGATGTACACCCCTAATATTTAGTCTGTCCATCTGTTTCTCCAGCCCAATTTAGGACGTGATGCCAAAAATTAAGCAGATCCAAATCTTAGGTGGACCACACCACAAAAAACGGTGGTGATTGAATGCCCACCATTAAAAACTTCTTAAGTTCTACCATAATGCTTCCTTTCCATCCAACCCCTTGATGAGGCCAACCAGGCCTAGATGAAGGAAAAATATGAAGATTAGCTTGATCTATTACTTTTGTGGCCCACAAAAAGTTTTTAATAGTCATTTACCATTGTTTCCAGTTGTGTGGTCCACCTGAGATATGGATCTGCTTAAGTTTTGGGATCATGCTCTAAAATGACATGTGAAAACAGATGGAAGGTGTGGATAGATAAAAGATTCATCAAGGTTGGCCCCACATAGTAACACATAATCCAGTTTAAATGTATCATTGACCGCAATTTACTTTTTATTTGGTCGTCCAACGATTAAATTTCAATATATTTACTGGACGACTAACAATGAAAAAAATAAATGAAATGATCATATTTAGTAAAAAAGTGTCCAAGAATTAGAGGTTGTGATGGTTCAACCAATCTGATTTTTAGACTAACTTTCTGTACTAGCCTCCATAATTTAGTTTAATTTGAGTTAATGTTTTGCACATGTATGGTTTTTGGGCTCTTGAGTATCAACTGTCGTACGTGGCCAGATTATAAAATAACTCCTTTTGTCCTTAATATATACCATGCGTTCTAAGATCCATGAAACTAATGATGAATTCATGTATAATAAAACATTTCATAAAGCTTTGATCACTATTAGGACATTGATGTTTGGTGGGCCTAGTAGACGGCGTGTGTTGGCCCAATGCTGTATGTATTTTGTCCAAACTGTCCATCCATTCTTTATCTTTATTTTAAGGCATAATCACAAACATGAGACGGAATCAAATCTCATGTGGACCACACCACAGAAAAACAATGTTTATTCACCATTAAAAACATTTTGGGCCGTCGTAATGTCTATTTGTCATCCAAGCTATTGATGAGGTCACAAACTCATGGATGAAGGAAAAACACAAATATGATCCAAAAATTTTGTGGCATGCAATCACTACTTTTTTCTTGTGCTGTGGTCTACCTAAAATTTTATATACTTTATTTTTTATCTCATACCCTAAAATGGTCGGAAAATGGATGTATGGCATGGATAGAACATACACATGATGGTGGGCTCCACAGAGCACCATCTAGTAGCAGAGTGTCAGTGTGTATCACCATTGAGACTTTTATGTTAGTTTTACATCATAATTTAAAAAAATAAAGATGACTCTTTAGTAGTATGCATGGGATAGCTGTGTGTAAATCCAGCCCGCACCAAAGGTGGATGGACCAAAACTGAAAAATTGCTCTAAGAAGGTGTTGGAAACCACACACCTTTTCATTTTATGTGCAAATCAATGAGATTAAGAGTATAAAATATTTAATGTGTGATAATCACTTTTAACTCAAATTAGCGAAACATAGGTGGTGAAATCCCACTATGGCGTGCGTGGGTGTGTGGCGTGTGTGTAAAAAATAAATAAATAAATATTTTAAAAGCAAAACATCTAATACATATGATATAAGAGACAAATTTTTTACGTGAAAAATCCTCTTATATATATTAAGGAAAAACCCATAGAACCTAATCCAATATAAATCCATTATAATAAAAATAATGAAAGTATAATCATTAAAAACTTCTTTTAAATATCCAAACTACATTACTCAAATGTAGATTACAAGCAACATAAAAGAAAATATTTTCTCACAAATTAGGGAATGTAGAAAATTCCCAACACAACTCTGGGAGAAGACAATCATAGAAACTGGCATTATGGATGGATTTTCACAAACCTAAATATTAATATTTGAGTGGTTGTAGGCTTTTAATCTTTTTCTTCTACAAAATCTTTTTTTTTTTTCTTCTTTTTCTTATTGTTTTCTAATGGAAAGAAAAATCCAAATGTTACTAAAACTCACTCTAAGCAAAAAGGCCGTTTTCTCTTTCTACTTGGTCAAAAAGCCAAAATACCCCCACACCTGCATACAACAATAAAAGACTACTTAAGCCTACACGTGTGGGTCTCATTTCCACATGAGGAGAGACCCCCGATAGAAGATTGTACTAACCATTTGATTTTTCTCTTTGAATTTGGACAGCTCATTGTTTTTCTTTTAACCATCCATTTGATAGCCATTAATAGAATGGTTACGATTGCTCAACTAATGTTATTTTGAAAATATATATGCTCTATTTAAATGGGACCCATAATTGTTAACAGTTTGGACAGTTGTACATATAGGCACATGTTAGGTGGAGGATGAGTCACCACCATCTTTTCTACAGTGAAAAACAACAAACATATAACTCTTATCCCAGGGTCTTTTTCAATATATATTTCTTTTTTTCTTTTCTGATTAGGACATTTTATTAAAAAATAACAGATGAGGATAATGGGTCTAAATACATGGAATGCTTAACTGATTTGTTTAGTCATGGATGTGTTTTGTGCTGATCATTTTGGAAAAAATAAGCATTAATGTTTAATTCATCTTATATATATATATATATATATATATATAGAGAGAGAGAGAGAGAGAGAGAGAGAGAGAGAGAGAGAGAGAGAGAGAGAGAGAGAGAGAGAGAGAGAGAGAGAGAGAGAGAGAGAGAGAGAGAGAGCATTGGATGAGGAAAACAGGCTACTCACGAACCAAAACTTTTGGAATATGTGGAAGTATCTCTACACTAATCCAACACTTCTATCTATTGGCTCTCTATGGAAACCAATAAAAATTTGGACAACTATTAGCAATTTTGGGCCAATTAGATTGCATAACAAGGTTTATAAAATTATTGTAATGGTTAATATTTTAAGACCCATCTTGTGATGGTTGGGTTGTCCATTCAAATCAGTCCTTTTACTTTGGTGGCAATTCATAAGAATATTGTACCTTATTCTAATGAAAAAAAAGAGAGAGAGAGAGAGAGAAATCTAATAATGCATGTATGCAGATTGATATTACAAAAGTAGAAGACAAGATTGATTATGGGTTTTTTATGGAAGCAACAATGGAAGAGAATGGTTCGTATTCAAAATGGATTTGTTTGATTGTATCCTTGATCAATGCTATGCTAGTTAATGGAAAACCTTATGAGGTGTTTTTCCCAAAGTGGGACCCATGTTCTAGCCATGGCTTTTTCTACTATTACCATGAATATGTGAAGATTGAAGAACAATGATACCTTGATATTCCTAAGAGTTGTTAGACCACCATCTAAAGAAGGATCTTTTGCAATGGAAGAGTTAATCCATGCCTAGAAAAGATGGAAGAGTTACTCTTATCAAAGCCATGATTGTGATGAATTTCCTTTGGATTCATTCATGGGAGCTACCATATGCCCAACCTGCCATGATCTTTTGGCCTTGTGATCATTCATGGGAGCTACCATAGTTCATCACACCATGACCCACCGCCATCAATGAAATTGAGTGACTTAGGAGGAATTTCCTTTGGGTATCTTCTAAGAACTATGGTAGCTCCCATGAATGATCACAAGGCCAAAAGATCACGGCAGGTTGGGCATATGATCATTGAAAGTCTTTAACCTAGCTATGGTGATGAAGTTGGGTTGAGCCATTGGTGGTTATCTCATAGGAGAAATACCTGAAAGACTAGAATGCCATGCCCTTTGAATATCTTACCATTCATATATATTTTTGGAAAGCAATCTTAAATTGCCAGCGACTTATTTATTAGTGGTCCATTTGACAAATAGATAATGAAAAAATATTAAAGTTTACAAGGATTGGTAGATCCATTTTGCATAGAATTCTTCAAGTTTCGAAGGGTGAGATCTTCTCCACTTGTAACTAGATCGAAAGCTTGGTGAGATCTATTCAAAAGCTGGAGTTGGCTAATGAAATAATTGCGATTCAAATTCCTACAAGCAGTATATTAATGTGCCTAACTTAACTTTGAAGGTATAGTTATTGGGAATCTCTAGATGGTAGGTATTGAGTTGGTCACTCCCATCAAGTTTAGTAACTTTATAGAGGAGTTAGCTCCACCAAGAAAATAAAAAAATAAAAAATTGTAATAGTAACTTGGTAGAATTCATGATATGCACCTTGCCCTTAACCTTTAGCATCATCTATCTCAAGATTTGATGCTTACCCTAGCATCGAGCTGAGAAAATTCATTATTAAGTTAGGTTCACTTATGAAAATTCTAATTAATTTAATGGATTTTTTTTGCTCTATTTCATGATTTGATGCTTACCCTAGCATCAATATAACCATATCCATTAGGTACATTGCCTCATATTAATCACTGAAAAAAAAAAATCCATGATAATGCAAAACTTATGTAGGCCACAATATAAAAAATGGTTGGATGCAACCGAATGGCTTGTTTTGTGTAGGGCCAAATGTAGCATTCATGTTATCATATAAAAATATCCATGCATAATCAATATAAGCGAAGTAAAATAACAAAAGAAAAGAGCTAAATAAAAACATCTGGAGCCTAAACAAAAACAAAAAAAATAAGAGAGATGCAAGATACATAGCTTATCTCACTTCCATTCTACCACTTCGCAATAACTTTTCATTAAAATAAAAGAAATCAGAAATAAATAACTAATCTCTCTATCCCACTCTTCCACTTTATAAGAACTTCTTATCAAATAAAAAAAAATTAAAAAAAAATTAATGTTACACTTCTCACTACATTATATATATACCTCTTATAGAGGTAATACCCACAACATAGAGCACTAGTCAAAAGCTTAAAATTTTAAGTAGGTTCCATGCAATACAGTGGTCATTGAACGCCCACCATTAAAAATTTAATGGATCCCAAGTAATATATATTTTCCATCTAGATCGGATGAAGTTAAAGCAAAAATATCCAAAACTTTTATGGTCCATGGTAAGTTTTTAACGGTAAATCACCATTAAAATGATATGGAAAAAGGATGGACGGACGCAGATTGAGTCCTTCCCTACCTGTCTCCAGCTGGGAATGAGGAGGAGCTTTGAGTGTCCACCTTAATGTATGGGTCTTATCCACATCACCCATCCATTTTTTTTCCTTTTAGGGTATTAGTCTATAAATGAGGCAGATCCAAGGCTGATGTGCACTTCAAATTGGGGATTAAACTCTTACCGTTGAAAACTTCTTGGGATCACAGAAGTTTTGGATGGAGCTGATATTTGTATTTTCTGTTCATCGAGCTCTATGTAACTTTATGAATAGGTTGGATGGCAAATAAACATCACGGTGGGCGTTAGAAAATTTTCAACGGTGAGAATCATTATCACCGCTGTTTCCTATAGTGTGGTCCACTTGAGCCTGGGATCTGCCTCATTTTTGAGTTTATGTCCTTAAATGATACAAAATAATAATAATAATAATAATAATAAATAAAAAAAAATGGATGATCGGTGTGGACAAGACGCATACATCACGGCGGCCACTCAAAGCTCCTGCCCGTTCCCAGCTGGAGACGGTCGGAGGTAGGACGCAATCCGCGTCCGGGCCCATAGCACGAAAAAATGTATGATACATGGCCAGTATCTTTGGGCAGTATACACGGGTTTTCACTTCTGACATCTGGGGCCCATGGTTCGGTAGATTTTGTTGATTTACCATTATGGATGAACAATCCAATAAAATTTTCCTGGATAGGACAGTGCCAACCGTTCGATTTATGTAATTGAAGATAAACGGTTAGGAAGAGAAATTCGACAACGGCGCACTTTTGACGGATATATTGGATCATTCAATCTCAAATATTTTATAGAATTCCCAATAGAAAGTGGGATCAATAAATAACGGTCTGGATTAGAGAAACGTGGGCCGCACGTGTCGTATTTGAAAACGCGTGTATACTGCGAAGATGGGGAACACGGATCATACTGATATAATTCGAATGGAGAAAAGGTATTTTAGTCATTTGGTTTTAAACAGTTAGGGGCATATACGTCATTTCACATTGAAATCTACGGAATGGAGATGCTTTTCGTCCTGAGTGTACGGTCCGGCATTCTTTCTAGAGGAGCCTTATCTTTCCTAAAATACCTCAAACACCCTGCTTGCATTTTAGATTTCAAACTATCGACTCTAAAAGGCAAAGGCATTATTGTTATTTCCTCAAAGAAAATAGGTATTTTACAACATATCTTACTCTAATTGCTTTTTCAGTCTTCCATGAAGATGGAGGACCATTCAACGGATCTCAGCAAATCTGGCGTGCTCACTGCGTCGCCTTTTTGGGTCGGAAAAAACATTTGATAGTCTGGTGGAATATGATAGGTGATACACAGCCACTTGAAAATTGTATAAAAAATATAATTAATTCAATTAGAAAGTTCAAATTATGGTTGTCCAATTTAGATATATCATGCAATAAAAATTACACTTATTTGATTCAATTACTGTTGGATTGGTGGACATTTATTGGACGGTAGAAAAGAGAAGCATTCAAGGTTCTTACTTCAACCAATATGTGTCCAGAATCAGAAGCTATGATTGTTTAAAAAATATGATTTTGGGAATATAACTTATAGATACTGTAATTCACAACTTTAGGGGATTTATTTGAACTGTGTTATGCCACGTGTACAATATCTGAGTGACTGCGTATCAAGCGTTGTAGTCTTACGGAGTATCAAAAAAACTTCCCTTTCTGCTCTCCCTACTTTACAAAAGCGAGGAATAAAATGGGTACTCGCGCAAGTAGCCATCCAGCATTATATATATCAGGGCCTGATTCTTTTTTATGTTGCACGTGTATAAAATAAATGGACGGTTAAAAGAAATCAAGAAACATCCACCACACACCTGATGAACATATTAGTCTTACCTTTCGTTACATATTTCGCATCCTCTGGGACCCACTTAGTGAACGGCTTGGATCTTTACTCATATGTCATATTGGCGGGTATAGGGAAGTGCGAATCGGATAGGTACCATTGCGTGTAGCTATATCTCTGCGCCTCTTATCTTCCTCCAATACATCGCGACACATAGGAAATACGATGCATAGCAACTTTATCCCTTGAAATGATTCGTATTACCATGATCCAAACCGTTTACACGATCAAACCTCAACATGTGCATGGATTTAGAAAAAATAATAATCATAACAATCTCACAGAGTCGAACATTTCATCATACACCGCATTTACAACGCATCATTTCATGTATTTACAGGGGTCTTTTCCATGCATGACCTTGAGTCCAATTGTCGAAAAAGATATAATCATTCAATTTTATCAAGTTTCACTTGTATTTATGTCTAATCAGGTCCCCATTATATACAAGGGCGTTGGATGATAAATAATATCCGTTCCATTTTATCCGCGTCATGTTCAAATTTTCGAAAAGATTTTTTCGACATCGAATGTCAAATCAAGTCCATTTCATTTCATCCAGCATCTCCACTTATGACCGTCTAATACTTTGATCGATGCCATCAGACATAATATGCTGGGTCACATTGACACATCAATTACAAAAAATCTCGAGGGTTAAAAAGTCAGATCGAATGATGGGTCAAATCAATCCCTAGTAGTACTGTAAGATCAAACTCTACAGAAGCAATATCTATGCAAATACCAGAATGCAGGTACGTTTGCTCAGCACAAAACAGCAAAAAGAAATTAAAAAGATTAGAAAAAGAATACAAACATAAGATGATTGACTTGACCTCATAGCTTCAAGTCTGTTATTCTATAAAAATGACAAATCTAAGATACTTTGTTTTGATACTCCATTAGCATAACCTGCTCCCACTTACAAAACGAATTATTACAAACTACACTAAATTCATAAGTTGAATGTTCAAAGTATAATCCATATAACTCTAGTTTGGAATACTTCAAAACTAATGCATATTTTGCAAGAGATCTGTAAAGCCGCAAAATGCAATGGTAATTGACTTTGCAAACAATATATTTGCAAGCAATCCCAAGGGATTGTGCATCATCCAAAAAACTACTATTTTCAAATGTAACATATGTTATCCTGATAAGATCGCAAGGGTTCTAACCACTCAAACATCCAACCTAGTAGATTTCTTCGATGCGTACACGACCAACGTCGTGAAAGGATTACAATTAGATTTTGCAACATTTTCACTACCCTCACGAATTATTTGAGTTAAGCCTCTCGATCATGACACTTTGACAAGTAGAATAACTAATCGCCTCTTCATTTATTATAGGTGAAGTGTCCACTCGCTTTGACAATCAATTGTATCCCAACTTATTTCAAAAATAGGCATTTGCAAACACTCCACTAATCAAAACACAGCCTTATTGCTTTATAACTTTGATGGCCCTTGATCTGAGTAGGTACACACAATGATGACCAACAGTCCCGATTGTTTTTATTCTCCTACATGGCCCCCACCATGGTAGGGCGCGCTGATGCACGAAAGATTTCGCCCATCCATTAAACAAGTCGTAGCCCAAAAAATGGGCCATTCTACCCGAACATAGCTTCGGTGGATCCCTGACTGTAGGGTCCACCTCGATGTATTTGTCTTATATCCACACTGTCCATTCATTTCTCCAGTTCAGTTTAAAGCACGAGCCCAAAATTGAAGCAAATCCACATTTAAAGTGGATCACATCACAGGAAACAACAATGATTGATCATTAAAACTTTTTGTGGGCCACAAAAGTTTTAGATCAAGCTGACATTTGTCTGATCAATTCCCCCAAGTCTTTGTGACCTTATCCACGGGTTGGATGGCAGTTAAATATTCCGGTGTCCCCTAAGAAGTATTTAATGGTGAGCATTCAATCACTATTATTTCCTGTGATGCGGTCCACCTGAGATTTGTATCTGCTACATTCGGTTCTTGCCCTAAAATAAACTGGAGAAACGGATAGACGGCATGGATATAATACAAATACATCACGGTGGGCCCCATAATCAGTGAGCCATCGACCTTGGTGGATTCGTAGATCCACCGAAACCACGTCCATTCTACTTGTGGCTGGGGATAGCCCGGGGTTTAGGGACCTCAAATTGGTGACTTATAAATAGACGGTTAAAAATATATAAATTAACGGTTCAGAAGAAATATCATATTTTGGACAGTTTTGATCAGCTCTTATGGTGGGATCCACTATTTGGCTTCTTACTTCGATGGTTTTGATCAGCAAAACAAGTGCTCTACTTGTAGAGTTGGGCATCGGACCGAGTCGGATCGGATTGGGTCCAACTCGACTAGGTTCGGATTCTACGTGGCCTGACCCGAACTCGATCCAATCCGGGACCTAGTCCGGGTCATCTGACTTGATCTGATCCGATGCACTGCTAACCTGACCCGAACTGAGTCCGACTCGGTCAGGAAAATCGAATTGGATCGGGTTGGGTACCGTCCGGATCGGGCTACGTAAATATGATGAGTACAGAACACCAATTGATTTGTTTTAGCCACCCATTTTCTCATACTTGTGTGGCCCATCTGATCAATGGACTCGTTAATTATTCGGGACCGACGGACAACGAGAAATGGCATAATTCCTGTCCGTTGAGAAGTTTCTAAAACATTGTGCATTTCACATGTATCAATCTGTTTCCACTCCAACGTGCAAGTAATCACAGAGTTAATGAAGGTAGGGCCCTACTAATAGATAGCACAGGTTCCACAATCCACACAAATTGAAGTATCAATCGATCAAGTTAACAGTCATTTTTCCCTTTTATTCTGGACTATCCAAAATTTCTCTTCATTTTCCGATATTCTAACTGAAAAATGGGCATCAAGATATTTATTTTCGGTAATTTTTTTTTTTGTAGATTAGTAAAAAAATTGGTAGGGTCACACAAATTAATGGTTCCAATTTAAATATAACACAACCACGTGTGCCTAGAACCATCAATGCACCGAGATTCGTCCGTCGCTGGAAGGCCAGAGTTATTTTTAATATTATTAACAAATTAGATGGAAAATAAACGTTATGGTGGGGCCCATGTAACTTTGATCTAATTTGAGCCATTCGTACAACTCAGAGCTCGAGGCGTGTACGCGCTCGTCTTCACCCACGACACGTATCTACAAAACTATAACAGCTTGTCCTATGTAGCTTGCGTGGGACGCGGATTAGCTACAGCCTATTGACAAGTTGAGTAGCTGGAGACTAAAGCCTAGACTCCCTAATGAAGTGACGTGACAAAGTTCTGTGGGACCCGCCATGATATGTGTGGTATCCGCACCGTCCATTTATTTGGAGATATCAATTTGGAGATATCAATTTAGGGCAGGGACCAAAGAACGAGTCATATCCAAAGATCAAATGAACCCCACCACAAAAAACAGTGGAGAGAGTGACGCCCACCATTAAAATTTTCTAAGGGCCACAAAAGTTTTCGATCAAATTGAAATTTGTGTTTTCCCTTCTTTCATGTCTGCCTTAACTTATGGACATGTTGGACTCAGATAAACATCATAGTGGACCTTAGGAAAGTTTCAGCGGTAGGAGTCACTCTTCCCACTGTTTTCTGTGGTAGGGTCCACTCCAAATCTAGATCTGACTCATTCTATGTCTCATGGCCTAAAATGATCTTTACAAATTGATGGATGGTGTGGATACAACACATACATCATGGTGGGTCCCACAAAACTTGGTGACATCGCTTTAGTAGGGAGTCTCGCTGGCTACTCAACATGTCACTTGTCAGTAGCTTGCGTGTGATACAAGCAATTAATTTGAAATTTATTCAGGCCACACACGGTAGTATAGTTGCCATGCACGTGGGCCCACCGTGAATGCATGTTCTTGATCCACACCGTCCATTCATTTTCCTAAATCATTTTAGTGGTTGAACCCAAAATTTATGCATATCCAAAGCTCAAGTGGACCATACCATCGGAAAAAGTAGAAGCACTGATGATGCAAACATCCAATGGCTCTATTTTAACCTCAACTCTCTATTTTTCAATCTATTTTAACTTCATACTATATGACCGGATCGGATTGGTCTGGATTGGCATTGAACCAAACTCAATCCGATGAACGGTCAGATCAGACTAACCCTACTCGAACCGCGCCGATCCAGGCCATCGGTTCATTTCGGATCGAATCAGACATGCCCAGCTCTATCTACTTCTACATACGGGACATATCATAGAATATTCACGATGCATAGGACCCTACAATTCCTCAATCCAATAACTGATGGTGATGGATGATTCAGAATCTCAAACGGGTGCCCATCAAATGGATGGTTGGAATGAAATATCGAACGGTCGAGATTATAAAAACAAATGTTCATTAGTCAGAAGTAAAGATCATCCAATGGACGGTTTAAAACTTTCGGTAAACTACGCCATCTCCACATACTACAGTGGCTACGGCCCGTGGCAAGGCATGCATTTTGATCATGGACCAAACGCAGGGTACGGTTGTAAGGCAATTCTGACCGTCCAAATCGCTGACCCAACTGTGGATGGAAAACAACTGGAAATTCCTCTAGTAAGATGACATCAACCTTTTGATTTCTCCCTTCTAATCTGAGCCGCGCACTATATTGCTTTTGACCGTCCATTTAATTAAATGGACGGTAAGGATTTCTGCATTGATGTACGCTCCGTCCTCAATGGGACCCACCAGTTGGATGGTCTGGATGGTTGTCCAAGTGCCACATGTGAGAGGATGAGTCACCACCAATCGGATTTTTATTTATGAAAGTGGGGGCGCCTTATTCAGTAATCCAAGCCGTTGAAAGGAGGTACGCAGTGACTATGATTCAACCAATAAAAGAGTAAGAAATCTTTTGGCTAGGATCTTCTAATCTAGGGGGAATTTTTGTGGGTGGGCCATCCACTGTGATTCTCATCGTATGAACGGTTTGGATCATCAAACCATGGGCACGCTCCACCTGTACAGATTGAAACTTTAACGTTCTGTGAGATCTCTTGGCCCGAGATTTTGGTTTTCTAAAAATCCAATTAGTGGGAGACAAGATCTTAACCGTCGGTCAAAATATTCCCTGATGATTTCATAGTATCTCATGAGTCAGATAGTGTCCATGAGGAGCTTGAATAAAAGATTTAAAATAATAATAAAATAAAATCCATAGAACAATTCGTTGGGGCAAACAAACTGCACAAGTGGGCCCACCTAGGTAAGATCCTGATTGTTGGATTGAACTTCCATTAGATCTGGACCACTGACTGTAAGTGTCTATTTTCAAGAGCGAGGATCATCTAATAGGGAAGATATTCCACATCAACAGTTTAGGACACCTAGGGCCTGCCGTCCGTTGATCTGAACCGCTCATAAGGTGGATGGCGGATAACCAAAGGATTCCTACAGGTAAGATCCTATTCCTCGCCATTTCCTCAGCCTGTAGTCGGGCCTGATGTGGAGTATCAACTATGGCTGAAAGTCCGGCCGGTTCGACCCGGCCAGCCTGTGACCGACCTTACATTGGAGTAGGGGTGTGTAAAATGGGTCCGATCCGGTGGATCTGACCCGATCCACCCCGATTCGAACAGGATCGGTAGGTTGGATCGGTTAGGTTCGGGTACAAAAGGGCAGATCCGAATGCAGTTCGGATCGGATTCGGATAAGCAATAAAACCGACCGACCCGAACCGAAATCCGAATCGACGTTGTTGAAGCTTCTCTTTCTCCCCTTCCAGCTAACGAAAGATTCTTATTTTTTGACGGACGGAGAAGAAAGAGACACGATTCTCTGTTGGAGACTGCCTTGCGCAAGAAAAGTCTGGAAAATCATATTCCTATAAATAAGACCCTTTCGTCCGACGGTAAGGGAGGAAGGAAATCAAAGAAAGAAAGTAAAAGTAGAGAGAAACGTGAGAAAAAAGAAAGAGAGTTAGGGAGAGAGATCGACCGCTAATTGCTTTCCGTCTAGCAAAAGAGCCGTGGCCAGCCGCTGCAAGGAAGAGGAGAGAGAGAAAAAGAGAAGAAAAGAAAAGACAGAAAAGAAAAGGAAAAAAAAAAAAGAAGAAAAGATCGGTCACGAATCGGGTCATTCAATCTACTATTAGGATCGGATTGGGTCAGGTGACCAGGATCCGGCACCGGATCGGATCGGATTCGGATCAGGACACCCAAATTTTGGATCTGGTCGGGTCTGTCAAAATCCGATCAGACTCGGACCGTTGCCCACCTCTACATTGGAGTAGGCTTTGGCATGATGTATTGGGTTTGGTATCGTGCTTAGGTTATACAAACACTAACTCGATAAAACTTAAGTTGGGCCCAATTAAGGTCTCGAGTTACCCGACCCGAACTCGATCAATATATAAGTTAGTGATAAATTATAATTGAGTGTGGATGGTCTCCATTGAAAATTCCAATACCTTCGGGTCTCATTGGTCCACATCATTTTTTATAACTCGAGTTAACAAAATATGCCGGATTTTTCTTTGCTAAGTAAAATATGTCCTACACAACACGACTTTTAAAAAGTAGTTGTCTTATATTTTAGCTTGTTTTTTTTTTAAAAAAAAAAATTATTATAAATAACTACATATATAATTAATAAAATCATAAGTAAAAAAAAATAAAACTTACATTGAAATATAATATACTAATGTAATAATGAAAATATTAGCATGTATCCACCTGACCAACCCAACCAACTTGACCGAGCCCACTTACGTTGGGCTTGGGTTAAGAATTCCGAACCAACTCAACCCAGCCCGCTTGGGTTGGGCTTGGGGTAAGAATTCCCGGCCCGAAGGTTGGGTTGAGTTGGGTTAGGGTTAAGGCATGAGGACCTTGGGTTGGGTTGGGTTGGGTTGGGAACCAACCTGGCCCAACCCGCCTGACTTACAGCCCTAATATCAACCCTTAATCGGGCCTGATACTCTATACCCCCATCGGCCCGGCCCGGCCGTTATTTCTAAAACAATTCAAATTTTAAAAATAAAATTTTTCCCTCCCATCCCTCTTAGAACCTCTCTGTCTGTCTGGATCTCGAGAAATGTGTGGAGGGAAAATAGTGGAAAGTGTGACCTTGGTTTTCTTCGTTTTGTTGGAATGAATTGGTTTGTCACTGTATCTGCAACTGTTTTATTGGGTTTTGGGCTGTTTGGGGGTTGTTTTTATTAATGGTTGTTTGGAATTTAGAGGAGTTTCTACAACCTGACTCTCAATGGCTATCTTCTCTCATTTGTTTTTTATTCTTCTACTTGGGTTTGTTTGTAGGCTTGTATTATTGATTTTGAGAAGATGAGAAGTTTTGAGAAAGGTGGGATGATGAAGAGCTAGAGATGTGATAGTTTTGTTTTTGGACATGGAAAGTTTGTTGGAGGTTACTGATATGGATCTAAGAAGTAATCCAAGAAGCACTGTAAGTTTCTTCTTTTGAGTTTTTGTGACTTTTTGGTTTTTTTCTTTTTGTTTGTTTGTTTGTATTATTGATTTTCAGTTCCCATGTCTTTGAAGAGATGTTGGGTCTCTCTCTCTGGTTTTGCATTTGAAAGGCAGTCAGTTTTGAAATTTTAAGGGAACGAAAGGCAAATGCTCCTTTATTTCTGTGAGTCTTCTTTTTATTTTCTCTGCTTTTGAAATTTTGAAGAGAACCCATTTATTTAAAATCTCTGTATAAACAATCCGGGCCGGACTTAGGGTGGACCATTTGGTCCATTATGGGCTTGGGTTGGGTTTGGTTTTAGATTTTAAATTGCAGGCTGGGCTTGGACAGAGCTTGGCCCGCCAGCTTTCGAGCTTGGGTATTAGATTGGAAAAGATCTGGAACTTTTGTAATATAATGAACGGCTCAGATCTTTTGAAAGTGGGTGTCTGGGTTTGGGCCCTGCTAGTGAATTACATGCCATGAATGGGCTTGTTTCGTTTGGCCCATTTCAAACACAGGTCGTTCTCTGTTTAGGTTTTTACTCTGGTGCTTGACTTAGAACTCGGCCCAGACCAATCCCAGGGTATTAGGAGGGATGGGATTGCGATATCCCGGGATATGCATGATGAGCCAAACAGACCCGGTGAACTTGTCCCGGGATATAAGCAATCCTGCGGATCTCAAAACAATCCACTGACATCACCATCATTACCTTAAAATTGATCCCATCCCTTGGTTGGACGGATTGGAGGGTAAAATCCCAGGATATGCAGGACGTGCCAAACAGACCCAGTGAACTTGTCCCGGGATATAGCAATCCCATGGATCTTAAACCAATCCACTGACACCACCATCATTACCTTAAAATCCATCCCATCCCTCCCAATTCCATGGGATTCGCCTGGCCAAACAGGCCTTAAGTATATGCTAACTAGATTCACAGATTCAAATACTAAAAGATGGGTCCCACCTACACCATTGGATGATTGACAATAGTCAACATCACAGAATTTGTGAAGCACATGACCATCTTCAAATACTGAAAGGCGGGTCCCACCTATACCATTGGATGATTGATAACACTCTACATCTCTGTCTACCTAAACTTATTTTCCCACAAGTTTCAAAG
The DNA here is from genome assembly GCA_021015155.1 of Magnolia officinalis. NCBI lineage: Eukaryota > Viridiplantae > Streptophyta > Magnoliopsida > Magnoliales > Magnoliaceae > Magnolia > Magnolia officinalis. Next base: position 69,832,992 of record JAJHSJ010000011.1, read on the forward strand.
TGGGCCTTCTTTTGATAATCTAGACCAATTTTCATTAGGTGGGCCAGGCGATGGATGGATGGCCAAAAACTTTCCAAATCAAAGATCCTAGGGGCCTGTTTGGCTGGAAGGATCCCATGGAATTAGGAGGGATGGGATGGATTTTAAGGTAATGAAGGTGGTGTCAGTGGATTGGTTTAAGATCCATGGGATTGGGATACAAGTTCACCGAGTCTGTTTGTCACGCCCGGCATATCCGGGGATTTTACCTTCCAATCCGTCCAACCAAACATGTCCCAGGCACGATAGAAGGGGATTAGGGGGGATGGGATCAATTTTAAGGTAATGATAGTGATGTCAGTGGATTGGTTTAAGATCCATGGGTTTGCTATATCCCAAGACAAGTTCATCGGGTCTGTTTGGCTCGTTTGGCATATCCTGGGATTTTACCATCCCATCCCTCCTAATCCCATGGGATCCGTCGGTGAAACACGCCCTAGGCGGCTTATTGGTTGCTTGCAAATGAATGGTTGAAAAGAGACTGATTTCTGCCTAGATAAGCCCAAGTGCTGCTGGTCCAATCTTCCAAGTATTTCAGATTTTAGCCCCCAGCATCTTTGTTGAATCATACCATAGATAGGTCTTGTGGTCTTCGTTGCGACCAGAACAATAGTTTGAGGTCCCCCTGTTCAGAGGTAGAGTGAGGTGGGAGGATGCTGGCACCTTGTGCTGGTGCAGTTTTTGGGGCTCCAATGCAGGTTGTGGATGGATGTGGATGTGTTGGTTTGGATTTGGAATTTGGGTTAATCAAGGTTTTTTTTCGATGAGGTTAGCCTAATCTTAGATTCAAGAGACTCTTCTTTAACTCTTTGCCCCATTTCCTCGAAGTTTAGTAAATTCGGATGGGTCTTACCACACAGAGATGAATAAAGCAAAGTACTCGAATCACAAACAAAATGAATTTAACGTGGAAAAATCTTTGTGGGAAAAAATTCAGGGCACAAAGCGACATATGTTACTATGAAAGCAAAAATTATAAGAGATAGAGAATACCCGATCCGAACAATCCTCGAATCTCTACTTATAAGCCCCGGCCTTAGGAGGGAATTAACAAGCTCTTGTATATAGCCTTAATTCCGATTACACCCATATTTATGGCTTATAGGAGAATCACAATCGGAAATAAATTCCACAAATACGCAACTCTGTGTAATTCTGTGTGATTGTTTGATGGCATCTTCGATGGCATTGACAGACTGCCAATGACATCAAACTAAACATCAAAACATTTCAACAATAAGTCATGAATTTTTTGAATTTTTTCAATGGTAATGAGGACGACACCAAAGTGTCCAGCAACAAACATGAGAAATTTTGAATTTTTGCGATGACATTAAACCTGTCATCGACAGACCTATTGATTTACAGATTTAAGACATCAATCAATAATGCTCACTTGTTTTTTTTTTTCTCTCTCTCTCTCTTGAACATGTAGAAGTAAGGGACTTATAATAAGCAAAACTTGAAATTTTTGTATAACTAGTTCAATCGAGTTGAATAGTTTTATTTTTTAAGTAACAAAGTTATAGGTGGTTTGCTCTCACCTTTAAAAAAAAATCCAACAATTTATTGTTTCGTAATGAAATACTACATTTTTGTACTGATTCACTTTCAAAAATGAAAATCGTGGTTTATTAAATTAAAAAGGGTGGATCTAAAAGTCTTCTTCTTTTTTTTTTTTTGTTAACAATCATGAATAAAATTAAAAAACAAAAACAAAAATTATTTATATTGTAATATGATTAGTAAGACATGTAAATAAGATTATAATTTCTAGCGTAATTGTCATATTATGTTATCATGTGATTATAGAGGGATTGAAAATGTATCAGAGTTCTTGAAGTTTCATATATGTTAATAGAACGACATTTACCTACCCAAACTATGCCTTCATGGCCATTCCTAGATTGTGGTTGTGAAGGCATGGTTGAAATAAGACTGACTACTCATTCTATTCATATATATTAAGATTAGAGAACTCTAATGTATTTTTAATCTATATACAATTACGTGGTAGAGAATGCATAATATAATAATTGCACCAGAAATCATACTTTCATTTATAGGTCCTATATCACATATGATATATATATTTTTATTTTCAATATTATTCTTTTTTTTTTTTCTTTATTGTTGTAAAGAAGTGAGGGATCAGGAACAAATTGTAGTGTTTTATTTTGAAAATCAAAAGTGGTTGGATTTTTAAAAAATAAAATGTGGGAGCACATTACCTATAATTTTGTTACATATAACGATTAAGCTGTACAACTCATTCGGACGTGCGTCACAAAAATTAAAAGCATTGCTAATCATATGCCTCTTCACCCCTTCATGTAGAAGAAAAAAGAATAAAAAATATCATACAATATAGAGTAAGAAGTAGAGGTGGGCATCGAGTCGAGTCGGAACAGATTAGGTCTAACTCGACTCAATTCGGTTTTTGTAAGTACTTGACCCGAACTTGATCCGATTCGAGACTGACTCTAGCAAGGCTGACTTGATCTGAACTGATTCCTTACTGGCCTGACCTGAACCGAGTTCGACTCGGTTAGGGAAACTGAGTCGGATCGAGTTGAATCTGTTCGGTCGATTCGAACTGGGCTAAGTCAAGCCGAGCCGGAGATTCTGGTGGTAGGAAGGAAACAAGAGAGAAAGAGGGAGAGAAACAAGGAGAGGAGGGAAATTGGGAGACAAAGAGGGAGACAAATGAGGATAGAAAGAATGAGGGAAGAAGAGGAAGTCGGCTCAGACTACGATCCCTCATAGGTTCATCTGGCGGTATCGGCTCGGGTAGGGTTAGGGTTTGGTTAGAATAAGGGTAAAGGTTTTTTTTTTTTTAAAAGTAAAATTTGACTGTATACTACTCGATTATAGTCCGGATCAGATTAGATCGAACCGGATCTGACCGAATTAAGTTGCTACATGACCCGAACTTGACTCGGTTTGGCATTGGATACAATTAGATCTACTCGATCCGACTCGACCCTGGCTTTCGGTTCGGGTTGGATCAGATCTGACCGGTTCGGTCGAGTCGGATCCGACAAGTTAGGTAAGTCTCATAAATTTAGGGCTGTTAATATGAGATGGGCCACATGATGGAATGATGTTAAAAAACTCTTCCACTGGAAGATCCTAAGTGTTTGATTGGTGGCTTGCAAATGAATGGTTAAAAATAATACATGGCCCAATTCCAGCATCCAATTGGAAAAGAGAGTCCAAGTTGGAAAAAAAATAAATTCAGCATCCAATTGTAAATTTGCATATATCTCAGTGCCAGACATACAAAGTTAGGGGGCCCGAATTGGTGGGCCACACTAGTTCTGATGTTGTGTGAATTTGGTCAACAAATGAGGTTATTGCATGACTGAGAGTGCTTATAGCCATGTTATCACCTTATGATAGATCCGTAAAAACATGAAGCAGAGAAAAGGAGATGAGCTTGCCTTGATTGCCGAGCATGACCTCCATGAAGCCAACAGTGATATCGGCCTCGACGTCTTGTTATCGCGACCAACAAACGACTTTAGGTACCGACTCAATCTCAACAATACGATCTAACAACGATTGAATATTAAACTCAGTCTGCGAGATCTCAGCTAATACGACTTAGAGGTCGGCATCAGCTATCGGCCATGACCTCCTCGGATGCCAACCACTAGGAGATAACTCCCTCGCATACGGAGAAGTTTACCTCCCTGAGATCTTCACCTAGAACCATGCCAATGATAACGCCTTGGATCACAAGGATGATTCCCTACATGATATGTGACTGTACGACAGATTCATTGCCATATATGCAACTAGTATCACGTGGCTATAAATAAGAGTCTCACCAACGATAAAAGGTATGCACAAAAACCTTCGTTCTACTAAAACTAAAGTGCATGTTCTAACTTTGGCATAAGAGGGTCCCTTGCAACAGCCAGGGTTCCCGTTGGGGTTTGATTTTGCAGATACACAAATGTCTAGTTGGGATGACCAAATTTTTGCATCAACAGTCACAATGAGGTAAATTAGGGCTTACATATGTCATATTTTTCTGGATTTGGGGCAAGATTCGCGATGAATTTCTTATACTACCTCTTTAACAGTGATTGACTTGGTCAAATCGGTAGGCGGGGAAGGTAGGGCTCTGATCCCGAACTCATTGTCCACGAGTTTATCACCTATGTTGTAGACATTCCTGGCGGGGTGAATCCTCTCCTAATGAGTAGCTCGGATTGTTTTTCTCAGCTCTACGGCACATCACTCATAAATAATCGTTGCTCTTCTTGTGGGTGGGACCACTTCAGTTTTCTTCGCAACAAACGCAAGTCGGCAAGTGTTTGATATACCTGGAGTGGGTTCCTTGGACCCACATGTGGTAATTATCAGAAGTCAATCTGAGTGGTACCAGTATTATGCATCAGTGCCATCTGAACCGTTCGTTAGATGGGCCCCCATATTGGTCATGGATGGCCAAAATACCAAAATGCTTTTTAATCATTATAACTCTTGTGGGCCACAACAAAGGGATGGACGGGAAACATTGGTGAACTCTCACATTTAGTCTGGGTTCCACCACGATTTTACGTGGCATCGAACCCAGTCATTAGGTGCACCCCATCAGGATGAAGTGATCCACCAAACGCAGGTGGCCCAAACCACGTAAATATAGGTACTAGGCCCGATTGTACATTTCCCCCTATGGTGTGTCCCACCTTAGTTTTGGGTTCTGATGATCAATGTGTTCGGATAACATGAGAAGGTTTAACAGATAGACGGTTTGGATTTTAGATAGACATCAGGACTGGGCCCCACATAGATCGATCTTGTGGTGAGAATTTTAAATCTTTATAATCGGGATTTTCTTTTTAACTTTTCTATATATATATATATATATATATATATATATAGGACAGTGCTCGCTTCATCCGCAATCATGTGGTAGGTGATTAGGTGTTACGTAACGTAGTGGCACGTTGCTGGTTGATGCCATTACCGTGGGCCCCACCTTGATGTATGTGTTGTATATCCATGCCGGCCAACACTTTTTACAGCTTATTTTAGTGAGTAGTCCCTAAAATGAAGCAGATCCAACTCTCAAATGGACCCCACAATAGGCATTAAATCCCTACTAATAAAATTTTCTTAGGGGCCACAAAAAGTTTTGGATCGATCATGTTTCCTCTATGTCTAGGTCTGTCGGACTTCTTTTTTTTTTTTTTTTCTTTTAATATTTATTATGTTAGATTGTTAGTACACCCACTATCATTTCACACTTCACTGTTAGCCACCCCCACTAACCTAAGTGTGGTATCTTCCACTCGGAGACCGATTGGCTACTCCCCCTATCGGCAGCCCCGTGGCTCGTGGTCAGTGCTCTGTGGGCCCCACCATGATATATGTGTTTCATCCATTCTGTTCATACATTTTTACATATCATTTTAGGAATTGATACAAAAAATGATAGGGATATAAATTTTAGGTAGACCACACCACAAGAAAACAATAATGATTGGATATCCGAGATTAAAATCCTCCTAACGCCATAAAGACCCATAAATACCAGCTAGATCCAAAACTTTTATGCCTCGAAACGTTTTTAATGGTCAACGTCCATTCAATACTTTTTCCTTTAATGTGGTTTACATGAGACTGAGATATACCCATTTTTTCTTTCATACTATAAAATGATTTATAAAAATAAATGGACGGTATAGATAAAACACATACATCATGGTGGGGCCTACAGAGTACCGACCACCAGCTAATGACTAGTGGCAGGGGGAGTAGCCAATCGGTTTCATACTCCTTAGTCTACCACTTGACCTATGGATTTGGGTGTCAGGTTTGTGTGACTTTATCAACAACTTGTCCTTGTGGCCGGGCATCGGTCCGAGTTGGATCGGATTGGGTCCAACTTGACTTGGGTCGCTTGACTTGGACCGGCCCAAAAATTCAATGGACTGATCCGATCTAAGTCCGACTCGGTCAAGAAAACCGAATCGGATCGGATTTTGGATCGGGTTGGGTCGGGTCGAGTCCAACCCAAACTCAACCCGAAAAGAATTCGGATGTGGATGGAGCTACCCGATCGGCACCGATCTAGCCCGACCTATCGGTTCGAATCGGCCGGATCCACTGGATTGGACCCAATTTGCCCAAAGTCACACATGCCAACTTGTCACGTGATTGGTGCATCTAAGTGGTTATTGAGGTGGTCCCCCCCTATTCAGGCTGGTCCACTCATCAGGCAGGCCATACCTCTACGCTGAATGTGGACCGTTGCCGGTTTTTCTAAAAGATGAGTGGAAAGGCTAACTGCACTCTCATCAGTGAACTTGCCTCACACGTGGGGAAGATTGACACACGCGTAAGATCGGACCAGTGCCATCCTCAATGTTTCATGGTGGGCATTTTCATCCCCACTGTTTCCTGTAGTGTGGCCGACTTCAGTTTTGGATCTTCCGAAATCATGCCCTACACATGTGCTGGATTTACGAATGGGCGGTGTGGATTACTTACGGACATCACGGTTGGCCCTACGTCACGTGAATGCGGTGAAATGTTGGGGCGCAGATTGGTACTTCGCCGCCCGTCCCAAGATCGGGAAGGGTAGGGCTCTGAGGGCCACCGTGATGTATGGATTCTATCCACACCGTTCATGCATTTCTAAAAATGAGGCATATCCAACACTCAAGTGGACCACGAAATGGGGATTAATTGCTTACCGTTAAAAACTTATTGGGTGCCATTAAAGTTTTAGATCAAGCCCCTTCGTCCAGGTCGCTACAACCTTATGAACGGACGCGGATTGCGTCCTACCCCCTACCGGACGGTTATCCGTCTGGGAAGGTCTCTGTGGGGCCCACCGTGATGTAAGTAATTTATCCACGCCGTTCATAGTTTTTCTCATGTTTTTTGAGGCGATAATTGTAAAACGAAGCACGTAGAGGGCTTAAATGGAACACAAAGTTGGGATTGAACGTACACCATTAAAAACTTCTTGGGAGATGGAGAAGTTTTGGATCAAGCTGATATTTGTTTTTTCACTTCATCCACGTCTACATGACCTTATAAATAGGTGGGATGGTAAAAAAGAAAAAGAAAAACGGAGGCCTTTAGAAAAAGTTCAACGGTGGGTGTCATTATCACTACAGCTTCCTTTGGTGTGGTCCACTGGAGCTGTGTATCGGCTACATTTTTATGTCCATACCTTAAAATGATCTGAGAAAAGCGATGAACGGCGTGGATAAAACACTTGCATTACGGTGGGCCCCACAGAGCCTTGGACGGGGGAATGAGACAATCCGCGTCCTGGTGGGCCTAGGAAGGTTTCAACGGTAGGGGACATCAGCACCGCTCTTTCCCTTGGTGTGGCCCAATTGGAACTAGGATCTACCTCATTTTTGTCCATATAATCTAAAATGAGATGTGAAAATGCATGGACGGTGTGGATGAAATCCATACGTCACGTTGGCCCTCTTAGGACGGGAGGGGAAGTTCCAATCCGATCCCGAATTGTTGTTTAACCGGATTGGATAAATGTTTCAATTACGTCGATGGTGACGTGTTTCTTAACCGAATTGGATAAATATTTCAAATACGTTTTGAATTCAATGAATTAAAGCTGACTGCACATCGCCTTGTTTTGGCCGAAGATGCTTTTTTCCATTTCTGGAACTTTCCTAATGCAGACGGTTGTGTATCTTGACTTAAGATACAGCGTTTTATTGACAGCTGAGTATCCCTCGTGTATAACATCTGATCCGTCAAATGGGTGGGCCACATCATAAGGATTACCTTGGATGAAAAAGAAAACTGTCCAATCATCTGGAAGAAAGAAAACGGACGGGAACTCGTATTGGGTACGACACTAGGACGTAGCTGTAAACGGACGGTCATATCAGTGGCTATGTCGGGGCACGTGATCTATATGTTTTATCTACGCCGGCCATCTATTTTGATAGATCTTTGATTTCGTGTAAGAAAGAAAAAACATAAATATCGGCTTATCCAAAACTTCTATGGCCACGAGAAGTTTTCAACGGTAGACTTTAATTCCCCACTGCTTCAGGAAGTGTGGTCCACTTGAGCTTCAATCAGACTCCTTTTTGGCTCGTCCCCTGAAGTAATCGACCAAAACAGATGAATGGCGTGGATGGAGCATATAGATAGAAAGCGGATTGGCTGGTGTACCACACACCACCAATCTAGCTGCTGTGGGTACGTGTCGCTCGAAGACAGAGCTCCGAGTTGTACGAACGGTTCATAATGATGCATTTATTATATCAACACGGATCATCCAGTTGGTGAGATCATTTATAATATTGATCCGAGAAATGAGTCCTATCCAATTCTCAGGTAGAACACACCACAAATAGAAGTGGGGCCTGTCATAACATTTATTCTCCATCCAATCTGCTCCATCTGATCATTGAATCTGTCTTATTTTTTTTATCTCAAGACTTATGACAAGCTAGTCAAGTGACCGGATGGTTTGGATATAACTCATAATGCATGATGTGAGCCACAGAAATTGGCGACGTACCACAGCAGCTAGATTAGCGGTGTGTGGTACACCAGTCAAACCGCATCACAGAGCCCTGGCATTACTGTCCGTTTCTAGATAGGTATTGGTGCGTGGTATGAATCCTATTCGCGGCCGATGGGCTGCCTGACTTGCTAGTGTTGTGTCAGATCCATCCGACTCATTCATTAGATGGGCCCGTGTTAGGCCTAAATTTCAAAATGCAGTTGGGTCATTATAACTCATGTGAGCCCCAGCAAAGGGATCAATGGGAGACATTGGGTAGGTGGACGCCAACCGTAGAAAATCCCACATGCAATTTCTGGTCCACTTCGTGTTTTCATGCCATCCAACCCAGTAATCAGGTGGACCCCATGAGGATGAAGGGACTTAGGTAAGCCAAACCATGTAAATATACGTACCAAGATAGGATGATCACCCGTCTTATGGTGGGCCAACAAATAAAGAACACCGTGGAGATTGATTCTCTACAGGATTCTAGAACATCCGGGCTGGTCTCTATCTTAATATGATCACCCGTTCTAGATTGATTCTATACTGCCGAGTTAATGATCTGCCACGTGGACGGGGATTGAGTTTAATATGAGGAGCGAGTACATTTTCTCTGTGAACGACGAGCGCGACTTGGCTGCACCCGCAACCAGCGATGTGGGTGAGAGGCTAACCTTAGGGCTTACATTGATGTATGCACTTTAAATCCATGCCGTGCATCTGTTTTTCCATCTTATATTAGGGCATGGTTCAAAAACCGAAGCATATATAAAATTCATGTGGGCCACACTACAGGAAAAACTGATTAATTACAATTAAAACTTTTTGTGGGTCACAAAAATTTTGGATCAAGCTGATATTTATTTTTTCAACTCGTACTCGTATGTGTGACCTTGTGGACAGATTGGATGGTCAATAATCATTACGGCAGAGGCATTAGGATCTTTTTAATGGTTGCCGTTTAATTATCACTTATTCCTCGTGTGATCCATCTGAAACTTGTAACTGTTTCTTTTTTTAAAACCGTGCCGAAAAATAAGCTGAAAAACAGATGAACGGTATAGATATACAATGAATGCATCGAGGTCGAGTCACCTTCATGGACGAGTATGAACTATTGCATCGTCAGTGTTACTACAAAGCTGAAAGGATGTGACTCGGCAGTACAGACCTATATACTGGATGCAGTACAGACTTATATACTGGAAACGGATTGGCTAGTGTATCTTACACCAGCAATATAGCAAGTTCTCTGGGTCTTATCATGAGGTATGTGTTATATCCAACCCGTCCATCCATTCGACGAGCTCGTCTTAAGTCTTCAGACGAAAAATAAGACAGATCTAACTATCAAGTCCACCACACTGCAAAACGTACTGGGGATTGAACGTCTGCCATTGAAATCCCTTTTGGGGTCACATAAGTTTTGTATCAATATGAAATTTTTTTTTCCCTCTTAATTGAGATATCTGTGACATTATGAACGGATTGGATGGAAAATAAATGTTATGTTGGCACTACAAATTGTCCAACGGTGAAAATCATTATCTCCGCTTCTACTTTTTGTGTGGTCAAGATGATCTTTGTATATGATTCATTTTTTCTGTAATGTTGTATGATGGTTTCTAAAATTACATGAACGGTGTAGATATAATAAATACATCACTTTTGGGCCATGTAACTTTGATCTCATTTAAACCGTTCGTACAACTCGGAGAGGAGCGTCTCGTCTTCGCAGGAAACGGATTGGCTACTCCCCTGACACCAGCCAATGGCTGGTGGTCGGTGCTATGTGGGCCCACCATGATATATATGTTTCATCCATACCGTCCATATATTTTAAAAGATCATTTTAAGGTACGTAACCAAAAATGAGGTATATCCCACTCTCAAGTGGAAGACATTGCAGGAAAAAATGTTGAATGACTGTCGACCATTAAAAACATTTTGGGGACCATAAAAGTTTTGGATCAAGCTGATTTTTATTTTTTCCCTTCATCTGGGCCTGTATGACCTAATCAACAGATTGAATGTCAAATAAACAGTAAATTAGGCCTTAGGAGGACTTTAATGGTGGATATCCAATCTCTATTGTTTTCATGCGGTGTGGTAACCCTGAGATTTATATCCCTCTAATTTTTGGTAACAAGCACTAAAATGATCTTTAAAAATAGATGAACGGAATGGATGAAACAAATACATCATGTTGGAGCCCACAGAGCACGGACCACCCGCCATGGGGCTGATGTCAGTGGGAGTAGCCAATCCGTTTCCGTCTTCGCACGACACGTACCTACGCAACTATATAACTGGTACGTGGTACAGTAGATAATCCGCTTCCCACTTAAATATCGGTGGCTCAGCTTTTTAGGAAATATATGGCAGTACCTGCTGGCACGCGTTTCCAGCATGAGAAATGTCGAACAGGTCATCAGTTGGGCCCACCTTGATGATGGACGGCTCCAACGTCGGGCCAGTCTTCTTATCGAGTGGAAGATGTTGACGACGGAAAGTTGATGTTAGATCAACACTTCTCATCTGTGTGGCCCACCATTTCAAAAGACGTGCCTCGCTTCTGTTACACACGGTTGCTGGAGAGATGATGGACGGTGTGGATTACCTGCGTACATCTCAGCGGGCCAGGTAACGATGGATGAATATTTTGTATACGTGGAGGGCCCCACCATGATGTATGTGTTTCATCCATGCTGTCCATCTATTTTTCTAGATGGTTTTATTGAATGAGACGAAAAATGAACTATATACCAGTCTCAAGTGTACCACATTAAAGTAAACAGTGTTAAATAAACGTGGACCATTAAAAACTTTTATGGGGACATCAAAGTTTTGGATTAATCTGATCTTTGTTTTTTCCATTCAGCTGGGTCTGTATGACATAATCAACGGATTGGATGTCAAATAATCAGTATAGTAGGCCTTATGAGGATTTTAATGGTGGATATTCAATTACTATTGCTTTACTGTGGTGTGGTCCACTTGAGATTATATCCATCAAGTGGTTAGGATAATGTCTGAAATGATCTTTAAAAATGGATGAACGGAATGGATTTAACACATACATCATGGTGGGGCCCACAGAGCACCGACCATCAACCTCGGGGCTGATGGCAGGGGAGTAGCCAATCCGTTTAACTGGATTGGATAAATACTTCAAGTACGCATTGAATAATAATTAAAGTCGACTGCAGTTTTCCTTTTTATGCGCCGTTTCGTTCCCCTAGAGAGAAGTCGTTTTTTTTTTTCCATTTTGAGAAACTGTTTTAACACAGTCGGTTGTGTATCTTGACTTAAAATACAGCGTTTTACTTTCAGCGAAGTATCCCTCCTGCGTAAAATCAGATCCGTTAAAAGGGTGGGCCACATCATAAAGATTATTATTCCATGAAAACAAAACGGTCCAATGATCAGGAAGTCTACAATTTTGAAAGGACGCGGATTGGCTGGTGTACCACACCAGCTATGTAGCTGCTGTAGTTACGTGTCGTGCGAAGACGAGCACGGACGCTCCTCGAGCTCCTAGTTGTACGAACGGTTCAAAGGAGATCAAGGTTACATGCCCACGCTGATGTATTTATTATATCTACACAGCTCATCTATTTTTAGATAACATTTCATAGCATTATTATATCCAAAGATCGTCTGGAGCACACCAAAGATAGTAGTGGAAATAATGATTTTTACAGTTTAAAAATTCATAGGTCCGTCCTACCGCATACTTTCCAGGAATACTCGATTGAGCAGAAAAACAAAATTTCAAGTTGATCCAAAACTTCCGTGACCTCAAGAAGCGTTTCAATCGTAGATGTTCGATTCCCTAATACTTTTTGCAGTATGCTCCACTTGATAGTTAGATTTGTCTATTTGATAGTTAAATTTGTCTTACTTTTCATCTCAAGCCTTAAAACGAGATCGCCAAATAGATAGACGGTTGGGATATAACACATAGCTCATGGCTAGACCCACAGAACTTGCTGACGTAAATGCAGCTGATACATCGCTGGTGCGAGGTACACTAGCCAATCCGCTTCCTTTTGAAATAGATAGACATCACCTTATGTGTGTGGATTGTTCCAGATCCGCTATAATAATACTTAATATTTTATGGTCGGCTTTATTCACGGACCAGGGTAGTATATTTAAGGAATTTTACATGACAGTGCCTCATTGTTATGGTATTTACAAGAAAACGAGAGCAGCTTTGGGTATAAGAGAGAGGGATGGGAAGAGGTAGCATGCATGGCTTCGTCTGAGAGTTCACTCAAGGTGTGTCCTCGTTCTTCCTTCAATCCCCTTTTCTCTTGATTTCGTTTTCTTTTCTTTCTCCATCCCTATACAAACTCAGAGTCGTTTAGGAGGTAGGCCTCACCATTAGCACAACCTAATGCGTGCGGCCGCTTCGGTGGATCTCCGGATCTGCCTCCTTGAATGGGGGGCCATCGTGATGTATTTGTTTTCAATCCACGCCTTCCATCCGTTTTTGATGAATCACTTTAGTGCATGATCTAAAAAATGAGGCAGATTCAAATCGTGGGTAGACCACACTACAGGAAACAATGGTGATTGGATACCCATCAGAATGTTTATTAGCCATCCAACCTGTTGATAAGTTCATAAGGAACTGGAAGAAGGGACCACGCAAATATCAGCTTAACCCAAAACTTTTGTAGCCTACAGGAAGTTTTTAATGGTCAGATATATGGTGTGGTCCACCTGATATTTGGAGTTGCTTTTTCTTTTTTTTTGAATCCCCTAAATTGAGCTGCCAAAACGGATGGACGGCGTGGATGCAGGGCACATGAATCACGGTGGGCCCCAAAGTCAGTAATCCACCCACATCCGAAGTGGCCCCACCAGCATTCCGAAGTAGGGCTGTGACCGGGCCGGGCCTGGGTAGGTCTCGGCCCGGATTTTCAACTATTCGGTTCTTACCCTATTCAAAAATCTGAATTTTCGGGCCCTAACCCGTCCCATTGACACCCGTTTTCCGAAGTGCATGTGTATCGGAGCTTCGCCGCTCGAACGTGGACCCGAACCCGTATCCACGCCGGCCGACGCTTCTCCGTCATTGGTTCGACCTTCGACAGTTATTCTGCTGGGGGACGCAGATCATCTACTGACGGTTTCTGTAGCTATTTTACTGATGAAGCGGTGTTACCTAGTTCTATCCTCAACCCACCGCATGATGTATGGGGTATATCTCATCATCCATCCATTCGAAGAGATTATTTTAGGAGATTTCGGACCCTATGCAAGCCGTAAATAGAAATTTTTTGTTTTCCTGCATTGTGATTGGTCCACTTCATCATGGACATTGTCAGCATAGTTGCATTTGCATATTATGATGAAATGGGCTATGATGATGTGGCCCAATTACATTGCAACAAACACGAAATTTCTGTTTGTGGCAAGCAGAGGATCCGGATGAGCTAAAGAATGAGTTGGATCCAAAACTTAAGTGCACCTCACGATTTTCTGTGGTGGGGTCTACTTGAATTTTGGACTTGATTTATTCTTTGCATATTCTTCTAAAATCATCTCTATATGGATGAACGTTGTGAGTACAACCGTACATTCTGGTGGAGCCTATGGAACTTGGGTGATATCACTTCCGTTGAGATGGCTACTGAAGCCATCAGTAGCTACTCCGCATCCCTGCTCGGGACGGCAATGAAGCCCTCAACCTAGCCGACGACTCAGTTCTGTGTGACTGGAGCACCGACCGGCGCCTGCATTAGGTAAGTAAGATCCTGACTGTTTGATTAAACTCCATTAGATCTGGACCATTGACTGTAACTTATTATTTTCAAGCCCCACATGTAAGATCATACAATTGGATTGATCTACCTGAACTTGGATATTTGGCTGTAAACGCCTATTTGGAAGCCACCAATGGAACGGCTAGGATCTTCTAATAACTTGATATTCGGTTAATATCTTATCCATCGTGGTTAGGGCTGTCAACTGGCTGATCTGGTCCGTCAATCTTTCATGTCTGGCCCACTTCTTAAGGGGTCTTGGCCTGGTCGAGGCTTTACTATGTCAAAAGCTTCTTGCCCATTCACTTGGGGTTTCAAGGTCACTTTTGTGATATATAATGAATGGTGGGCCTCACTTATTGAACAGCCCAGATCTTGCTTAAGTTGTGGTTTGGCTGGAGCATATTTAAATTGAACGCTCGAGATCTTTCACACTCGGGTGGTGAGTTACATGCCATTCGTGGTCCTGCTTTTATAACCCCATCACAGACTCGGGCGGTGAGTTACATTCCATTCGTAGGAGGAGATGCTGTTATCAAGCTACTCTGTCTTTATTCGCTGTTTGGTGGGCTGTTTGAGATTAACAGAATGCAAGATGGTTCAGGAATGAAAGCAAGTCGCTGTTTCTACGTCTGGTCGAGTCTTTCTATCAGGCTTCCAACTCTGAGAAGCTCAAGGGCTATAACCTTTCTTTTTTACTCTTTTTTATTTTTTTATATTTTATTTTATATTTTTAAATGTAATTTAGTCACCTTCTCGGTTTCCTATCGCTGTTTATTCTTTTCTTTGCTTTTACTTTCTTTTAATAAAATTCAGTTATCTTTCAAGGGAAAAAAAAAACTATCAGGTCCAAATCTCTTATTAGTAAGACGTGCTAGCAAATGCATGTGTTGAAAGCTAGAAACATGTGAGCATGCGGGCGTGCGCTAGGGTTTTTTAAACCCTATTGATAGTGCTGCCCTGTCTCCTTGGCATGTCGGTTAGGGCTAAAGCTCTAGCTGACCATGACCCAAACCAATGCCCAACCTGCTGACATCCTCTCTTGTCATGAACGAACCAGCCGTTTTTTGGGGCCGAGTTGGGAATGAGCTGGTTAGCCTAACTTCCAGGCTCGGTGACTAGTTTGGACTGGACCAAGGTTTGCATGTATTTGGAGGTGGGTATCAAGTCAGACCGGATTGGGTCCAACTCTACTCTGGTGTTTTCAAGAACCTGACCCGAACTCGATATGACCGGGGACCGAGTCCTACAGGGGCCTGACCCAAATCGGACTCGGTCAGGGAAACCGAATCAAGTTGGATAGAGTTAAGTCTCTCCAATCAAGAGAGGGAAAGAAAGGGAGACAAATGAGGAGAGAAAGAAAGAGAAAAAAGTTACAATTAAAAAATAAATTTTAATTATATAGTACCTGACCAAATTCGATCCCGGTGATCCGAACTTGACTCGATACATGTTCGGATTAGGCCGAGTGGGCCCAAATCATTCAATGCTGGTTGTCTGTCCACCTTTGCCAAAACCCAATTAATCAGCTTATTGTCTGTATTGGGCATTGACTTGGTTCCATTGGAAGGCGGGACCCAACTTCCCACAGTTTGTAATGACCACATCAGGTTCAATCAGCGTGGAGGCCATTATGATGTGTCCATGCCATCCAACCAGGCCATTAGATGCACCCCCATGTTAGGCCCGGTGGGCCAAAATCCAGTCTGATCATTGCAACTCTTGTGGACCACCACAAGGAGATCAATGGGAGACATTGGGAAGGTAGACGCTCACCATAGACACTCCCAGATGCAATGTGGGGTCCACCACGTTTAAATCCCATCCAAACCAGTCATTAGGTTCGACTGGACAGGAAGGCCCGATGGATTGATGGGCTACACTGGCCCAAGTCCAATTAATCAGCTTTGTGTCTGTGGTGGGCCTCCACTCAGTTCCCCGGACCTTGATCATGGAATAAATGAATTGGCCCGGCCAGTTTCAAATCAAGCAGATGAGATTATCACTTGAGTGGTAATTACCATAAGTTCAATGTGTGTGGGGCTCACTTTCAATTGGTGCTCTCAGCCGTCCACTAGATGCGGCCCTATGTTAGGCATGTGTGGCCTAATACCTATAGCCACAATTGTAGACATTGCGACTATAGAAACTCCCATATGCAATGTGTCGTCTACTAGGGGTGCACATCGAACCGGTGGAACCGCAAACCCACGTCAAACCAGTGGAACTGGACCGGAACCTACCAAATAGTTTGGTTTGGTCTGAGTTTATAGTGCACCGGTTTGGTTTGGTCTGAGTTTATAGTGCACCGGTTCCAAAAATCAAAGAACAGATTTTAGAGTGCACCGTAAAATCAAAGAACCGGTGGAACCGCAAACCCACGTCAAACCAGTGGAACTGGACCGGAACCTACCAAATAGTTTGGTTTGGTCCGAGTTTATAGTGCACCGGTTTGGTTTGATCTGAGTTTATAGTGCACCGGTTCCAAAAATCAAAGAACTGATTTTAGAGTGCACCGTTCTAGAAATCAAAGAATCAATTACATCGGTTCGGTTCTCCATTCCTTGGTATGTAGAGGTGAATTGTGGTTCTCGGTTCATCAGTTCGGTTCTTCATTCGTAGGTATGTAGAATCAAACTGTGGTATACCGTTCGTTGGTATGTAGGTTCTTCATTCGTAGGTATGTAGAATCGAACTGTGGTATACCGTTCGTTGGTATGTAGAACCGAACAAGTTTTAATGGTCCGGTTTGGTTCTACAGCGCCAATGGTCCATTCCAAATACCTTAGAACCTTAAGGGCCTGTTTGGCCAGGCAGATCCCATTGTATTAGGAGGGATGGGATCAATTTTAAGGTAATGATGGTGGTGTCAGTGGATTGTCTTAAGATCCATGGGATTGCTTATATCCTGGGACAAGTTCACTGGGTCTGTTTGGCACACCCTGCATATCCCGGGATTTTACCTTCCAATCCATCAAACCAAGGGATAGGATCAATTTTAGGGCGTGTTTGGACGGGCAAGGTGGATTGTATTAGGTTGTATTAGGGTGGATTGGAAGGAGCAATCCCGGGATTTGGCCGGCGTGCCAAACAGGCAGAAGTTGGATATAGCAATCCCATGGGATTGCCAGCAATCCCACTGACATCACCATCATTACCTTGAAATTCACCCAATCCCTCCTAATCCCATCTATTTTGCCTAGGACATGTTTGGATAGCCCCAGCAATCCCAGGATTGGCCGGTGTAATCCCGAGATTGGCCAGGTGAGCCAAACATACTCGTGGTGAGTTCCCTAGATATAGCAATCCCATTGGATTGGCACCAATCCGCTGATAGAGCCATCATTACTTGCCATCCATCCTAATACAATCCAATCCCATGGGATTGGCCCGTCCAAACACGCCCTTAAGGTAATGATGGTGATGTCAGTGGATTGTTTTAAGATCCATGGGATTGCTCATATGCCATGGATCTTAAGACAATCCCATGGCACCATCATCATTACCTTAAAATTGATCCCATCCCTCCTAATACCATGGGATCTGCCCGCCAAACAGGCCCTTAGGTATGGTTCAGTTCTGGTTTCACCCCATAACTAGACCGAACCGACCGGTGTACACCCCCAAGGTCTACCACGTGCTTACATGCCATCCAACTCAGTCATCACGTGCCCACTATTAGGATGAAGGGACACACCAAACTCGAGTGTGCGTGACATGATTCCAGTGAAACACCCATAGCCAAAATTCACTATCTGTGAATGTATGACCTTGCATTCACTGCCCGCACGTGTCAAGGTGGCATATGATGTGCCGGATCCTGGACGATCACATGGTGCTCCTGATTGTTGATGTTACTTGGATCAAATATTTGGGTGATACATTTATCAGATGGGCCACACATGTAATAAGAAATGGACGGTCAGAAAAATGACAACCAATGTGCATATATTGCACGTGGATATGATTAATGGACACCACATTAACGTCCCGACTCCTTCACACGTATAGCATGTTTGCAAGCGTGAGCGAATGCGCGAAGAAGAGGATAACTCGGAAAAGTGCGTTTCTGGTCCGGAATCTTCACGTGAGAAAACAGAAAACGTCCGCTCTTCATCGCAATTGACTAAGAATTGTTCGTTGCGTCCAATCAACGTACACGTGTCTATGTTGTTAATGAATCCGGTCCGTTCTTCTGTTGGATCGTACAATGGATGGTGAACTTTGATAAAACACTACGATAGATCAATTCTATCTATTAATCTATACAATCTTCAATCAGAATATTTCCAATGAACACTAACCATTAGTAGAGAAACAGAACTTGCAATAGGTAATTTTTCTGCGGGGCCCACTTAATGGACCGTCCAGATGCAGATCCACCAACCACAGCCACGTGGACAATATTAAGTGGCGACGGTCCGAGATGGTAGATACATCAGGACGAACCCAATACCCTCTGCCTCGCTAAGCGACAAGGAAAATTTGCCACAAATCATTAAATTACAGAATACAAGTCCACCAATCTGAACCGTCCAGGTGGCATTTCCTCTTGTGGATGTGACTGGGATATGAAATCTCACTGACCACACAATCTAAACCGTTCAATTGCTGGCTATCGAATGGATGATTAAAAATAAAACGGTCGGAAAATAATTATTTTTTGGTCTAATCACACTTCCGATCAGTGTCAATTTCACTATATGCATCATTGGGAGCGAGGCCCACTATTTTGGACGGTGGTGGAGTTGGCATTCATGCGTGCCACATATAGAGGGGATGAAAGAAAGAAAACAAAAAAACAATAAAACAAAAACAAAAGAAAAAAACAATATTCTGCAGTATCTAGACTCTCCAGTCCAGAGTAGCATGATTACTCGACGATAACAATCAGAATCCTACCGTCCTTAACCATCGGAGGATATTTATGGGATATCTGCGCCGTTCATCACGTGGGCCACTCACATTCAGTGACAAGAAATCATGTTAGCCGAGATCATGTCAGCCACATTTGTAAATTAAACATAGACCATCAGTCAATATTTAATACTCGTCTCTTGCCCAGACCTCATATGCAGACGAGATGATAACTGGCCATCCCTGATTTTTGGTTCACGGAACATAAACGATGTGGCCTACCACAATAATGACTCAGATCGCACACATACGTTCTGTATATGGCACGTGCGAGAAGATCGTGTTTCTTTAGCTACTCGCGAGTAAATCTGGTTCAGAACGTTAGTCGCGGGAAAAGAAACTATAAAAACGCCAAAACCCAGTCATCGGCAGATCGGAGAACTCGGAAATCCATAAAAGGAAAAACCCAAAGGGATTTTTCAAAAAAAAAAAAGAAGAAAAAATCCATTCCCAAAATCCAATCTCACTCTCCAAAACCCTAATTTCTCCTTCTATGAAGTTCTGTCTTCTGTATTTTCCCCAAATTTCCCCAGTCTTCAATGCAATTCCTTTCAATCATCGGAAAAAAGAAGATATAGTAGCCATCTTTTCTTAGCTTCAGTAATCTTGAAGTATCATCTCTTTAAGGAGCTGGTTCGTACTCATTTTACTGCTATTTTTGGTTGTTGAATTGGAATCTGTTGCTAATGTTGAAATATCATCTCTTTATGGAGCTGGTTCGTACTCATTTTACTGCTAGTTTTGGTTGTTGAATTGGAATCTGTTGCTAATGTTGAAATATCATCTCTTTCTGGAGCTGGTTCGTACTCATTTACGGCTATTTTTGGTTGTCGAATTGGAATCTGTTGATTTATTTGCAAGCTTTTTGAGCTGTGATCTCTCTGAAATTGTGGAAATTTGCCTTTTTTTTTTTTTTTTTTGGTTATTATCCTAGATGGAAGGTTTGGATCTTGAATCGATTGGGGAAATTTTCTGATCTTGGAGCTTTTGTAGATATGGATTTGATACAAAGTGTTTCCTTTTTGGCCCGCACTCGCAATTGCGATCTTTGGAAGGTGAAATGGGGAAATTCTTGTGCTTGTGCCAGTTTTTGGCAGAATCAGGGGATGAAGTGTGAGTGGAGGAGTGGTCGAGTTTTGAGGATGATTGGGAAGGATTATGACGGTGGTGTCAGTAGAAGGTTGGTGATTGTCAATACTAGTGATGGTGGGACTGAGACTGGGACTGTAGTGGTTGAGAAACCGAGCTTGCGGGGGTTGGAAGTGTTCGCTGGAAGTCCGACACCTTTTGGTGCCACTGCTCGAGATGGGGGTGTCAATTTTGCTGTATATTCAAGGAATTCTACATCGGCCACCCTTTGCTTGATCAGCCTCTCAGATTTACAAGAAGTGAGTTAGTATCAACTTATGTTCATCCCCTCTCTTAGGATTATTTTTTAAAAAAAATGTATTCACCGGTCTGGCTTGAACGAATTTTCTATTGAAATGTATTATCTGAAGGTATTATATAATGCTTGCTTGAAGGAAAGGTGCTACTTTTTTGTTCTATACAGCAATGATATAGGTGGGTCCCACCATTTGGTAATCTAATCCGTTGATTTGGTGTGATCCATTAAGGGAGGGGCTGCTATGCCTCAATGTCTGTTCCCATTTGGATGATCCCATCCCTTCAATGAAATTCGACAATTATTGCGCGTGGTCTGCATTTAATGGGGACGCGGTTTGGCTGGTGACCCCAACACCCGCTAGCTTGCTGGTGTCAAAGCTCTATGAGCCCCACGATGATGTTTGTGTTTTGTGCATGCTGTCCATCCATTTTTCTAGCTCATTTTAGGGCATGAGCCCAAAAAATGAGGTAGATCCAAAGTTCAAGTGGACCACAGCGTAGGAAACAGTGGGGATTGAATGCCTACGGTTGAAAACTTCTTGGGGGGCCACTGCAACGTTTCTTTGCCATCAAACCTGTTTATAAAATCACATAACCCTGGTTGAAGGAAAAACACAAATATCAGCTTAATCCAAAATTTCTGTGGTCCCCAAGAAGTTTTCAATGGTAAGCGTTCAACCCCACTATTTCCTGTGGTGTGGTCCACTTGGGCTTTGGATCTGCCTCATTTTGGGGCCCATGCCTGAAAATGAGCTGCCAAAATGGATGGACAGTGTGGATAAAACACATACGTCATGGCGGGGCCCACAGAGCTTTGACACCAGCTAGCTGGTTGGTGTTGGGGTCACCAGCCAAACTGTGTCCATTTAGTGGGACCCAATCTAATGTTGGGGATCAAATGGCAAGGAGTTCTTTTGTGCACCTCTCATCCACCATGGGGCCCACCATATGAATGATTTGGACAGCCAAAACATGGGCCCACTTGTCACTTGACCGAGCAAATTTTCTACTTCATTTGCCTATCTATCATATGGAAAATGCCTTCCAATCATTACTACAAACACCTTAGACTAGTACAAATGCAGTTCAGTCTTTATATGTGGAATCATGTTATAACAGGATTTTTTAGTCCTATTCAATGTTTGTTAACTCAAATGCAGGATAGAGTGACTGAGCAGATTCTCCTTGATCCATCGGCTAACAAGACAGGGGATGTTTGGCATGTATTTCTTCGTGGGGATCTCAAGGACATGTTATATGGCTACAAATTTGACGGGAAGTTTTCCCCTCATGAAGGGCATTACTACGACTCATCTCAGATCTTGTTGGACCCTTATGCTAAGGTTGTGTACATGCAGAAGTGTTCTTTCATCTTGATCATGTGATCTAGTTAATATGATGTTTTATGAATGCTAATTTCTTTGAACGCATGACAATGCAAACTTCCTTTGCATGTTCGTGTTGTTTGATTGGGTTTAGGTTCTATGCGTTTTTTAGCAGCATTATGAATAAAAACAATCACAGCTAATTCTTCTTTTGATTATTTAGGCAGTTATAAGCAGAGGGGAGTTTGGTACCATGGGACCTGGCGGCAAATGTTGGCATCAAATGGCCGGCTTGATACCTTCTTCTGACAGTGAGGTATCCAAAGGATTTATGAGAAGTATAATTTGTTTGGTGTTCGTATTCATATCTTTTGCCCTCTTTTCCTTCCCCTGTATATTTAGTGCTGTTTCATTTTTCTCACCGGGAACTGGGTTTTCTTCTGCAAAAAACTGTTTCACATGTCAGTATACTGTTATATAGTTTTTTTTTTTTTTTTTTTAATAGATAACATAACCTTCACTCAAGAGCACGAAATATATATCAAGACAGAGGTAGTCATTTGCTAAAATATCCCATAATAATGGACGCATCTAACAGATCCATAAATGATGTAGCACATATTTGTAACTTTTTCATGCAGCCTGGTAAGGGAAGTGAGGATATTCATCCTTTACTGTCCCAATTTGCTATTATGTTGTTTTGTGCTTTTTTAAGCTTGCATGTTAGTAAAATCTACTCATGTGATAATATATTTTTCAATTAGATTGAGAAAGGACACTGCTGTATTTTGATGCTGACAGATCGCTTCAGTTAATATTAGTTTCCCACAAGGTAATTAAATAATTAAATAATTTAAAAAAAAAAAAAAAAACGGTTACGTAACGGCCATAATGGTAATGGTGGGAACTGTTATGCATTACAGGGTCATAACGGCCATCATGGAAAAAATGGCATGTAATAGCTTGTAACAGCCATAACAGCCTTGTAATAGTCCATTACAAAGCCAATACAGTTTTTTATTTTTTTATTTTTTTTTTTTATTTTTAAGGCCGTAATGGCAGTTACGGCTTGTATCGTAATGGTAACAACCCATTACCGATATTGAATACTTTGGTTTCCACTTAAGAAAGAGAAAAGAATGAATTGTTATTGCAAACAAGAACATTCATTGCAAAAGTTCTGTTTTTGGGACTGTCATATTTCTATTTGGTTTTGTTTTTGTCCTTGATATTCAATAAAAGGTTGTAGTCGAGGAGGGGAAATTTTTAATACATTGGTTTACATGATGGTTGACTTTTTTAATAACCTTTTCCACCTTATACTTTGTACTTCTCCGGCTCTTTCATGATTCTAAATCCAATAAAATCACAACTCTTTGTGAATGGCCAAACTTTTTCCTCGGTTATGTAATTGATTGCACCATTGTTTTAAATAATAAATAACATGTAGCATAGCGTTCACCTCCCTGAAGAACAAGGCATAAGCTACATAGCGTGTAGCATAAGCTACATGCCACTTCCGAATTTTTAATTAAGGTTGCTTTTGGTTCTACCAATTATCATGAAATTCAATGATATTTTCATCAAATTAGATTGATTAAAAAATTAAATTTTATGAAATTTCATGATATCTGGTGCAACCAAACAATTTAAAATAATAGGAAAAATACGGCAAAGGAACTGAATTAATACTATTACTTACATCAGTTTACTGAAATCATTGAAAAGATTATCTTATTTTATTGAATATATATATATATATATATATATATATATATATATATATATATATATATATATATATATATATATATATAAAATAGATCATGAGAAACATTTATTGATTTTAATGTTTTAGTGAACTTAACTTGTAGTATAAGTTATGTAGCTAGGCTAGGTAGTGTGTAGTGTATGCTTATTAGCCTAAAGCATGGAGTAAATGCGACTTAAGCTATTTTCATGAGCTATGCAGTGTGAAGGCTAAGCTTTAGTAGTACTCTACACACTACATAGCGTAAGCTATATAAAACACTGGATTGGACTATATTTAGTCCACATTTTTGTGGGAAGTGAAATTAACTTAATCTATTTCTGAGCTACCATTACCTAATAATTTCTTATCCATGGATTTAGTATTTTGTTTCCATTGGAACACCATTGTGTTTAGCATGTGTAGCATCCAAGACCAATCTTAATTGTTTCTGCAAATTTATGTTTGAGGATTTTTGGCCCTACATTTATCTTGCTGTTGCCATATTCGATATTTTCAGTTTGACTGGGAAGGTGACTTACCTTTGCGTTATCCTCAAAGAGACCTTATAATTTATGAAATGCATGTTCGAGGATTTACAAAGCATGATTCAAGTAACACTAACTACCCTGGAACATATCTTGGTGTAGTGGAGAAACTTGACCACTTGAAGGTATGGATTTACTAAGTATTTATTATTTATTTAAACTTCTGCTAAATGAATCATGACACTTTTAGATGTACCAAATAAGAACTTGAAACATCTGTTATATTTTCTCTGTGCTGAGTTTCATGTATTCTACAGGAGCTCGGAGTCAATTGTATTGAGCTAATGCCATCTCAAGAATTCAATGAGTTGGAGTATTACTCCTATAATTCTGTCTTGGGTGACTATAGGTATGGACTCAACATTTCATTATTATTCTAAGCCTGTGATTGCAGATACATCTACATAAACATCCGCTCTATTCAATTCTCTTCAGTTCAAGCCCCATACTGGAAATCTTAGAAACTGAAGTCTTCTTCTTCTTATTCTATACTGGAAATCTTAGAAAATGAAGAGTTCTTCTTCTTCTCTACTGGAAATCTTAGAAACTGAAGTGTCTTCTTCTTCTTCTGTCTCTACATAAACATCCGTTCTACTCAAAATCTTAGAAACTGAACAGTCTTCTTCTTCTTCTTTATCCAAAACTGAAGAGTTGTCTTCTTCTTCTTCATTAAATCTTAGAAACTAAAAGAGTCTTGGTCATTGTCATCATCATCATCTTCTTCTCCTTTGAAATTTTAGAAACTGAAGAGTCACCATCTTCATCATCATCATCAAATCTTAGAATCTAGGCAGTTGTTTTCATCATCATCATCATCAAATCTTAGAAACTGAGGAATCATCTTCTTCTTCTTCATCATCCTGCATTATGGACACTAAGTTATGCTTGCCCGGTAATTCCTTTTCCATCTTCTAGGGGGAAAGATTGAACAGGGATGGTGGACTTCTTTATGATTTTCCATCCTTTTCACTCACACCAAGCTATTTTTTAAGGGAAGTATTCTTTTATCAATACAGGAAGTAAGGGTTCTTGATTTCTTGTTCCAGGCTGAATTTTTGGGGATATTCAACTGTCAACTATTTTTCACCAATGATAAGATATTCGTCTGCTGGCACACGTAATAGTGGTCATGATGCAATAAATGAAGTCAAGATTCTTATTAGAGAAGCTCATAAGCGAGGCATTGAGGTGATTGCTATCTTGGGCTTGCGACACATGATGTTTCTTTCTGAGCATAAACCCATTTTGATTCCTCTTTTAATTTTCTGCAGGTGCTCATGGATGTCGTCTTTAATCACACAGCTGAAGGGAATGAGAAAGGTCCTATTTTATCCTTCAGAGGCATTGACAACAGTGTGTATTATATGCTTGCACCCAAGGTATAATCCCTAATATTTCAGAAAATCGACTCTGCTTTCTTACACCCAAAATCAACAAGAAACTCAAAAATGCAACGTGTGATGTCTCCATGGTGAAATAACTGCTTGATTTACGCATCCTTCAATCCTGCTTTTTGCATGCATAAGTTTTGGGACTATCCTGATATTTTCTGTTGTTTAGGATCGTTGACATATGAAGTGCATCTTGTTTTACATTTCTACAGGGAGAATTCTATAACTATTCAGGTTGTGGCAACACCTTCAATTGCAATCATCCTATCGTACGCCAATTTATACTGGACTGCCTAAGGTAGATCCACCAGCATTTCCTTGTATCAAACTTCTCTGCTCATTCATTATTGGTATAATTGTGCAACTAGTTGTATGTAAAATATCTGAAATGTATATGTAAAAAAATGAAGAATTTCATTTTATTCAGAAATATTCAGCATTGCAATTTGACAAATGGGACATTTAACAAGACCAAATCAAAATGAATTAAGTTTCAAATTGGATACGCCCCTTTACTTGCTGCCCAACTTCTCCACAAAATTCACAGTTGAACCCCAAGATGGAAGTGAACAACCTAAGATATAATCTATCAACTAATGCTTGGATTGGGGCAACACATGCTATAGAAAGGCAGCAAATGCTAGGAGGAAGCAAGGCATACTTGAAATCTCATATTAAAAAAGGGTGTTCTCCATTCAAACATTAACCCACCATTCATGGAAGAGTTCTACATGTTTATATATATTTTTCTCAAAGCAAGAGAAACCCTGATGTAATCTTAACCATTGATTGCTTATAATCCTAACCATCTATTTCAATCAAATATTAGAAATTAACAAAATATCTTGAATCCTGTCACAACTGTACATGCTTTCCGTAAATAGGAAATAAATTGCTTGAATGATATCAAAATTGCATAAACTTGGGCTTGTTTGAAAGCTAATTCAATAGGCTTTCAAATGGTACCAATTTCGTCATTTAAACATCATTTTTTGGTAACTCCTTCGAGCAGCAATTGATACGCAAAATGTGGCTAATGAAATAAATGGCGAAAATACTAAAGGGAAACTTGTTTAACAGGTAATTGCTAATTCCAGCAACTCATTAAATAATAAACCCTATGCTCTTGTGGACTCACATTAAATTGTGTCACATGTGGGATCCAACCTATATGGGGCCCACAGATTGATTAGACCATTATCAATGGCTACAAAACTACTCAGGCAGCCTGGAGACTGGATCTCTGATTGGGGTGATTGTGAGGCCCACTCCTAGGTTGCATGCATTATTTCATTTAACTTGCTGACTTTCTCTGGGAAAAAAAAATGAAAACTGAAAAAATAATAAACAAGCATGGATAAAAATTGAAAGACTTGTGGAACCCAACCCCACTGATGTAGATGAAGAGTTTCCAAAAGCTGACAGAGGACAACATCTTGGCCTATTTGAACCTGTAAGGCCTAACTCCTTTATGTCGAGGAGTTGGATTGCAAAAACTTATACCAATATGGGACCTTGATCCAGTTGAAACTAACAAAAGAAAGAAAGAAAGAAAGAAACTTCATTTAAAACATGAATTGAAGATTAAAATTTGATGCCTGTGTCTTAGGATTCACCACATCCCCTTCAAAACCAACCTGACCAAGAAATGAAGGCATGAAGGCAACAGCTAGAATGTTGAGGTTTTCAATGCCTTTTTAGAGCCTTCGGAAAAAAAAAAAAAAAAAGAAAAGAAAAAAAGAAGCCTTTTTAGTCTTCTGGGCCAAAAAGAAAAGGTTAAAGCATATTATGCATAAGATATTTCAGAATATTATATTTGTGAGCGAAATATGGTAAACATAAAACCCTTTCACTTGTACAATATTAAATTCCTCAAAGTTACACTTTGCTTGTCACAGAACACATGTCAACTCCTCAATTCCTGCCAAGCTTTTGCTTTGGTGGGAACTGAGCAAGCATGAACAACAACTGAGTCCATAAGTTAACAGTAATTTAAATGACCTCTTAAAAAGTTTCATAAGGAACTTTCAAACCAAACATCATTTATAGAATATATAAACTCCGATAAGGAGGTCCAGAAATTGTTTTAGAGAGTACCAAGTTGTAAACATTGATTGGTTGGACTTGGCAGCATTCTGCAATACAGGTTATTGAACATTCTAACAGTACGTGGATGTATGATTGATGCCTATAAACTTTTGTCATTTTGGAAATTTTCAGCATCAGAAGCATTTCACTTTCTGAATGACACCTTTGATTTGCTCTTTTGACCTGGAAATTGTTTCTTTCTTTCTTTGTTGCAAAATGGGGCTTATATGTCTTTTGTTACTCATGAAACAGATACTGGGTAACAGAAATGCATGTGGATGGCTTTCGCTTTGATCTTGCTGCTATCATGACCAGGAGCAGCAGGTCATCTACCATACTCTTTGCTCAATGACTTTCCTTTCTCTTTAGCATGTGCATAAAGGATGCTGATCTTTCCTTTGTTTGAAGTCTATGGGATGCAGTCAATGTATATGGGAGTCCAACAGAGGATGACCTCTTCAGGACTGGTACCCCACTCAGCAGTCCTCCATTAATCGATATGATCAGTAATGATCCAGTCCTCCGTGGGGTCAAGGTACTTACAGTAGTTGGCTCTATTTGTTTTGGGAGGTTCTATGTGCAAATCATGACATTCAATGATCTTACGTGTTATATATCTTCGTGTGCAATGAAAATCATTGTACACATGTTTCATTCCTGAATAAGGTACTTTAGCTACAGAAAAGTGCATGTTTAGGGCTCTCCTGTGCCTTGCATTCTGTTTTGTTTCCTTCTTTAAATTAATTAATTTTCCATTCAAATTTGATTGTCCTTGCATGTTCTTCTTCTTCTTCTTCTTTTGTTAACAAAAAGAGGTCCATTATATGCAGATGAATCTCAGTACTCTTACAGATATCTGCTGTTAATTGGTAGTTGTCTGCATTAAGCTGGCTGACTTACCTTTTGCACTTCATGTCAAACAGCTTATTGCTGAAGCATGGGATACAGGCGGTCTTTACCAAGTTGGTAGGTTTCCTCATTGGGCTATTTGGTCAGAATGGAATGGACAGGTTAGTGTCTTTTCCATAGATCCATGGGAATTTTCTGATAGGACTGAAAATTACAATATGCAGCGTAGGACTTTGATGCATGATGTGGTTAACCTACGCATTTGCATTTTTCAACATTGATATGTTACCTATTTATTGAAGGAATTATTCATCTTCTCTCTGAGCTCTCACAATCATTCTAATTTGTCTTCCCTTCTCAAATTTCAGTATCGCGACATAGTGCGCCAGTTTATCAAAGGTACCGATGGATTTTCTGGAGCTTTTGCTCAATGCCTTTGTGGAAGTCCACATTTATACCAGGTGATAATTCTATATCTCTTTAACCTATATAATCATATCTTTGTTGGAACATATTTGTCACATATCTGCTAGCTTACTGTCTGGTACTCATTTTTGTTTCTGGCACGCATAGCATTTCTTTTTGTTGTTTTCCTCTTCTCCTACTCTTTCTTCACCGACATCCATTGCAGTAGTTACTCTTTTCTTTTTTCTTCTTCTTCCTCATCCCCCCTTTTTTCTTTTTGTTTTTGTTTTTCGAACATTTGGTTTTGACCTGAAGCAAAAATTGGTCACTTTTCTCTTCATCATTGACACTGAACAATGCTGTCCAGTCTGATAGAAATACACTGTTTGTGGCTGATCCAATCTGCATCGACAGAGATAAACAACTCTAATTTTCTTCTCTAAATATAAAATGTTCTCAGTTTTTATCTTTCCAATCTTCACATTTTCATTGGTCCCACATAAACGTTCATAAAATTATACTGAATGGTACTTTTTTCTTGTAACTGGTAGCTTTGAAATGACTTCTTAGAGGTCAGTATATTGGAATTTAGTAGCCAGAGAAGCACCAGATATGCTAGATTGTACTGTTGTACGTGAGTTCAAACAGAAACTTCAAATCTCAAAATCAAAATTATGGATCAGTGTACTGTGTGTGAGTGATCTAGGGTTCAATCCTTGCTAATGTTAGCTTTCAAAGAAAAAAAAAAAAAAAGGGATCAGAAATGTGAAATCCTGGAATTATTTGCAAAAGCAAGGGAAATGGGGGAACAAATAGAAGATTTGGGATGCAGTTGATGGGTTTGAGAAAATGGTTTATTCGTGAATAAAAGCTATTTGTGAAATTTCAGCTCATATCTTGACCAATATTGGTTGTCGAAATTGAAAAAGGAAATCTGAGTCCTTTGTTAGAGAGCAAAATAGCCACATTGCTTTCATGAAATGAGTGAATATGAAGAAATCTTAATAACTTACCTTTGATTGTTGTGCCATTTTCACCTTGTGTCAATCCAGGAAGCTAATGCAAATAGCCCACGGGGACAAGAGAAGTTAGTATCGTATCATACAGCCTGATTTGGTTTCTTCCCATGCATTGATTTTATCTGATTTTAATCCTAAACTATCGACATGTATTACTGCATCCTGATTTGTTTGTTTTTAATAATCTGGAATTGTAAAGTGCCATCTGAGACGTCTACAATACTGCATACGTGAAGTTTGTTCTAATCAATACCCCATTCCTCACCAATAGTATGAATCAGGAAGGGGGAAGAAAACCATGGAATAGTATCAACTTCGTGTGTGCACATGATGGATTTACTTTGGCTGATTTGGTGACATACAACAAAAAGCATAACTTGCCGAATGGTGAAGACAACAATGATGGAGAGAATCACAATAACAGCTGGAACTGTGGACAGGTAACCTTTGTACTTGGCCCGTTTGCTGATGCTTGAAATATTATTATTGGGCTATGCCGTGTAGCATCCATCTCTTCTCAAATGTAAATGAGCATAGAAACCAATGATGCATGTGTAGTTCTTAACCATACCTTTGCCTATTGATGATGGGCTTCTGATGACTTGGAAGTAATGAAAGAGTGAGTGGGCCCTTTTCCTTACGCATAATGAGTTGCTAAGAAAGATTAGCAATTTTGTAAGGAAAAATATTTAATGTAAACTAAAACCAGCATTTATATGAGAGAAGTGACATGATTGTCAACCCAAGGATAGGTAGCATGTTCTGGCCCACTGTTTAAGTGGAGTTCCATTTTTTGATGATCCACTGTTCATCTGATTGGCCTCACCATGGAGAGATCATGCCATCTTTCTACCGTAGGAACCTAAATACTCTTATTTATTTTCCCAGTATCTAACTTTTTGAACGACTTTGTAGGAAGGGGAGTTTGCTAGCCTGCCAGTGAAAAGATTGAGGAAGAGGCAAATGCGGAATTTTTTCCTCTGCCTAATGGTTTCCCAGGTAAGTGACAGGAAGTATCTTCTTTTATCTGACCTTTCAATTTCCACCCTCTTTTCAAATGACCTGCAATAATGGCCACGTAATATAAATTGCTGAAAAAATGAGGCAATGGTCTGCATCGTAGTTGCATGGAAAGGGGAACACAGTATGTTATCTATCAGACAATTTGATCAGTGAGTTTCCTCTTTTCTATTGTAACCCTTTTTAGAAAACCTCCATTTTGAACTCCGTATTTATATTTTAAAAAATCTGTATTTTCAATAAACAAAAACTCATGTAATTGCTTTAACGTTTCAAAATCTGTGCATTTCAGAAGAATTGAAAAAAAAAAAAAAAAAAGGAAAAAAGAAAAAGAAAAAAGAAGCTTCTTTTTTGGTTCTTCCTATGAAGAAAAAATCTTTTTTTTTTTTTTTTTTCAAAAGCACAAAAATTACATTAAGTAATCGGAAGATTTAGTGGAGGCAACCACATTAAACTGTTCCTTTGAATGAATTTTGACAATTTTTAACAATTGGAACCATTTCGTTGAACAAATTTCGACCATTTTCAAGATCAAAACCGTCTCTTAGAACAAATTTGACCATTTTAAGGATCAAACCCAAGTTAAACCTGAACTTTTCCTATACCTAACCACATTCACGGAATGGAACTGCTGCCTGACAAAGCATGTATTTAGAAGAGTGTGAGGGTTATTTTGGTTAATCTGTTCCCTTATTACAGTCTCTTTTCTTCTGATTAGGGAGTTCCAATGATTTACATGGGTGACGAATATGGCCACACCAAAGGAGGAAATAACAACACATATTGCCAAGATAACTATGTGATCCTCTTCTCCTACCACCTTTCTCATGCTATTTACTAACAAAATTTGCTATCGAAATATGGGTTCCTTTTTAACTTGTCTCTAGCTTCTTTTTTTCTCTGCAGCTCAACTATTTCCGGTGGGATAAGAAGGAAGAATCCTCATCTGATTTCTTCAGATTCTGCCGCCTCATGACAAAGTTCCGCCAGTAAATACTGCATAATAGAACAGTTTCCTATTTACATTTTTTACATTTTTTACTTCTTATTTTTGGTTAATGTTTAACAGCTTGTCTATGATCCATGTGTCATGCTGTGATGAACAGTGAATGTGAATCACTTGGGCTGAAAGACTTTCCGACAGCAGAACGGCTGCAGTGGCATGGTCACATGCCTGGGATGCCGGACTGGTCTAAAACAAGCCGATTTGTTGCGTTTTCGTTGGTAAGCTTATACATTCTTCTATCATGTTTTCCAGCTTAACGTTATGGCTGTTACATCATCAGACATGTATATCAGACACTTTCAGCCTGTTTGTCACGAGTATATTGAAATTAAAGAGAAAAGATCCTTTGTGAAGTGGGACACGCAACAAATCAGCATAAGTGAATCCCATCAGAAAGATCCTGATCTGGGAGTGATTGATAGTGTAGCTCACTTGTCATTATCTGGGTGGGCCTGTCTTAGTTTTAGACCATTGGGGGCACCATGACCCATCGCAGTCCTACAAGTATCTGGTGATGGGAATAGCCCATACTCATTTCCTGATGTGCTTTTAACATAGGATCATTTCTCAAAACTGCATGGATAGTACTCGAGAGATGAATCACCATCTGCTCAGGATCTGATGGTATTTTATTTTTTTTGTGGGTGATTGCGTGTATCCGCAGGGATTAGTCTCACTTCAAAAAAAGAGGTGGGGACACCCTGTCTTCACCAAAAAAAAAAAAAGGATCTGATGGTAATTGCTCAAATTTATATAAAATAATACCATTAAGGGACTGTTTGGGTGCCACAAAAATTATTTCATCTCATTTTGGTTAACAATATTTATGTAGTAAAAAATATTGATAACCAATGATTTATAAAAGGGTGCATTTGGTTGCACCAAATATCATGAAATTTCATAATATTTCATGAAACTTGGTTGCCACCAAACACGCCCTAAATTATAATCTTTAATACATGATTACTATTAACTAAAACAAGATGAACTCATTTTTAAGTGGCACCCAAACAGGCCCCAAGGTTTTCCGGATTCCCGCTTCCATGTGTTTCCAAGACCTTGTGCCATAGCTGTGACTCATTTACATGAGTCAGTCATACATCCCAAGCCTTTGAACTAATCTTCTCTATCATTGCTGGATTCAAGCAGATAGACTCCGTAAACCGAGAAATCTATATCGCCTTCAACACAAGCCATATGCCAGTCACCATCACACTTCCAGAGCGCCCAGGCTATCGATGGGAACCGCTGGTCGACACCAGCAAGGCCTCACCATTCGACTTCCTCTCCAATGATGTCCTGGATAGAACCATCGCCATCCAACAGTACGCTCACTTCCTCGACAGTAACTTTTACCCCATGCTCAGTTATTCTTCTATCATCCTCACATTGTCTCCAGATGCTTAATTTCCATAATCCACGCTAGGTCTTCACTGGGAAATGGTAGAGCTTGTAATGGTTTGTCTGTGCGAAGTTTATATGGGCCACCTCTGATATGGACATTGCCAAGAAGTTCAGCTATTTGACCAAGGCATGATCAATATGAGGTGGGCCGGCCACTGATATAGACAGAATGCAGTGTTTGCTGACATGCATAGTAGAGAGATCTTTTGCAAGGCATGATTAAAATGAGGGGCAGATCTTGTGAATGGCCCGCTAAAATTCCTCCTTTGAATTTTCCCCAAGGAGAAACTGGACGCATCTGAGGTTTGATTTTACCAGTTATCAGCGACTCTGTTGTTGTGGGCAACACCTGTACGGGATCGAAACTGTTCAGGGGGTGGGCCCTAGCATAGAACCGCTGTACACCAAAAATGAAGGGTTAGGATTTTTTCAGTTGAAAACGGAATGCTGCCGTATTTAACTTCTTAACCTTCTATTTTCTGCGCCTTGGATTGAACGGTTAGGATTTTCCCACATCAGTTCTTGGTGTTCTTGGTGCATGCGTAAATCCAAAGCGAGCCCAAAGATTGCTGCAGGATGCAATTATTCTGGAGTGAGTGGAGGTTTTGTATGATATCTTGACTTTTCAGCAAAATACAGGTGTGGCCCGTACCAAACCCAGCATGAGATCCATGCCACAATATCAGCCATATAGGATGCAGATCTAAACGCAAGTGGGCCACACTACAGGAAACATCAAGGATTGAACGACCACCATTGGAACCTGTGGGGCCATAAAAGTTAAAGATTAGGGTAATAATTGTGTTATCAGTTCATCTCAGTGGGAATGACCCTATGAAGGGGGCCCTGGGAAGGTTTCATCCAGGATAATAATATTTGTGTTATCAGTTCATCTCAGATGAATGGTTTGGATGGCACATAAACATCATGGTGGCCCTGGGAAGGTTTCATCAATGGGCTTTTACGATCCTCACTGTTTTAGTTCAGTCCACGTGAGTTTTGGATCTACCTCTTTTTTTGGGATCATGTCCTAATATTAGCTGCCGAAACCGATTGGATTTGTACTCTGTGGGGCCCACGTATTGGCGGGGAGCAGGAAACTACCGTCCTCCCTCTCAACCCAGGAATCGGATTGCGTACTGAGTTACTCAGTACGCTCTTATCGTACTGAGTAAACTCTGTTGGGCCCACTGTGAATTCACGTGGTTTATCCACGCCGTCCATCCGTTTTTCCAGATCATTTCAAGGGTTGATCTCAAAATTTAAATATAAAAAAATCTCAAGTAAACCATACCGCAGGAAACAGTGGAATTATTGATTTCCACCGTTGAAACCATTCTAAGGCCCAGTGATGTTTATTTGTCATCCAAACTTATCATAAGATCACAAGGACATGGATGAAGGGAAATCACAAATATCAGCTTGATCTAAAACTTCTGTGGCCCCCAAAAACTTTTCAACGGTATACTTCAATTGACACCATTTCGGGTGGTGTGGTCCACTTGATATTTGGATATGCTTAATATTTGGATTAAAGCCATAAATTTATATGATAAAACAGATGGACGGAGTTGATACAATGCATGAATGACGGTGGACCCCACAGCGTTTACTCAGTACGCCTAGCGTACTGAGTTACTCAGTACGCAATCCCCTTCCCTCAACCCATAGTATCCAAATCATCATAGCCATAGGTTAAGTACCGGCATGAATAAAAAAAACAAATTAGGGCCCACGAAGTATTGACGGAGGAGAATTGGGTAGGTGGGCTCCATCTGTGAAATTCTCAATGGCCTCAATATCCACCTCGCTAGGATGATCCTGTACGGCTGCGATGTTCCGGTCATGGTCATCTCAAGACCATGTGCATTCTACACTGGTTTATCTTCTCCAGTGGGTTCTCTTATTTCATTTCACCCGTCTATCTCATGTCAAACAACCATCCAGTCTCATCACGACGGTTGGTTAAATGGAACCGTCTGAGGTGGGCCCATAAATTGGACAGCTTAGATCAAGTTATAAGAATGCCATTTTTTAACTGCATGGATATGAAGAATTCATGCAGGGTTGTAGCTCGGAAAAACAAATCTACTCAACTATTAAAATTGAAAAAAAAACAAAAAAAAAAACAAAAAAAACAAAAAAAATAGAGAAGGAAAATAGTTTTTTCTTTCTTTCTTTTCTTCCTCAGTCACAAAGCTACAAAGCTGAGAGAGAAAGAGAGAGATTTCAAGGCCTTGCATTGCTGCTACTCCTAACAGCATTCCAAATCTGGCCAAAGGAGCCTACGACATGAGGAAAAACGCTCCCAATCCCTTTCAGGGTGGCTCCGGCAGCGACACCGATCGTCAGGGAATCCAAATAGCCGGGCTTGGTATCCAACTTCATCTCCAGAATGGCGAGGCGGGTGTTGACGGTGTCGAGCTTCCGTGACATCTCGGCCATGGAATTGGCCGTTTTACCTCTGGCGTTAGACCCGATTGCCCTGAGGAGGATCCCCTGCAGGTCTTGGATGACCTTGATAGATGCTGCCTTGGAGTCCATGCCTTGGGATTCGTAGTAGGATATCAGCTCTTCAGGTGTTGGGGGTTTTCTCATTTTTTGTGGGCCTTTTTCATTCGACTCAAGTGTTGCTGCTGCTTCTGGCGTTTTCGGCTTTTCCATTTCTCTGGAGGAAAATTTAAAGGGGCGGTTTCTCAAGATTTGGGGTTTTCTTTTGAATAAGGGAAAAGAAAAACCCTAGATAGGGTTTTGGAAGAAGATAAGGAAATGAGGAGTTCGAGGGCTTCTCTCATTGCTCTATCTATGTACAGTAAAAGGTTTGATACTCTGGCAGAGTGCGATGAATGATACGCAGGCATTTAGAAATTGCACACGTGCCGTACAAGTACTCAGATTAAACTGTCCAAATTATGGTAACGAGTGTAGATGTATCATCAATAAAAGAAAATGAAGCTAATTTGATTATCTGAATATCGTATTGCTGGACATTTATTGGACGGTTAAAATAGAAAATATCCAATGGTCTTATTTCCGCAATCAAGTAGCGTGTACAATTTCTCGGTTCCTGCCTGTCAAGCGTCATACCGTCTGTATGACAGGGTATCAGTTAACTCCTCATCCATGCAGGTGTGGGAAGGATAAAAGGCTTTTCTTTTCTTCTTTTTTTCCCATATAAACCCCTACTATTTGCGTATACTGCAAATCCCTCTTGTGTGTATTTTGCATTATATCCCGTGCCTTTTGCCACCTTTAGCTAAAATTCCTACTCTCGTAGTTAGTTTGGCATTCCAAATTCCTATGAAATGCAAAGTAAATGGGCCATTATTATTTAGGCAGTTGTTTAAATAAAATATTTAACTTGTGAATCAAGAGCCAAATACATTTA
The DNA here is from genome assembly GCA_021015155.1 of Magnolia officinalis. NCBI lineage: Eukaryota > Viridiplantae > Streptophyta > Magnoliopsida > Magnoliales > Magnoliaceae > Magnolia > Magnolia officinalis. The sequence continues at coordinate 69,869,828 of JAJHSJ010000011.1, forward strand.
TAAAAGGTATAAATAATCATTATATTTTCACATTATAAAATTATCATTTTTATCTTAATTCTGAAATTAAACAAACAACGCAACAAAGTTATCATTGCAATCAAATATAAATGATGTCATCATACAATTATAAGAGTGAATAATCATCTCACCCATTTATAGTTGTAATTAGAAAACTAACAATGAGCCACAATTGGGTGATTTGGGAAAAAGGTTGTATTTGCTCCTGAAAAACCCTTGTTACACCTCTTTTTCCTTCCACCAGCTCATTCTCCCACACAAATCCTCTCTTTTATCTCTCCCCGGTGGGGCTGATGCATGATGGCAGTCTGGCTGTCGGCGCTCAATGCCAGTGCTGCTGTTGGCACACCAGAGAGAGAGAGAGAGAGAGAGATTCATTCAAAAATGATGAAGGATGGCTTTGGACGGCCATTATTTACTCTTGATTGTTGAATGTTTCTATATGGTTGAAATTTAAAGTTGGTTTGCACATATACAGCAAAAGGTAAGGGGTATTTCGTAAATATGCTTCATGAGGGATTTTTTTGCAATATGGCAAAAGTTAGGGTTTATTTGTGAAAAGCGATTAATGAGAGAGGAATCGGATGGGACGCGGATTTCCTGTAACGCCATTCACAGGAAGTTCCGGCGCTGGGATGCAAGGTGGGTCCACCGTGATGTTTATTGAAATCCAACCCATCCATCCATTTTTCGAGCTCATTTTAAGACATGCTACCAAAAATGAGAAGTATCCAAAACTCAACTGGCCTATAGAAGATGAAACAGTGGGGAAAGGAATTCATAAGCTTAAAGAGGGGGAAAATAAAGAAAAATTAGGCTTTTTGCTTCTTTTTTTTTCTTTGGTTTTTATGTTTTGAAAAAAAAAAAAATCAAATTAAAAAATTTATTGATTGAGGGGTTCGGTTCCAGGTTCGGATCCAAGGTTTGGTTTTAAGGTGGGGTTCAGCTCCACAGACCCCAAAACCACTGGGTTCTTTGATTTTCGGAACTGGAACGATGCGCCTCAGAACCGGACCAAACCATGCAGTCTGGTCGGCACCAGTCCAATTTACCAGTTCAGTTCCGTGTGCACCCTTATATGGTATACATGGATTAACACCCAGATCCATAGCTCAACTGGTAGACTGAGTGGAGATACCTCGTTTCAACACTTAGGTCTTGGTATGGATCCCTTGTGGGGGTGGCCAACATGGAGTGTGTGTACTGACATGGTGTGTGCTAACACGCTAACCCAAAAAAAATAATAAAAATAAAATACATGGATTAGACTACAAATCTCTATCAGGTGAGCCCCCACCGTGGAAAGTCCATGGCTCAAAAGTCACACTACTGGGATGATCCTATCTACTTTCAGAGGCCTCCCAACAAATACTATAGACATGAATAAGAAAAACAAATAAAAAAATTCAAATACTATAGACATTGATAAGAAAAACAATTTAAAAAAAAAAAAAAAAAAATTGGTGGGAAGAATGGAGTCGTCTAATAGTTTTGATTTTTACACCAGGTGAATATAATCATGAAGGCCAACCTGACAAACAGTTCAAATCTAACACTAGAAGTACAATTTTGTATTAAGAACAGTTCCCCATATCAATCAAGGGTTATTAAAGCTTAGACCTTTATTTTTTACATAGGAGAGGTGGCCAATGTGTGGGCCCCTTAGCCACAGAAGGTGTTCTTTAGTACATGGGAGGCGGGTGTAGGCTTTAACAAAATTCATTATAACCAAATCCACATTGGAAGCACAAGTGATGCTCAATTCATATGTATTGATTTTGCATAAATATTCTTTAAAGAAGTATATTTTTGTGTTGAATCTCAATCCTATTAATGGTCTAGCTTTGAATGTTGTGAGAAAAGGAAATGAGCTTACAACAAAGGAGAAAATTATGATTTAGAAAGGAGGAGATGAACCGAAGATTGTGATTTGCAAATAAAAAGATGTAAAATTCATTAAGGATATTAATATATAAAAAATCGAAAATAAAAATAAAATTTAAAGAATTGTTAAAGAAGAGGGGAAGAAACTTACCTCTATGGCCATACCAAGATAGCTCTTGATTTTAGCAATTTGTTTTTATAGAAATTGACTCAAGCCGATTTTTCAGATCTCGGCCGAGTTTGAATAGGACCGATCCATGGAATGAATCACTCAATCTTTTTGCCAATCCAAGTCAACTTGGCTGAGTCCCAAGTCGACGTTCAAATAATGATATAAACTATCACAGTAGAGGTTTGCTATAGCATGTTCCAGTGTACTATTATAGGATACTTTGGAGATACCATCATTGGACCTTGGATAAGGATTCAGTGATCTAAACCATTGATATGATAAAATACATGGCTGATGGTGGCTGCCTAAAAGAATCTTCAAGATTGGATGATTCTAAACTTTCAATCAATGGCCACAAAACAACTATTTAAGGAGATGGTCCATAATCAGAAGGAAAGAATCAAATGATCAAAGGATTGAAATATCCAAATATGAGAGTTTCTTTTTTGGGGCATCTGCAAAATCTGTGGTGAGGCATATCATATAAAACAGTTTTAAATCATTTAAAAATGACCCCAGATCCAATGGCGCCTTATCCTATAAGCATACTTTGGGATGTATTGTAGCAAACCTCTTCACAGCATGTATGTTTCTAATGGCAAACTCAATATGTATTATGTGAGCCTCCAAGAGTTGAATCAAAATCATAGTTTCATGAAAAGACCTGTGATAGTTTCAGAGAAAAATTTAAAAATAATAATAAATAAATAAAAACCCAAAACAAAAGAAAAAAAATATCAGAACCTTACTGTAAATTTTCACTAATCACAGCTTTTGCGCATTGGCAAATATTTACTAACAAACCGTACTTAATAAAACCCATCATTTTTTAAAATTAAGAATAGAGATTGTCATTCTGCTTTTTGGAAGCTATCTACTCCAATTACAACAGCAAAACAACATAGGCCATTCACTTAGCTTTCCTCTTCATAGGAACTTAATATATTCTATGAAACACTTGCAGTTAGCTTTGAAGAAAATTCCCTCACATATGAGAGTTTTAAGTACAAAGATAAATAAATAAATAAATAAATAAGAAGGAATGGAAGCCGCCAATAGTCATAGTTCACCATCATTGTAGTTTGGGAATGTGACACATTTGAATACTTTGCATTTTGTGCACAATACATATCCAATCTGCATGCAATATAGGACTCATGGTGAACTTGTATTGAAATCTTTCATGAAATGTATAATCAAACCAATATGCTTGCGAAAATCCAAGAAAAAAAAATCATCATCTTAACTTAAAATTTCCTAAGCTTCCAAAATTGAAAGGGACTTACAGCTCTGCAAGACGGACAACGGCGATAGATCCGTTTGTTTTCAGCCTTCACGTTTGTCTTCTGACCGTTACAAAAATCACAAACTAACCATCCTTTGCCACTGCAGGGCTCGCACATAATTCCTACATCCTTAAGTCAAAAATCAAGAAAACTAGATCATTGGTCCTATATAATGGTTTAAAAGATGAAATAAAACTTAAGTTATTTATACAAACTCTCAAAGTTCATCTGCTAAAGAAGAATCTCCAGTTCCAGTAAACAGAGATCAAATTTAGCTCATAGTAAAGTGTTTGGTTGCAGTATCAAATTGAATTGTGACATCCATCCAATACAGTCAAAATCAATCGCATTTTTCTTTCCAAGCATTCTCACTGAGGGTCTGTGCTCCAAATTGCAATGATGTTTGTAAGTGAAGTTGAAGGGAATGCAACTGCAATTTTAGGATCGCTTCCTCATTTATGAAATACTGAAAAAAAAAAAACATTAAAAATAATGTCTCCAGTTCACGTAAACAGGGATCAACTTCGACTCATACTTTTGTTTTTTTTTTTTTTTTTTTTGAAATTTAGACCCGATTAAGTTCTACGGATTCAAGAGCTTAACTGCACATTTCGAAATGCAATCTTGATATTCTTTGTGAATGTCGTACAGGAACCAATGATGTCAAAGCAGTTATGTTCTTGATTTGTCAGTGAGCATGTGCCAACTGCCAACATGGCACATTCTGCTGGACATGGGACACTCGTAGGATGGTCCACAGGGTGGATGTTCCTTAGACCAAACTTCCAGCAGGTCCATTTAAGAGGAGGGCCACACACATTAAGAAATTCATGGTTAGAAAAAATGAAAACCATGGTCTGCATTAGACGTGCATGTGTTGCTAAATTATGAGCGGGAGGACCTGATTGTTAGGATATGACATGAGGATCACGGGGATCACACTATGAACAGCGAGGATCTTTCACACATGTGCCATGTTGGTGTTGTCAGAAAAGTCTTCACCGCCTTCGACTGGTCGTAGGGGTCCACACGACCGGTCGTGGCTTGCTCGACCCAAAGTCCAGCGAGCTACCCTTTTGGTGTCCGGGTCACTCGACCGGTTGTGGGGATGACTCGACTGGTCGAGGGGGTCCCACGACCAGTCGTAGCCTCGGCTCGACCAGTCGTAGGTTACGCAGATTCGTTTCCGAATTTGATGCGGACTGCGGATTTTCGAGTTGCTTTTCGCAAGGGTGCGAAAGGGAAGTTGCCTAAACTATAAATAGGTGTCCTTAGGACCTTTCTAAGATATGAAAAATAATTCTAAAGCTTTTTAAAGGAGTTCTAGGGTTCATAAAGGGTGTAGCAAAGGTGAAATTCGAGATTGTTCGAATCGGGTAAGTCCTCTCTCTTGTAATTTTCTTTTCATAGTGGATTTCTGTAGCTTTGTGCCGTGGTTTTTTCCCCAAAAGGTTTTCCACGTTAAATCTCTGTGTTCTTCTATGATTGCTTGTTACTATTGAATTGTTATCCCAGATCTAGATCTGTGTGATTCCGCAGCACAAATCTCCAACAAGTGGTATCAGAGCAATCGTTGGGGCACAGATCTGAATCTGCAGGATTAGTAATGATGGGAAACGGCAAGTTTGATATTGAGAAGTACTCAGGCAAAAATAATTTTGAGTTATGGAAGGTTAAGATGATTAACCTGTTAACCAAGCAAGGCGAGATTAAGGCTCTTGAGGAGCGGAAATCTACCATGAAAGATGATGAATGGGAAAACCTTGATAGTAATGCTTTAGCCTCGATCCGTTTATGTCTCACGGATGAGGTTCTCTATAATGTTTTGAGGGAGAAAACTGCGGCTAGTTTGTGGGCGAAATTAGAGAACATCTATGCAAAGAAGTCCTCTGAAAATCGCCTACACTTGAAGCTACAGTGTTATACCTTCAAGATGGCAGAGGGTGGAGATCCAGAAGCCCATATCAGCAACTTTAATAAATTGATGTGCAAATTGTTGGATATGGAGGAAGTGGTCAAAGATGAGGAACAGGCATGTATATTATTGAATTCTCTTCCTGCATCATATGAGTCTTTCAGGGACACGATGTGCACCGGAAATAAAACCCTAAGTGTTGACACCGTTATCTTAGCCCTTCAAGGGAAGGATATGAGAAAGTTAAACGGCGACATGGAGGCATTTTCCGATGCACTGATTACGAGGGGTAGAGATTTTGAGCGATGTACAGGATCCTCAAGACCTAGATCCAAATCCAAGGGCAAGGGCAAAGGAAAATTAAAGTGTTGGAATTGTGGGTTGTCTGGACACATGAAGAATGATTGTAGAAATCCTAAAACGAAGAAAGAAAATTCAGCGGCTTCTTCCAAGGAGGCAAATGTAGTCACATCTGATAAAGAATCAAGTGATGGTGATGTTCTGTCTGTTTCCATGATTGGTCACTTACACGACAATCATAAAGACGAGTGGATACTTGACACAGGAGCATCTTATCACATGACTCCTCATCGGAGTTGGTTTACCAGTTACAAGGAATGCGATGGTGGACAGGTTTTTATGGGCAATGACAATGCCTGTAATGTTGTGGCTATTGGCACAATTAGCATCAAGATGTTTGATGGGATGGAGCGTACCTTGACTGATGTCAGGCACGTTCCTGATATGAAGAAAAGTCTGATTTCTCTGGGTGCACTCGAGGCTATAGGGTGCAAGTTCACCGGTAATGATGGTGTCCTTAAAGTTTCAAAAGGGGCACTCGTGGTTCTGAGAGCGCAGAGGCATGGAAACCTTTACAGGTTGATTGGGAACACTTCGCCAGGTGAAGCGGCAACAGCTATTGCAGACTCCACGTCTCTACATATGTAGCATGCTCGTCTGGGCCACATGAGCGAGCGGGGCATGAAGGAACTTTCTGATCGATGTTTGATTCCAGCTTTTAAAAATTTTGATTTAGATATATGCGAGCATTGTATATATGGCAAACAATCTAGATTGTCTTTTAAATCTGGAAAACATGTCTGTAAGGGAGTCTTTAATTATGTGCACTCTGACGTATGGGGGCAATCGCCAGAAGTTTCCATTGGAGGGTCGTCGTGGTTTGTTTCATTCATTGACGACTACTCCAGGAAAGTGTGGGTTTACTTCATGAAACGTAAATCCGAAATTTTCACCATATTCAAGCAATGGAAGGCAATGGTGGAAAAACAGTCAGGGCGGAAAATAAAAGTTTTAAGGACTGACAATGGTGGAGAATTTACTTCCACTGAGTTTAATGAGTATTGCAAGGATGAAGGGATCATCAGGCACAACATAGTGCGCCACACGCCCGAGCAAAACGGTGTGGCTGAGCGAATGAATCGGACTCTCCTGGAGATGGCCAGATGCATGTTAAGTAATGTTGCATTGGGCAAGGACCTATGGACAAAGGCCGTTAACACGGCTTGTTATTTGGTGAACCGATCTCCTTCAACGACAATTGAATGTAAAATCCCAAAGAAAGTATGGAGTGATCAGAAAATCGACTACTCAAATCTACGCATATTTGGTTGTAAGACTTACTCTCATGTACCGTCAGTTGAGAGAGATAAGCTAGACTATAGGGCCAAAAAGTATATCTTTGTTGGTTATGACATTGGTGTGAAATGTTACAAGTTATTCGACAAGGTCACACGCAAGGTCATCACTAACCGTGACGTCAGATTCGATGAAAGCTCCCTATTCCGTAAGAATGATCAACAGGAGCAAGAGGAACCAGAAAAGGTGATCGTAGACGTCCAGATTGACACAGATAATACTCAGGCAGAGACAGATGCGCAGACAGAGGTACATGATCAGGTGGAGCAGCCACCTGTGAGAAGGAATCCACCACGTGATCGCAGGTTACCGGCAAGATACAGGGACGACTCTAATATTGCATATGCCCTCATTACAAATGAGGGGGACCCGTCTACTATTCAGGAGGCTCTTGATGAGCCTGATGCAGAAAAGTTGAAGGTGGCTATGGACGATGAGATGGACTCGTTACACAAAAATCACACATGGGAGCTGATGGAGCTTCCTGTGGGCCAAAAAGCGATCAGATGCAAGTGGTTATTCAAAAGGAAACAGGATAGATACAAAGCAAGGTTGGTAGCGAATGGTTATGCTCAGAGAGAAGGAATCGATTTCACAGAGATATTCGCGACGGTGGTTAAGCAGGTATCTATCAGATTCGTGTTGGCGCTGGTTGCCCAATACGATCTCGAGCTGGAACAGATGGATGTGAAGACTGCATTCCTGCATGGAGAATTGGAAGAACAGATCTATATGAAGCAACCAGAGGGCTACGAAGTTAAAGGGGCAGAGAAAAAGGTTTGCAGGTTAATGAGGTCGTTGTACGGCCTGAAACAGTCGCCTAGGCAGTGGTATAAAAAATTTGATTCTTTCATGGTGAGTCAGAAATTTACTCGGAGTGAATACGATCACTGTGTCTATTACAAGACACTGAGTGATGAAAAATTCATCATCCTAGTACTATATGTTGATAATATGTTGATCGCCTGTCATGATGTCTGAAATCAACATACTAAAGACTCAATTATCAGGGACATTCGAGATAAAAGATCTGGGGGCTGCAAAGAGGGTTCTCGGCATAGATATTCATATAGACAGGAAGAGAAGCAGGCTTTGGTGGTTATCACAGGAAGAATACCTTGAAAAGGTATTAATCAAGTATGGGATGGATCAGGCAAAGCCGGTGAGCGTTCCCCACGCGGCTCACTTCAAGCTTTCCTCAAAACAATGTCCTAATTCCAATGAGGAAAAGCAAGTTATGTCTCATGTGCCTTATTCAAATGCGGTTGGCAGTTTAATGTATGTCATGGTCTGTACAAGACCAGATATTTCACAGGCAGTCGGTGTTGTGAGCAGATACATGTCAAACCCCGGTAAGCAACATTGGGAAGCGGTGAAATGGCTACTTCGATACATTCGTGGTACGAAAGACTACGTCTTAACTTTTGAGAAAATAGAGACAAAGTTAGTAGGGTATGTGGATTCTGGCTACGCAGGCAGTATAGATTCCAGGAAGTCTACTTCAGGATACTCGTTTGTACTAGCGAGTGGAGCAATTAGTTGGATGTCGAAGTTGTGGCTCTTTCCACGGCCGAAGCAGAATATATGGCAGTGACGGAAGCATTTAAAGAAGGTGTTTGGCTCAGGGGGATGATAAATCAATTGGAACTTCAGCAGGAGGTCGTGTCGGTTAACTGTGATAGCGAGAGCGCTATCAATTTGACAAAAATTTTGTTTATCATTCACGTACTAAACACATTGATGTTCGTAACCACTTTATCCGACAGGTGCTTGAGGAATGAGGCGTCACACTGGAAAAGATTCACACCAACGTGAATTCAGCAGACATGCTCACCAAAGTCGTTCCTACGGAGAAATTCAAGTTCTGTGAAACTTCTCTGGGCTTGGCGATGGCGTAAAAGAAAGACGGAGTGTGCACGAGAAGCGTTGATTGAAGCTATGATGCGATGAAGAGATAAGAGAAGAGATCAAGGAGCTACACGGTTGAAGGTTGAAGACTTGGTGGAGATTGTTGTCAGAAAAGTCTTCACCACCTTCGACTGGTCGTAGGGATTGCTCGACCGGTCGTAGGGGTCCACACGACCGGTCGTGGCTCGCTCGACTCAAAGTCCAGCGAGCTCACCTTTTGGTGTCCGGGCCGCTCGGCCGGTCGTGGGGATGACTCGACTAGTCAAGGGGGTCCCACGACCAGTCGTAGCCTCGGCTCGACCAGTCGTAGGTTATGCAGATTCGTTTCTGAATTTGATGCGGACTGCGGATTTTCGAGTTGCCTTTCGCAAGGGTGCGAAAGGGAAGTTGCCTAAACTATAAATAGGTGTCCTTAGGGCCTTTCTAAGATATGGGAAATAATTCTAAAGCTTTCTAAAGGGGTTCTAGGGTTCACAAAGGGTGTAGCAAAAGTGAGATTCGAGATTGTTCGAATCGGGTAAGTCCTCTCTCTTGTAATTTTCTTTTCATAGTGGATTTCTGTCGCTTTGTGCCATGGTTTTTTCCCCAAAGGGTTTTCCACGTTAAATCTTTGTGTTCTTCTGTGATTGCTTATTACTATTGAATTGCTATCCTAGATCTAGATCTGTGTGATTCGGCAGCACAAATCCCCAACAGTTGGTGCATATGGTGCATTTGTGTTGGGAAACTGAAGATAGGGAATCTGGAATTAGCATTCCTCATAATTTAATGTTCTGTGCGAGTGATGCAAATTCAAATCCACAAATTCATAGAGAGTGAATGCCCCAAAGAACACAATCAAGAGATCTTTGCATAAAGCTACAAGAGCATAAGATCAACAAGGGGATAAACAATTTGAATCCACAAACCAAGCCTAAATCCACAGACAATAAGAGATATCTCAAAGTCAATAAAATTCCATTATTAGCTCCCATATAATCCCTTAGAAATCATTTGGTCTTTAAAAATCCTAAGAACCCCTCTCTTCAATCCAAGTCCTTGATTAACCATTCATTCTTAACATAACTAATACTAATGACCAGAACACCCTAAATCACATAATGCCCTAACACTTTGTCTATAACCTGGCCATAACTCACTCAAACGATGATGGAATCGCATAACCTTAGACTCATTGGAAGATAGTTGGATGAACCTTCAAATGGGGCCAACTTTGTGCCTTGCTAAATCCGTTCAGCACTGAAAATAGGAAATGACCATAGGCGACTCATTCCAACCGTGTCAGAGAGCCCACTAGTTGACCAAACAATGGCAAATCCTTTCAGAGAATGAGGTTTGGGACAATATAATCCATGCCGAAGATATAAGACTCAACCAAGTACTTAATTGAGTTTTTAGTAGTCTAGTAGTGTAGTCCTTGTCAAATCTGAAACAAGTCCCGAGTTTCTAAATCCCAACCCTCTTGTAACAGACTACGAACTAAAAAAAAGTTGAGTTTATTTATGATAAGAATCTTCTAATAGTAGTTTTGAGAAAAGAATTGATAGTATCAGGAACAGATGATAGGCTAAATGAATCAGGAGTTGCAATAGATAGAATACATGATATTATAATTAAACAGATCATATACATGAGGGATAAAGTGACAGTCAATGCATCATTATCAATGGGTAAGATAAATTTCGGAAGACATCTGTCTGCTTTGGTCTCATCACCGCATTTTAACAGGTTGCTCAGCTTGTGTATTGCCTATTGGCCTTGTACATTTTTCATCAAATAGCTACTGCCAGTACTGATCCCGTACCCAAAGACTGCACTTGTTGAAAGCACTTAAAGGATCGCTTCCTCTTTTTTTAAATGATCATCCTATGGAACCATAATGCATTCTTCATGGTGCCCAACTGGTTCTTGGAGATTAGCAACAAGAAGCTTCTTTTCCAATTGGGAAGCATTGCTTCTGGAAAATCAACAGCTTGGTTCTCTGAAGCTGACATGGCCTACACAGAGTACCAAGTGTATTGAGGCAGACCAACACACAGATAAATTCATGGTGACATGGTCACCAATGAAAGTTCCACGGGGAGCCGCTTTTCGTCTTTCTTTGTTGATCACTCGCAGTCGGGTCTGTTTTGACTCTTTTATAGTTTTTCTTTTTAGTTCCTTCTTCTTAATGAAGTTGATTAATATATGGCTCTGGAGAGCAGAAGAATAAGTAGTACTCAATTCATTATCATCATCATCACAGCCACATCCCAACTATTTGGGGTCAGCTTTACGAATCCTATTTTGCCAACTATTAGCATCCAAGGCCTTATCCCCCATAAGTGAACACACCTTCATATCCCTTCTCAATACCTCAATCCAAGTCATCCAGGGCTTCTTCCCCTCCTTACTAGAGCCATCTTCAGTCTTTGTCAATCAGTGAATTCCAACTACCCAATTCATTATTATAAAAAAATAATAATAATAATAAATAAAGTGAAGGAAGACAATCTCTATGTGTCAACTCTCTTGTGTTGCAGGGTCGGGGAGCCAGTTGGATCAAGGTTGGATGGTTGGAATAGACTGATTGACAATATGGAGGCAACAGCCAACAAGAAGATGAGAAATGATGATTGGTTTGGTGCCTCAAAGCTTGTCATTTTTTCTAAGAAATATTTCCAATGCTACCCTAATCCATAGCTCAAGTGGTAGACTGAGTGAAGATACCCTCGTTTCAACACTGAGGTCTTGGTATCGATTCCCTACTGGGGGTGGCTAACAGTGGAGTGTGTACTGACAGTGGGGTGTGTACTAACAAGCTAACCCTAAAAAAAAATTAAAATAAATAAATAAATAAAGCAAATGATGTCGTGGCCTCCCCATTAACCAATTTCCTTTGTAAGCTGCGATACTTACAAGATATAATTACTTTTTGATAGTTCATAACTTCATGTAGCTCCCAAAAAACATAGGGAGTGCCATCATATCAATGGTTTGGATCACTAAAACCATGGGCCCCACTTGTACAAATTGAACCCAAGCATCTAGCAAGCAAAGTTTGGGACTGTGCACTGAATAATACCTCTTTGAATATGGGGATAATGTGTAGATTATGGTGATAGTGTTGGATATGGGCCCATGGGGCCCACTTGTGGGCAAACACTACACCCAGTTTTCCCTCAAATTTCCCTCCTTCAATTATTATTATTTATTTATTTTGGAATTTAGATTTCCGAATTTAGAGATCGGATGTGATAGGGATAAGCACTATTTCATCGAAACTCCTCCCACATCCTCTCAATCCCGCATTCCCTCCTCAAAAGCATCCCAATTGAAAGATTTTCTCAGAGACCATTTTTCACAATTTATCAATCTGGACCATCCAAATCATCTGCCCCATCGTGGATCGAGTAGAGACCAAAATTCACACTTGCTGAAGAATCTTAGCCATCTTAATTTACTAACTGAATCTGAACCACAGGTCATTTAATTTTTAAACTATCCATTTGGTAACCACCAATTAAATGGTTAGCATTGTTCACTAATGATGATTTTAGAACCATGCTCCTTCTGCAATATCCCCCAGTAACTAAGACTGTATGGATTGACCTGCAAGTTTGCCATGGATAAGAAATTCCAATACTCATGTCACCAATGCCTTAATTTCATGAATTTCCACTAAAAATGATGGTAAAAAAAAACCCATTTGAGCAAAACATCCATGCATGTGTCTATGTGTTTATATGTATCTATGCTTTGCATAAGACAATGGTTTCAAATCAAAGACAATAGAGACAGAGAAATATAAAACATATATAGTGGCAATATTTTGTAATTATAGATGAGAAAATGGTTTGTTATATAGAGTACCTGTTCTTGGGATTGTGGGAGGGGTGCGCAGTACGCAGTCCTTAAAGTGCGCCTCTTCATAGAAGAAAGGGATGGGAGGGAGTGGAGATTGAACTTGGTCGGAATAGATATCGCCATTGGACCTCTCTCCAGCATTCTGTCTGGAGATGGGATTGGAATGTGGTGGAAGTTAAAGCCAGAACGACGATTCCAAAATACCTCTCGCTCTTAAGTAATTTACGAAAATGCCATAGGATTTTGATTTAAATGTTATCCGGTACGTGGCCGCATCTTCGCAAAGTACATACGCGTCTCGATTCTTGCAAGTGGGGCCCATGATTCGGTAATCCAGACCATTGGATTGTTGTCTCCCAAAAAACATTCCCTTTGGATGAATCTTTATCTTTCATTTATGAGAAATAGGTAGAAGTCTATGAAGAGAAATGCATCAACAGTCCTCATTGGCTTAAGAAGGTCCAAATATTTATTTTCTTATCAAGGGAGTAATGGTTAACTTCCTGAACCATGGGCCCGGTCAGTTCAAAACTGGTGCTGGACCGGAATCTATAGTACCTATTTTATGCGAGCTTGAAACACCCACGCTCTAGACTATGTGGGGTCCACCATGTTGTATGTATGAAATCCAATTCATAGACAATAAATTCAAAAGTTAAGCCCAAAATAATGAGAACAATGTAAAATTTCTCCCATACTCACTAATTTCACCTGGTGTGGCCCACCTGAGCTTTGTATCTTTTTTTCTTTTCTTTTTTATTTTTATTTTTGTATCTTCTCTTTGTCCTGGTCTGTCACACCCAATTAATGAGATTGATGAAAGATAATAACCATGGTAGCTGCATAGAAATTTATGGTTGGTATCTCATCTCATTATTCCATGTCTTGTGGACCATCTAAGCTATGGGTGTAGATGATTTATTGGTCTTAGTGCTAAATATCCAACATAAAACATTTTTGGTATGCACATGGTGATGTAGCATTTAAAAAAAAAAAATTAATTATTCGTAACGTAGTGGCCTTAAGTCACGTGTGGTATAGATCATATTTGATGGATCAATGAAATGGCACCTTAAATGGCACCATATTAGAGCCTAACCAAATAAATAAATAAATAATCTTTAGAAGTGATTTGCCTACAACAACACACAATGGGCCTTATCCAGATGCTTGTGTTTAATTCTCTTTATTTTATTTTGTTTTGTAGCTCATATTAGGACATGTAAATACGAAGGAGATTAAAGCTCAAGCCGGCTACATGTCATCATGTTAGGACATGTAAGATAAGGTGGGATGAAAATGCCCCCAATTGAAAACTTTTCGAGCCCAATGGTCATTTTCCTATACCAGCCTGATCTAATACTCTTGTGAACTCAAGAAGGTTTAAATGCGGGTGTTCAATTCCCACTGTTTTCTATAACGTGGTCCACCTGAGGTTTGGATTTGTCTCTTATTTGGGCTAAAATCATAAAATGAAATGGCCAAACAAATGAACCGAGTGATTATTGTTCACCTCTATTGTTGTCATTTCTTATGGAAACCAATCAAAGCTAGTTACATATGATTCAGCTGAGTCCACACGGTGTATTTGAAGATTTTTAGAGATGTACAAAAAAGATCTCATGATGATATCGTTGCAGTGCATCCAACAATATCAAGTCATTGTTTAAGTGGTCAATGGAAGATAAATCATGGCAAAAGAAGAAATAGAGAAGCCTACAAAGTGTCAAGCAATTATAACAATCGTCATAATGTAGGAAAAATTAAACAACAGGATTAAGGTTATAGATTACTAAGGAATTCAGTAAAGAAAATTGTCTCATGCTAACTCAATCAAAACCAAACACTATTCTTCAATTACCAGTTCATTTACATTCCTTAATATAGCTATTCTACTTTTTTGTCAAGTAAACCGCATTTCTTAGCATAATGTTTAACTTTATGCTTACCATTTATATTTGCATAGTGTAATCCGTAGCATTAATTGAGAAGCTCATAATCTTAGATGTAATTTAAGTATATGCTCATATGTTGGATTCAATTTTTCACTCGGAAAGGTGTTCGAATCCCTTGTCTCATCTCTATTTTATTTGTAATGAAAAATCCTTACACACAGAAAGCTAATGTTTAACCCATCATTAGAGGATGAACCATACCCCATGATTATCGTCTAATCTTATTTACATATTAAGCAAGTGGCTGAATAAGCTATTTATTTCATCAGATCTCGGTCATATATTGCATATTTGACTATCTCTGCACTTGGGGTTACAGCTATTCTCTTTGAATTGAGCTGCAAATTCAATTCTAGCACACCTGTATCCGAGATCCGAAAACCAAGCACTAAATACCACACACCTACATTACAATGGACTCCACGGAGCTTAGGCCGGCTACAGGCAATCTGCTACGGATAATGGACACCTGCACAAGCCCACTTGATGCTCCAGCGTCCCACATGGCCACGTGCAGAAGCATGGACACAGATTGCATCCCATCCATCTCTAGCCGCAAACGGGGAGGTCCGTGGGCTGGCCCACTGTGATGTATCTGTTCATCACAGTATTCATATCTTTTCTCAGTATCATTTTAAAGTATGCATAAAAATGAGGCAGATCCAACCCTCAAGTAGGCCACACCAAAGATGACTCAGGCATTTTATGCAACTTGTATTGAATGCTTGCATAAAAATGAGACAGATCCTACCATCAAGTGGGCCACACCAAAGATGACTATGGCATTTTATGCAACTTATATTGAATGCTTTGTGCATTTAATGCAACCCAAGCTTATTATTTAGTCTGGTCCACTTGAGCGTTGGATTTACCTTATTTTATGTGCACATGCCTTGAAATGATAGGAGAGAAAGACGGATAAACAGATACATCGCGGTGGGCCCACCAACAGAACTGCCCGTTCGTGGCGAGAGACGGGCGGGGTAGGACGCAATCCGCGTCCCGCGCAAGAGGCAAAGTGCCGGGAAAAAAGGCCACCGTGCTCGGTGCAATACGATCCCTCCATCAACTTCCCTCGTAAGCCTAGATCCACCAACTACTGGAAATCTGACACCCGCCCAGTCCACCACCACTGGATCGGGATCTGACCCACTCCTCCAAACCAAATGCCAAAACTCCATCTCGTTTTCTTTTTCTTCTTCTTTCAAACCCTGACCGCCTCTGTCTGCAACCCCAAAAACCGCCCAAAACCTCACACTCTCCGCCATGATCAACTCACTATCCTCATCAGCGGCTTCTCCGAATCCCGCCTCCCTCTCCTTTACTCCCTTGCCTCCTCCTACGCCTCCTCTCCGTCCGTCGCCGCTGTACTCATCCTCTGGTGCAACCCCCAAACCCTTTCCCAAACCCTTAACCAATCCATTCCCCTGTCTGTCCCCGGCGCTGCACGGATCTCCATCCATCGCAGCTCCTCCTCCTCCCTCAACGCCCGATTCCTCCCCCGCCGCTCCATCCCCACCCGTGCCGTCGCCGTTTGCGACGACGACGTCGAGATCGACCCTTCCTCCCTTGATTTCTCCTTCAGGATCTGGAGATCCCACCCCGACCGCCTCGTTGGCTTCTTCGCCCGGTCCCACGATTTCGATCTGGCCCGGCGCACGTGGATGTACACCGTCCATCCCGACAAGTTCTCGATCGTGCTGACCAAGTTCATGATCGTGGATGTGGATTATCTGTGGAAGTACAGCTGCGTCGACGATGGCGGTAAGATGGACGCGGCGAGGCAGGTGGTGGACGAGATGCGGAATTGCGAGGATATCTTGATGAATTTCGTCGTGGCAGGGCAGACGGGCGCGGGGCCCATCTTGGTGGGAGGGAAGAAAGTGAGGGATTGGGGAGATACGAGGAACGAAGGAGAAGAGACGCTGAGAGAGGTGGGGCTGAGTGCGAGGGAAGGGCATAGGAAGATGAGAGGGGATTGTATAAGGGAATTCCACAAGGTGTTTGAGAAAATGCCGCTCAAGTATAGCTATGGGAAGATGGTGGGAGAGGTTGGAGAGCAAGGGCTGTGTGAGAAGGGTGGGAAGCTGGTTTTTTGTGACGAGCAGGTTGGGGAATGAGAGGAGTGGATTTTGTCTCTGTAAATGGGTCCCACGATTGTGTTATACTGGCCGTTGATCTGATGGGGTGAGCTGGGGTGAGCTGAAGTGGATGACCTTGCCCCCCAAAAGCCGGCCTCTTGAGCCATTGCTACACTGGGCACGAGAATTCTATGCCGTTTCTTCTCGTAGTATGGTGATTGAAAGTGCTGATCTGGTGGGCATTCATCCCAATTCTCGCCAATTCCTGCGAAAGCCAATCAGAATGGGTAGCATGTAATCTAGATGGATTTGCATGGTGTATTTGGAGATCTTTGGGGATATACGAAGAGGATTCTACGGCAATACAGCTGGAGCACAACGAGCGAGTGGTCGAGTGAAGAGTAAGCAGTTACAAGACAGATGGCAGGGGTAGAAACAAAGAGAGTTAAGATGGAATTCAGCAGAATTCGTCTCATACCATTCCAATCAAACCCAATCTATGTTTCAATTACCCGTCATTCACATTCCTTAGTGTAATCACTATACTTTTCTGCCAATTAATTACATTTCTTAGTGTAATCCTTCACTTTTGCATGTTGTTTACATTCCTTGGTGCAATCCATAGGATTAATCAAGTAGCTAATAATTTTAGCCGTAATTTGGATTTACGCTCATACACTAGATTTAGTCTGAGCATCCAAAAAGGTGTTTTGCAGCTGATCTCTACGACTGATTATAAGAATTCATTTCTTGTTGATATGGAAGGCAAAGGTGTAACCCGTCATCAGATGACAGAACCTTACCCTCTGAATATTGACTAATCCTTTTAAACATACCATGCAAGTGGTTGAATAGGCGACCGATCTCATTCAATATCAGTCACATATTACGTATCTGCCCAATCTTGGTGCTGCAAATTCAATTCTGACACACTCACACTTGTCACGTGACAGAAACTGCAAATCGAACGCCAACAGTGGGCCACCATGCAGATAAGCCATGTCCCGAACTTGAAGGGGATTGGACTGTGTTGACCATTCGGATAAGTGGGCCCACAAAAGGAACTGTTGGAGCAAGGGGTGTGTAATCTGTACAATCAACCAGCAAAACACACAACTATCTATAGGGAGACCACAGGTGTGAGGCTGTAGGATTGTCCCCATGGGGGGTTTCTAGAGACATGGACCATCAACCGTGGGGCCCATCGTTTCAATGGTCTGGATCACCAAACGTCGGGGCCGTGAGGAAGAATTCAGTGCCAAGGACATTGTCCGCATCTTCCAGATGGAATGCGGTGCCATCCTAGGCAGTCACTAGTTGCAGCCAACCAGGTTGAAGGGACAGAGAAAATCAAGCCATCCAAGAACTCAGGTGGGCTACACCACATCAATATAGAGATTTTAAGTGTGATTGTAATAGTTTCACGTGGTGTGGCCCACCTGTGTTTTGGATCAAGATAAATTCTGGCACGTGCAGTGAACATGAGCAGGCATATGCCAGAGACATGGTTTGGATGCCACATGAGCTCAATGATAGATAATTTACCAGTTTTGTATCTCAAGCATGGTTTATGGTGGTATGTAACAAAAACCACCTTGCAAATTACAACCGTTATTCAGTGGCCCCTAATTTTCTCAATAATCCAAAGTTGCTGTACAATAGTTGTACTGTTTTTCCCTTTTCTCCAGATATTATAATGATGTATAATAGTCATTTTGGTGGACCGGATCGGGTCCAACAGAGCCCTAGTCACCTTGCACTGGACTCATCCAGGTCTTAAAACCATGATTTAGATTGCCCAGCTATGGTCCCACTCACCCCACTTGTACAAGCTCAAAACTCTTAAACCTTTGAGCTAACCACTGTTTGGCCATCATCTTATAATCCATTTTTTCTTAGGAAATCACAGGTGATTGATTGTTAAGGGTGTGTTTGGCTGCATGAAATATCATGATATTCATCACTCTCTTTCACTTATCTATAACTTGATTTTGCGCATTTTTACAAGAATAGAGTTAGGGATAATGTAAGAGAAAGAAGAAATTAGAAATGTATTCTAACCCTGTTGTTTGTAAATCCATAGTCTTCGAAGCTTCAATGTACCTATTGTGAAGTAGTAGAAGTTGAGTTTCTTCTTCTTCAAGGGAATGGTGGAAGGCAATAGAATTGAAGTGGTGCAGCATGCATTGCAAAGCTGAAGACCAAGTGGCATCCATTGGGACTAGCATCTCAAGAATGTTTTTGATTGAAGAGGTGGCTGTGATCTTATGAGGAGCCCAACATATAAGCATTTGGGATATATTGGTCTTCTCATGGCTCATGGTTGATATGATCTGATCTGCCCCAACATGGATAAGGAAGACCCGGAAAAGGATCACCCATGTATTTTCCACTGAAAGCGGACCTTGATCTGAACTCTCTTCTTCTTTTTTTTCTCAAAACTTTCTAACTGTTTAATGATAGCTTAGATCTTCCAATTATCTTACAACTAGTTACATTATAGGCCTGAATCTTTAGGTGTGAGACGATTTTGTTGTAACTATCCATTTTACAAGCCACAGATCAAATGATATCATCATTCGATCAAGTGTTTCTTTCTTTGGAATCACAAGCATATCCTAAGTGAGCCCCATGAGTAGAAGTTCCAAGTTGATGAGCCCCATATTGGAAATAAGCCATTTGGACAATATGGAATTTGTAATTTATATTTTCTACAATTCAAAATATGGTCAACAAGCCAAAGTACATGGATCAAGGAGGCAACAGACTGTTCAAGAAAGTGTAGAAATATTTACTATGCAAGAACTAAGTTCTTTATTTTTTTTTTCCTTTTTCTTTTGAGAGCAAGAGAGCCAAGTTATCTCCAACCTAGAAAAATCTGCAAGAGCTCTAGTATGTTGTCTCATCAGGAAATTTTGTTTAAAAGAGCAGCAGAAATGGTTGAACTTCTAATGTCAACATATTGTGCTTGTGCCATCCATGATGATGTTGACTCTTGGGCCTCTTTTGTGGGAATTTCAGAACAATTGTTTTAGTTCATTTAGGACCATCTTGGGGAATATTATGAATGGTTTGTTACAGCCCAGAAAATTATATAACTTCTAACTAGAAAAAAGGAACGTGCCATGTAAGTTCAATAGTAACTCAAAATGTTCAAAGGTCATAAAAAAGGAAAATAAAAAACTAAAATATATAGACGCAATTAAAAAATGAGTGACCGGATGAGAAAGGATAGAATTAGAAATGAATGCATTAGAGGGAACTTAGGAGTAGCACCAATAGCTAATAAGATGGGGTAAAGTAGACTTAGATGGTTTGTCCATGTGCAACAAAGACCCAGAACCACGCCAGTTAGAAAGAGTGAGTTAGAACAAGTTGAAGGCTCTAAAAAGAAAAGGGAAAAGCCTAAAGGACATGGATGGAGGTAGTAAGAAAAGACTTGATAACCTACGGTGCAAGTGAAGGTTTGGCCCTTGATAGAGTAAGATGGTGGAACAAGATTCGTGTACCCAGCCTCAATTAATTGGGATAAGGCTTAAATGATGACGATGATGAATTAAAAATACACCCTGAAGCATTTTAGAGCAAGTGGGAAGAAATGAAAATCAATTCATAAAAAAAGTCATTGCACTTTCCTTTGAATCATTAGTTTGTGTGTCAGTGCCCAGTGAATCATTAGAAAAGAAAGAATGGATCTATTGAACTCAAATCTTCAAGAAGCACACCAAAAGGTTTTTACTCTCTCCAAACTGAATTATCCTCTCTAAGAAAAATTGAGAGGGGAAAGGGGAGAAAGAGAAAAGGAAGGAAGCATGGATGGGTGGTTGTTTTACAACTAAGAAAAGGAGGTAGGGAGCATGGAAGGACTACCCTATTTGATCCTAAGGAAAATGATACAGACCATCAATTAAAATAAGTGTAATATCAACCATTGAAAACTTTCAAATGGTCCAAAATCAAATTTGAATCCACACATTGATTGGTGAGGATCATCAATTCAGAATGCATGTTGGGCTGTCACACAGCATCCCGGAAGATGAACAATTCTGGCCATGTCTCCATGTGTGCCCATCAGGGAAAGGGATAACAAGGAATTAAGAAGGGCTATTAGTATTAAAAAGGATGTATTTAAATAAACATCGATTTTCCATCAAACGAATACAAGATAAAGATGGATCAAATACAAGATTTATGAAAGCAATGAATCTGCCTTTTGAGTTTGGGGAGGGTAATGTATTCCATGGTGATTCAGTTACAGATGTAGTTGTCAATCTTATCATGTGTTGGTTAGGCAATGGGGAGCTTACATATGAGCAAACCATTGTAGGAATGCAAGATCCAATTTTCGCTGCCACTGTCATTGTCGCCTACTCTTTAAAAAGAGAATTCGATTGGGAACTCCACCAGTATCCCACAGTGCTTTGTCAATGAGAATGAATTGGATCAATGCAATTGTAAGAAGAACCGGAGACGGGAGATGTTCGTGGTGAAGTGAGTGTATTTTGAGGAAATTGGAAATATGAGATAAGAGAGAGCCAACACTTCCATCCACACATGAATAGGAATAAAGATTTTACAGACAATCGATAAAAGATCATTGTCATGAGATTGTTGAGCAACCATTCCTATGGCATTGCTTGTAGTCATTGGATCCATCTTCTGATGATGATGCTCTTCTTCTGTCTCACCATGTTCATTGTCACTGCTAACATTCTTCTCACTTTGCTTGTAAGTAATATCCCTTCACCCCAAGAAAAGAGAGAGAACAAAGACCAGAACTTGGGAAGTAACAGAAGAACAGACCATACAACGAGAGAGGCGAGTAGTAAATGCAGACTCCATTGTAGTAGTTTATGTTACGCTAGGTTTCTACTTCAGAATTCAGGTTGCACAAAGAGAGGGAAGTGTTATTGGCTATGTACTAAAAATCAGATTGATTAGGTGGTCACCACTAACTAAAGGACTTAAAAAAAAGAAATAAATTAGATCATTTGCCTGTTGTAATTCTTACAGTTCATTAGATATCTATATGTAACTATCAACAAGCTAGGGACATTTTCATTGAAACCATTGTTTAGATCCTACTATCTAGGCATCTCAACTGTACTTGAGCTACATCCCATAACTGTATCAAACAGGAATCTAATGGGAGATTGTTTGGATGTACTTGATCTATACATCCCATAACTATATCAAAACCCCACACTGGAACTTAAAGGTAGATGGCTTTGTGCAGAGTCCTCTCAATAATACAAGTGTTGGATTTAAATTGCAAGTGACTTTTACCTGAAAGTGACTTGCTAGCTCCACACCTGTCCCAACCTCACATGTAGCAAAGCATGGTCCACCTAATAGATCAATAGGCAAGAGAATTGGGTCATTCAACAGTCCAGTAATTCACTTTAGGATAAGATTGATTCAATGGGGCCCACCTCAAATGTGCCCCAGCCCGCACACATGAATCGCCGCCTCTTCAATTATTGGCCCACGAAATACCGCAGCATTAGCTCAGTCCACAATCAAAGCCAATCCAAGAAAAGGAGAAATATAGGAAAGTTGGGGGTAGCAACATGGTATGCCAAACGGGTACCTGAACCCATCTCGATATGGGCTATGTATGAGTGCAAGTAAATGGCTTTTGGTTTTGGGTCCTTACTCTTGCTCCAGCGGTAGACTCTCAGGAGTTTCAACACCTGGTCAAGGGTTCGATTACCCATAAGTGGTGAAATCCCAATGCGGCGGCTTTTGGTCCGGGTTTGGCCATTCGAACCCAATTATATATATATATATATATATATATATATATATATATATATATATGTGTGTGTGTGTGTGTGTGTGTGTGTGTGTGTCAAATACTCTAATGAATTTATAATTAACAATTACTAGAAACAATTAGCATCCTTAGCTCACAAAACTATATAAACTTTGCATCTTTACGAGATAAGTTTATTCTTATAACAATTTGGATGTGGGACCCACCCTGGCATGTGTAGTATCTCATCCAGCAGTGTTGCCCTATTATAAAAGTAGACTGATCCAACCATCATGTGGGCCATGAAGTGAATTTGAAAGTTTTTGTTTAATTGTCTATTATTTTCTATGGTGTGGCTTATTTAATGATTATATTCCACCAACAAAAGGTTAAATTCCCTCAAGTAACAATATAATTTTCAATTATTTGAATCCCTTGAGGTGGAAACCTATGCAGTTTTTATGAGAGGAATATGAGATTTTTACTTTTATTTAAACAAAAGCTCTAAACTTAGAATTCATATTTCAATGGTTTTTTTTTTTTTTTTTTTAAACGAAAAGTAATCATTGCGTGGTTATTTTTGGACAATGATTAGGTACTACCCCGCCTGTATTGAGCTCAGGAAGGGCCCACCGTGATTTAGGGTTTATCAATACTGTCCATCCATTTTTTTTTTTAAATGTCATTTTAGGGTACAAGCATTAAAATGAGGCAGATCCAAGGCCTCTACGGCTCCCAGGATTATTTAAATGGTGTGTGTTTAATCCCCACTGTGTGTTCCATTTAATCCTTTGATCTAGGATATTTTTTATTTTATATCCTAAAATAACATGAAAAAATGGATGAACGGTGTTGATAGACCCATACATGACGGTGGGCTACTCAGAGCCCCGGTCTGTTCTGAGCTCGGTACAGGTGGGGTAGTACATAATCCGCAGCCGTTATTATTGATTACTTTCTGTTCATTTGGATTCTATGTATCCAGACACTCCCTCAGACAAAATGAAAATCCCAAGCTTGTCCACTGGCTCAATGGAATTAGATATTTTTGGGACGCTTTGGTAATTTACCTCCAATCCCGGGGCATTTTGGGTAATTCAACCTTTTCCGCGAAAGAAAAAGCGGTAAAATAAAGCAAGCACGTATAATGAAAACAATTAAGAAAACATTGGAATTTATTTGACCATGTGATGGTTCACTTCATACTCGTGAGCTCTGGAATCGTAGGAGTTAGTTACATTTAAGTAAATCTAAACCGTCCAAAGTCGTGGCTCCACTGTAGATTGGTCAGAAATTAAAAAATTAGGCCAACTATCTGCATGCCATTTTAACCGTCGATTACATTGATCAGCTGTATCTATTTAGGGTTGTGATTCATCTAAAGTGGACCCAAGACTTTTTTGGACCGTTAGATGGGACTATCTCAACATTGTTAGTGTAGAAGTCCGACTGATGGATGATCACAGAAGCTCCACGCGTGCCACTATATCATCATACTTGTTTTACTCTGGTATCGTACAATGCTCGAGCTGGAAGGTTGTACATCTTTCTGTACAAGTGGGGCCTGTATCTACCAATCAGAACCATTAACACGACAGCACCGCTGTAATGGCCCACTAATTAAGAAAATAACCTAGATTGGAGGATTACATCTTTCGTTTATATGGATTTCATTTTCGTGGAATTTGAACCGTTGTATTGTTTTCTATGGTAATCGTCCATCTATTAACCATCGATTGAAGGCTAAGATCCTTCAAATCTGGTGGGCCTTTGGTGCATGGGCCATCCACCGAACCATGGGCCCCACTTGCTCTAACCTGCACGAGCTGAAGACCCGAACGGCATGATAGAGCATATCCGCCCGAGCATGATTTAATTCCTATTTATTTCCATGTGTACTTCTGGAGACATCTAGAGAGAGAAAGAAGCCTCTTCCCTCTCTCATCATAAGAACAGATTTACAAACCCTAGAATCATCCCCAATTCCTGAGAGAGAGATAGAGATAGAGATAGAGAGAGCTGATTTTCGCGCCAGAATTTCCTTTTTCCTTTTGATCTGGTTGGGTATTTGCAGAGATCTGATTACCCTTTTGCAGCGAGATGGCGGGATATTTGTCGATGAAGATGAAGAGAAAGGATCTGGAAGATGTGTACGACGAGTTCTCTGATTTTTCGCTGTCTTCTCCCGCTAGGAAGATCCGTAGACTGGTGAGTTTCAGATTTTCTTCTTCTTCTTTTTTTTTTTTTTTCTCTTGAAATTTGCGTACCTGTTTTTGATTTTTGGTTGGATTTTGTGGAGATGTTGTATGATGTTCCTTGTTTGGTTGGATTGAGTTCTCTATTTTTCCCAATTTTTGGAAATTTTAGGAAAACTCTCTTTTCTGGATGAACTGTGAAGAATTGTTTGGAATTTGTTGTTACCTCTAGAAAATAAAATAAAATTATTAGTAGTCTTGTCGTTGTCGTCGTCACCCCATTGATGATCATCTTCTTCTTCATCAGAACTACACCGTCAGAAGATCATCATCTTCATCATCACAACTATGTCTCACCATCAGATGATCATCATGGTCGTTGCTAGTCATCTTCATGATCACCCTCATCACTGCTATTTTGACTGTCATCATGATCACATGGTGATGATCACGATCGGCATCATCACCGCTATTTTGACTGTCATCATGATCACATTAATTATCATCTTCGTAGCCGTCATATTCATTATGTCAATGATCTTCACCAGCATAATCTCACCATCATAACCATGTTGATCATGATTATCTTCATCATACCTTAATCTCCCTGTTGTGAAGATCACCGTCCACATAGCCCATCTTTTGTGTTTTGATCACTTGCTGTACTGTTGAATGCTCTTTCATATGGCTTTAGGCAAAAACTTATATGAAGAAGGGGAATTATCACATATGTTTGAGCGGACATGAGTTCCCATACAATCGAGGTTCTGTGGGGCCCACTGCAATGTATGTGGAGTACAAACCGTGCATCAGATGAGCATCCTCATGATTGCAGTAAAGCTCAAAGATATGCCAATCTAAAACTCAAGTGGGACACACCACAGGGAACAATGTGGAATCACACCCAAAGGACCTCTAAATTCATGTGGTGTGGACAGCCTGATTTTTGGGTGTCTGATGACTGGATCGGATAGCATATGGACAATGTTGTACCCCACAGACAATCTGGAAGTTTCTACGTTGGGAGCCCCCCTCATTGCTCTACTCCCCATTGTTCCCTGTAGTGTGGCCCGCCACGCACCTGAGTTTTGGATTAGGCTGATTGTTGATGTGCAACTGATGGACAGATTGGATGGCACAGGCATATCACGGGGGATCTTCACAGCTCAACTGTATGGGAACTCAGATGATTGCTGAATCTCTCTCTTGCAACAATGATGATATGGATTATTATGTTCTCCACTCTACTATATCCAATGCTACCTTGCATGCAAAATCCGTGCATTTGTTTCCTTTTCTCCATTCAGAACTGCTGCATTTCCACATTATTTTGGCTGACTTCCTGTTTGGAGTTTAATCCGTACTGACATATTCAAATGTGATACCTCCTTGGGATGCATGGATGGTTTGGTCATTGAAAAAAACCTAATTCCAATGGATAAAGTCCTGAGGTATCATGTGTTGGGATGTATTCAAGCAAACCTCTCCTGTTCGATGCTAATTTGGGTGCTTCAAGCTGTTTCTTTCTTCTTCTTTTTTCTTTTTTTTTTTGTAAATTGAGAACTTTTGTAGATTCCTGTTCACATACATGTATCAGAAACTTAGATTTTTTCTTTTCTTTTCAACAGTTAGTAAATTTTATATATCTGCTTTTTCATGTGTTACAAGGATGCGGATTTGCCTCCAATAATGGAAGAAGAACCAGCTATTCCTCCAATTTTTGGCCAACCATCGCCAGATGAGCACCTTAATGTCAGTACTGGGCAATTAGGAGATGCAATGGAAGAGGCAGCCCCATCTCTTCCCTTGAATGAAGAGAGAGCTCTTGTTCTCTACAAGCCGGTTAACATGCCGTTCTTGCAACCTTCAAGTTCATCCAATATCTCCTTGAAAGTGCATACGGAGCTGATTCCAGGTTTTAAGAGTAAGTTCCAACTACCACCTCTGATTCATGTCCACAACTTGCAGCAGTTTTTTGTTGTAGTTCTGTTTGTCAATTAGTAGCATGTACAGTTTCAGGTGATGATATTGGGAAGTAGCTAACATGTGACTTGCTGAAATCCATCCAGATCATCATCAACATTTCTGGTTGGGGCATCCAAACATCATAACAGAGGTGGAGGATGACGAGGTGTCCATGGATGAAAACCTGGCATCCACCAACCACTGCCTGGCTGTTGTTCCATGGGTCCCATCTCAGCTTCATGCGGGTCACCTGGAAATAAATGGTTCGTCGGAGCCAATGGATGCTGAGGAAGCAGGTGCGGTAACGATGGAAGTCGAGGAAGAGAATCCATCCACCAGTATTGGAGGGCAAGAAGAAGCAAGGATGCCTGCTGGGATGGGAGGGGGTGATGGGTTACAGCAGTGGCAGCAGCACTGCTTGACCCCACAGATCCCGCAGAACACATCTACCCCGATCATGTGGTCTTGGTGAGAGAGATGGCAAAGCGTTGGTTGTGATCTCTACTATGCCTGTGGATAGTTTTTATCCCCTCCTTTTGCTTCGTTCTCCTTCCCTGCATGCCTTTGGAAGAGCTATGCATGCAGGCAGGCAGAAAAAAGGAAACATACAAAGGGAAGGTTTTGGCTGTTGTAACTGAGATATAAGAGGGGTTTTCAAGTAAAAGGCCCGTCCAAACAATGGTCAGAAGTTGAAATGTTGTACATATGATGTAGGTGAAGATGCTGAGATGATTTCTCTTTGATTTGGATGAATCTATGTTTGGTCTTGTGCTTCTTCTTCTGATTATCTTGTGTTTTTTTGTAAGGTGTTTGTCCCCTCTCCAAGATTAAGAAAACAATTGGATTGCCATTTCAATGTTCCTGGGTCCCATTCCAAGGGAGCTAGCTAGCTGCCTCAGACAGAAACAATTAGTTTGCTTTTTAGTAGTAGATGATTTTTACATTAATCACCCAAGTTTTGCTGCCATTTGTAAATACCTAGGGCGATGAGGTGGGTCATTTGTAGATACCCTCCACCGTGAGTTGCGTGTAAATCAGAAGCGTGCTCACTGTCTGTAGATCTAAGTTTGATGAATGCAGATCCTTTCCTCTCAAATTTTGATATCTCTGGAATGGCAGTTGGTTCTCATGTGTGGGTCCCATATATTTTTGTGAAGACAGTTGGGGGTTTCACATTGGGATCTTCCTTATTTGATTGCACCATCTAATGGTCTGGATTGAAGCATGCATCAGTCGCCCCTGTTTCTGGATCGTGATCTTTGTGGTAAGAAGTAATCTTCTCGAGAATTTGAAAACGTGCAGATAGGAGCTTGCTTGCAAAGAAAATGATTCGGACGGCTTGGATCTGGGCACGGAACGATTTGACTAGGCAGACTCGACTCGTTCAGACGACTCCACCCGAACTGAGTAGACTTTGTCCAATTCGAATTCAAACCGAGTTGAGTTCGGGTCACCCAGTAACTCGACTTGACTCTAAATCCGACTCGGTACTGACTCGATCCGAAACCTGACTCTACCTTAACCCAAATTTGACATTTAAGATCTAAGATGGCCATGTAGCTGATGGAGAGACTACATTTAGGTCTGACTCAATCTGAGTTAGTCCAGGCCAGACCCGGACTCGGATTGGGTCAGGCATGTTGGATTCGGTACTGAGTCGGGTCGAGTTCAGGTCAGGTCTATTTCAAAACCGAGTTGAGTCGGGTCAGCCCTAACTCAGTCCCACTCGACTTGCGTCCGGGATCAGTGCCAACATGTCGCTAATTGCAACAATTTAAAAAAAATGTTCAAGGCACTCACTGTAGTGAGTCACTTAGCAAATTTGCCGACGCCTCAATTTGTTCAAGAGCACCTATAGGGATCCAAATCGTTGATTAGATGGACCTCCTGGTAAAAATATCCTGACCATTTAAATTGTGAATTCGAAAATATAGTTTTCTATGATAAACTGAAAGAAAGCTAAAAATTCAAAGGTTAGTGCATGGGCTGGCATTCATGGCGCCACCATCATACACCAAACATCTCCTGCATAGAACAATCCTGACCATTCAAATGGAGGATAGAAAATATAGCAGTAGTCCATAAAAACTGAAAAGAAGGCCAAAGATTCAATGATTAGGATATCTGAATCTGGGAAAGTTTTTTGTGCATGGAGCATTCAGATTGGAACCCGTCTTATCAAAGGTTTGGATCAATGAACCACAGGCCCCAATTGTGCAAAATTAAATTAAACCCCGAGTGTACTGACAGGACGACCATTGTAACTCTTCAAATTCCAAAATCCCACCAAATCCCCCTTTTCCTCCTGTTTATCGTATAATATAGAAAAAATAAAGCACTGCTCCATAACTCTCGAAATTCCAAAATCCCACCAATTCTCCTTTTTTCTCCTGCTTATTTTATAATATAGAAAATAAAAAAATAAAAAAATAAAAAATATCATCGCACATTCGGGACAACTGACAAGTTACAGAGGTGCTAGTTCCCCAAACAGTGGAAAGAAAGGTAAATGGTTCAAAATACACATCCCATCAGATTGATCCTGGCGTTGAAGGAGGCAACAATAGCTATGGTCAACATTCAGTGTCGAGATGTAATGGGCAGGATTTGTCTGGTATGTGTGTGATTTGTGAAAGGTAGAGGCCATCTATGATGATAAATATGGCTACTGGAAAAGCCTACATGGACTGCAGAAGATCTGCAACAAATAAAAACAATCACAGATGCCTGAAGCATGGTTCCTATACATATTACTTTGGAGGAGAGATTACAACATATGTTACATACATATATGTTAGCCATTACATTTTCCCATCAAGGGGATTAAAATGGTTCGGAGTTGTTTCTACCTACACTGGTTTTTTTCCCTTAAACGGCATCTCTCTGCATACATTACAAGATGAAAAGTACATCACGCATCTCTTCAACAGCAAGCTGTTTCTACCGAGTCAACTGTTTCTATGCATCGCAATCAGCTTTCAATCAGCTTTCAATCTCCAAACACGAATTTCTTCTCTGCATAGTATCTCTTCTCGCTCTCTTCCTTCTTCTCATTGCGTTTCTACACGAAAAGTGGGCAAACGATTGTAAGAGGGGCTCATAATAGATTCTTAATGAGCTTTTATGTACTGAAAAAAAATAAAAATGTAGGGATATTCTAATTGACATTGCATATATTGATTAAGAGTGTGTTTGATTCACCACCAAATATCATGAAACTTTGCACCAAATTAGAGTGATTAATCATGAAATTTCATGATACGTGGTGCAACCAAACACACTCTAAAATAAAGAAAATGATAGAAGGTGATGTTGCATGCAATGGAAATTTTACGTCTTCGCCCAAGAATCACCAAAGAAACATGAGCTACAAAAATATTAAAAGTGTTTCTGGTTCACCGGAAACATCACAATAATATGTGTAACCAAATGTGGGAGAGGATTAGCTGCCCTCTGGATGCACCCGCATTTTCATGCATCCAGACCGTGTTACCACAGTCGCAGCTCATGTTTATGATGATCCAAATGAGGAATCCTAAATGCTTGGCCCTTGATTGTCCCTCAACAAAGTTTCACTTTGATTTGACTTATCCTAACCATCTAATAAATGGGTCTTTCATTGCTTAATAGGAACCATTGCTAAGTTTTCTCTTTTAGTGTTCATTTGTTTGCTAATAATTGGAAGGGAGCTATAATTTTCCAAACATTTTTTGACTTTGGGCCCATGGAAATAACAAGTTAAGGGTTTCAATCCCAAAAATCTCTTTACATTTGTATATGCAAAGCACACTTTACATAGCTGTACACTCATTTGGCAGAAAATGTCCATATGGTGGTGTATCAAAGCCTGTCTGGCTGATACCTAAGGATGTTTAGTGGAGATTGGATTCTTCAAATGGTATTTAATGCTATTATGTCAATTGGCTGAAGCTAAAAGGCTTCATATAGCAGTTGATTGCTTCCTTGGTATATATATACAAACCAAGCCAAACATGCAGCATGGATGGAATTAAATGACTCGTAGATTTACCTATACATGGGATTTCAAAAGGAAATCTGCAAACCGAATCATTACAGTATATATAGCCATCTGGTCTTGTCTAAGAATAGAAGGCTGTTGGTTCTATATCCAGTCCCCTTCAAGCAACTAGGCTACTCCAATAGTCCATTATCTTGAAGTTATAATAATTTGCGTAGCAAAATCAAAGGAATTTGAGCTTCAAATTTGGTAGGTATGCATTCAAATTTCTTCACTTCAAGTTCTTTTCAATCTTGCTGCATCATTTTTGTGTTTTGTCCATGTGTCTATATCCATTAAACTGTGTGAGCACCCACGCAGAGATGAAGGCCCTTAATGTGAGTGAGAGGGAGAGAGAAATGACGGACCCACATTTGTATTTACAGATGTGATTATTTATGCATGTAGCAATGACGGACCCACATTTGTATTTCCAGATGTGATTATTTATGCATGTGTACCTACAAACATCGGGTTCTTGCAAGAGCCGGGGACGAGGTTGTTTTTCATCCCAAAAGTAGAGCCAATAACAAGGGCCCATGTTTGTATTTGTAGATGCATGTAAGGAAAAATTTAAACATTTCTTTTTATGAAGACTACCTTGCAACTAGCTGTAAATGTAACTGAGTAGAAACAAAGGAATACCTTGTAAGTCTCATGATTAGCAATTATCCTTTTGGCTATCGAACCGGTGGTGGTATTTCTAGGGCTCTCGACTGTCTGAAAAATTCCCATCCTCTTAGGAGCGGCATACGGATCGACTCCTTCCTATGATAGCATAAGATCTCCTCTAAGAACTCAAAACCAGCCAAAAATTTATCTCAACTTAGTAGAGAATGATAACTTACACTGGACAGGCAGTTGCTCTCAGCAACCGTCCCATGCACAACCAAGGAAATGTTAAAGGTTGTTATCTGTCCAAAAAAGTCAAATCAAATTACAGTATATAGGTGTCAGATCTTGTTGCTGCCCAATAGCAAGTGACATACCAACCAATGGTGGAGAAAAGAAAATAAGGACTGCAAAGTGCAAAATGCCAAAGCAATTGCAAACACTATCTTCTGTGTTTTTACTAGGAAACATGCTAATCAGTCATTTGATGCCATTGTGGATAGAATGCGTTCTGAAAAAATATGCTTGTTTGTTGAACTTAATTAAAAATTAAGACTTGGATAGAGAGAGTATAGAAATGTACCAGAGTTCAAGACCACGGATGAAAACTTGGCACTCTCCTATCGAGTTGTGTTGAGTGTGGTGCCAAGTTAAATAAGATGAATCTTCAATAAAATAAAATAAAATAATTGAAATAAAGGAAACGGTCTTAGAGAGCTTTGCTAAGCCCACATACATGTGCAAGCATGGCATGATGGGTCTGAGATACAATCCATCAATCAGAATGGCACCACTACATTGATGCACTGGCCCAAGAATCAGGTTGATCCACTAGTCAGGTGGGCCCCAGTTTGCAAAACAAATTTATGGATCTGAAAAACTTCACCGAACTTTTTTAACCCATCCACCGGTTTCCAAATTGGGGCCTGCATGCTGTTTGGACCAGATTTTAGTTTTTGGAAAACATGTACAAGGTTGGACCAACCCAGTGGATACTAATCACACACCTATGTGCCATGCTGGCACGTGTAGGGTGCACATGAGCTTTATTGCACCCTTGTGTGCAGTTAGCAAAGCTCCAGTCTTAGATGTTCCTCTTCTTCCTTTCCTATTGTAATTTTTTTTTTCAGCAGCCGTGATTTTGAAGCTCTGTTGAATCCATTTGCCTATCATGATTCAGGAATTTAACAAAAATATCATGTAATAATCAAGGAGGAAACTGAAGTGGAAAATCTTAGAAAACTTTACGTATCTACATTCAAATATATTCCAAGTTAAAGAAATATGCAACTGAGATGGGCAGCCGATCCTCAGTTGGCCCTGCATGTAGAAAATTTAAAGGACAGCATGGACATATTGTGATAAGGTCTCACTATAATTGCAACTTGTAAACAAATAAGGTGGTCACTCAAAATCAAGTCTTTGAGGTGGAACTTTTGAAAACATGTCAGAACCAAAGAAGCAGCAATTCTCCAAGAAGAGGGAGTATCTAGGACGTGTTCATATAGAATCGTATTAAAATTCAAAATTTCTTTATCTTTCATATAAGATCGGAAAATTAAATTATTCACTGAATAAATGAACAAAGACTAGCTTATTAAAAATAATAATAATAAATAAAAAATAGAGAAGTTAGTATTAAGATTCAATGCAGCAAGGTCTCAAGTCCAACAGGTTGGACCACAAGTAACCTTCCACCAGCGCATAACTACCAACCTTTCATGTGTGGACGACATCCGACCTGTGCAATAGGTTGTCACATCATGAGGATCACCTTTGGCAAAAATCAGCCATATGGACTCATTAAGTGGACCATACTTGTATTTTGTTATTTATGGCAAAAAATTGTTTTCTATGGTATGGCCCACCTGATAAGTGGATGAGGCTGATTTTTACACAAGGTGATCCTCATGGTCCAACCTATTCAAAGGGTTGGATGTTGCACGCACATGATAGAAAGGAATTTATTTGGTGGGTGGACTGTAAATTGTGGTCCAACCAATTGGACTTGAGACCTCTAATGTAGCATCGTGTGGATGGGCGTAATTGTGGTAGCCTGTGATGAGGAAGAGGGGCTTCTGAAAAGGGGCAGGAGAAGGATTCTGAAGGAGGGACATGTCAGACAGAAGATGCCATCACCCAGAAAAAGAACAACCATCATTTATAAAGAATGGGAGTTTCACAGGAAATATTCTAGAATATAAGCATTAACCATAACTGTTATAAGAAAAAAAAAAAATCAATATGGACAAATGACAATTACCAATAAAAATAAAATACAACTAAACTTACACACCATGTCTTTTGTGACCTCCCATGGTGCACCAATAATGACTTCATCCACGTATCGGCATGCAAGAACACTTAGACTCCGCTCATGAAGGTGCATAATTGGATGGGTTCCTCTGCGCTCACTGCACAAGAAAGGAAACTGCTTAATAAACAGAAATACAAAACTGCCAGCTGTGTAAATTATCCAAAGTAATACCAGAATTATCTCTTTTGCAAGTCAAGCAACTTTATTAATAAGAATAACACGACCTACGACAGGCATGGAAATACGAGTAGGTCAATTAATTCCTTTCAGTAGCGTTGACAGCATGATTTGTCACATGGAAAACATATATAAATTCAATCTTGAAATATGGAACAATGTCACCAACACCATTTAATAAACCAAAAAAACAAAACAAAACAAAACAAAATTGCTATCTGCTTAAATTATCCAAAGTAATACCAGAATGATCTCTTTTGCAAGTCAAGCAACTTTATTAGTAGTAAGAATAGCACAACCTACGGCAGGCACGGAAATACAAGTAGGTCAATTAATTCCTTTCAGCAGCATTGACAGCATGATTAGGTGGCATTGAATTTTTCTTTCCACAAGAAAAAAAAAATGCATTAGAACATAGAGAATTAACTTGGCCGCTCTTCTACACATTAAAGCACACGCGTTCTCTCTTCTCTAGTGTCATATGTTGGGATCTTGTCCTCTGCCAGTTTCCAACCAAAAACCAAAACTTTAGGTGGAACAACAGCACCCCAAGCATTTGCTCCTAGAAGCAAGAAGTTGGGAAAAAGCAAAAAGTTTAGCAAAAAAAAAAAAAAAAACAGACTCAAATCAAAACTCTATTGGTGGCACCACTCTATATGCACTTCGGTAACCGACCTATATGATCTGAGTCTGAGGAGATGCAGTTTCATCTCCCTTTAGGTTTCTTCTGAACTTCCACAAATATCTTGTCCTTTAGGTCACTAATCATCTAAAACTATAACTTTTTTTTGTTAGCTTGTTAGTACACCCCACCGTCAGTTCACACTTCACTGTTAGCCACCCCCACTAGGGATCAATACCAAGACCTCAGTGTTGAAACGAGGTATCTTTCACTTAGTCTACCACTTGAGCTATGGATCAGGGTGTATCTAAAACTATAACTTATTTGTAGTCTTGGGAGGACTTATTGTAAGTAAACCACATAAAATAGACAAACATGACATAGATGTAACAGCTAAGTAATAGACAAACCTGGCAGTTTGATCGTTATGGATGCCTACAAGTAGAAAATCTCCAAGCTGCCTTACACGCTTAAGGATCTGTGGAATGCAACAAGGAAAAAATATAGCTATAGTATAAAATAAGCAAAGATGGTCTCCAAGAAGACACATCAGAGTAATTCACAGAAGTAAATGAAACACATCTCTATAAAACCATATATGCAGTAACTATAGACTGACAAACGTCAAACATGAACTTCAAAGAACCAAAACATGAGAGTCAATACCTCCACATGACCGGCATGAAAGAGATCAAATGCGCCATCAATATAGACCACACGAGCGTCTGGTCCAGGCCCCTGAAATTAGTTAAAGGTAACAAGGTGTTATACGAAGAGATGATGTTGGTGGGAAACATTATACAATGGAAATTAAAGAAGCACCATCTTAAATTATAATGCTGATGTTTGCTACAAGGAGTGCAACTCCTGGGTTGTGACAGGTTGAGCGTCAAGCCAAGCCCAAGCTGATCACAAGAGAACCCAACCCACCCAAATTCCAACCCGAAGTGCTCAACTGAACCCAACCTGGATTCCTTATACTCGACTCAATCCAATCCGACCCAACCTGAACTGACACAACCCAAGCCAAGCACGTGATTGTTCCCAACCTGAACTAACCCAATCCAAATTTGCTCAAGCAGAACCCCACCCAATTTCAAATTGGGTTGGTATTTTCAACCCTAACCTGGCCCAAGGACCTTGACAACCCAACCCAAGCTGAATTAGGGTCAGGTCAATTGGGTTTGGTAAGACCCAAATCCAAGTTGAAGCCCCATTGGCGACCATACTTGAACCAAGGAATAGGAACATATTTTGCACAAATGGGATACATTGCCTAGAGTGATGTGGGTGACTGGGATATTGGCCCCTGTTGTTGTCATTACTGATGTTCTTACTGGCAATCTACACAAAACGATTTCTTTTCTAATCAAACTTCGTGTATCTTTCCACTAATCAATAAAACATAAAATGCACTGCTACTGCTAGATATAAATCAGATAGTAATTCCTGTCGTTAGAAGCATTGGAAATTCTTCTTGAGATCTATTTTCTTGTTTATTCCTTACTTGCCGTTGGATCTGTTGAAATCTCTCTATTTGACTTCTCATGGCCCCAAAAGGAAACCAATGCTTTGGCCAATGGGTCTTGGCAACAGTGCAATTGGTAATTCCTGGGTTCAATGAGGATTTATGGACAGAATACTAATTCCAGTTCTCATCTTGTCTACACTTCTTGTTATGAGGCAAGGTTACCAGCACAGAAAGCCTTGAATGTTTAAACTTGCATGTACATACATAGTGTATGCATGATTTCGTGGGTGTATGCATGTTTGCATCTGTATGAGTTGTCTGTCCATGTATTGGATATTACAGGTCTGTCCATGATGAGGTCTATTTTCTTGTTTATTCCTTAGTAGCCATTGGATATGTTGAAATCTCTCTATTTGACTTCTCATCGCCCCAAAAGGAAACCAAGGCTTTGGCCAATGGGTATTGGCAAGTGGCAACAGTGCAATTGGTAATTCCTGGGTTCAACGAGGATTTATGGACATAATACAAATTCTAGTTATTATCATCTACACTTCTTGTTATGAGGCAAGGTTACCAGCACTGAAAGCCTTGAATGTTTAAACTTGCATGTACATATAGTGTGTGTGCATGCTTTCATGTGTGAATGCATGTTTGCATGTGTACGAGTTGTCTGTCCATGTATTGGATATTGCAGGTCTGTCATGATGAGGTCGATTTTCTTGTTTATTCCCTAGTTGCCATTGGATCTGTTGAAATCTCTCTCTATTTGACTTCTCATGGCCCCAAAAGGAAACCAATGCTTTGGCCAATGGGTCTTGGCAACAGTGCAATTAGTAATTCCTGGGTTCAATGAGGATTTATGGACATAATACGAATTCTAGTTCTTATTGTCTACATTTCTAGTTATGAGGTAAGGTTACCAGCACTAAAAGCCTTGAATGTTTAAACTTGTATATACATACATAGTGTATGCATGCTTTCATGTTTGCATGTGTACGAGTTGTCTGTCCATGTATTGGATATTGCAGGTCTGTCCATGATGGGGTAGTTGTCCCCATGCCGGATATCAACATATCCATCACTAACTGATAACTGGAAAAGGCAGATCATTATAGATGGAAGGCATGACATGTGTTATAGTTCATGGCCTAGGAAACAAATGAAGAGAAATTTTACCCGAAAAAAATAATTGAAAGAAGAGAACCATTGAAGGTTGCACAGAAGACAAGTAGACTAAAGGACAATGACAGAAGACAAACCAAGCAAGACTATAACAGGTATCACTACCACAAACACCCAGATCCATAGCTCAACTGGCAGACTGAGTGGAGATACCTCGTTTCAACACTTGAGGTCTTGGTATCGAATTATCGATCCCTAGCGGGGGTGGCTAACATGGAGCGTGTGTACTGACATGGGTGTGTACTAACAAGCTAACCAAAATTTTATTTTTATTTTTTTTTAAAAAAAAGGTATCACTACCACAAAATTAGCAAATAATACCTTTCCATTTGAAAATTGTACAATCCGACGAGATGTGGGTAGAAAATGTGATGCTTGGGATCCATTGTAACCACTTTCCACAGTAGGATCGCCATGCCCGCCATGGAACTGTTCTGGTAAGCATTCAGTTTTACGACTATCACCAAGTTCTTTGTCCCTCATAGAAGAAAGTATCCTGCCTAATAAAAAGGACTTACACAGTAAGTTGTAGTGAAAACAATAGTGTGGCATGTAATATCCTAAATAAGTGGGAGAGAATAACATGTTGAGAATGTGTAATAGCAAAAGGCATACAGACGCGCATGAATGGAAGATATGGACTCTAGTTGAAAATATATAGAAGCAAAAACTAGACATCAAAAAATTCAGAATGCAAAGGAAGTATACTACCAACAATATCTGTGCTTGAAACACCCTCGGTGCGCTTGATCTGCTTGTAGCGGCCTGCCTTCTTCGCCAGGGCATAG
Source organism: Magnolia officinalis (assembly GCA_021015155.1). NCBI lineage: Eukaryota > Viridiplantae > Streptophyta > Magnoliopsida > Magnoliales > Magnoliaceae > Magnolia > Magnolia officinalis. Next base: position 69,907,654 of record JAJHSJ010000011.1, read on the forward strand.
GCATCAGTTCCATCTGGAAGAAGGCAAGGATCATCTCCATGTATAATATAGTCAATATTGTGCTCATTGAAGAGACTATTCATGAATTTCTCGGTGATTGCATATGGAGCATTGCTGATGACCTGATCCACCCACTTCAGCCCACTAACTAAAACCACCCTAAGAATATTTTCAAATCAGACATAGTGAGTACTTCATTAGCAATTAATAGAACCATTAATAATAATTCCTTATGACTTCCTCATCAAAACAGGAAAAATGGCATGTCTAAGAAAAGGATTTATAGGATCCTGCTCATCATCAAACTCATAGTATGCTGGTGTTACGTAGTCTGTATATGAGAGCTCCATGGTTCAGATCAAAGCCGTTGATCTGATGAGCCCCACTGTGGATGGGGGAATGCCACCACAGAGAGCTCCCAGATTGGGAAAAAATCCAAATCCCTAGCCCTTTAATTGGTAGCCTACAGATAGAAATTTACGAGGAAAAAAAAAAGGCCTATAACCATTGTGGGACCCCATCAGGTCCATGGTTTGGGATCACCAAACCATGGGCCCCATCTGTACAAAATGCTCTGCCTGATGTCGGAATCTCTAAACACTGTAAACAGTCAATTGTGCAACTTATTGAACCAAGAAAAAATCTGGAACTAAATCATGAGCTGTGGCCCAAAATCTGTCTGTAGAACTTCAAACTGGTGTCAGCAATTCTACTTACCAATAAGAAGTGAGAAATATTTTGAATTAACAATAAGTTTTAGGTAATCATGGAAATCTGGGAGGAAAAATATTTGGAGAAGGGGCATTCAAATTTCAAGAGAACTAAAAATAGGCATCTATATATGATGATTCTACATTAATCCAGAAAACAAAAGGAAATACCCCACATACCTTTCTTCCATGGATAGTACAGGTGGACCCTTATTTGCTATGATCTCTTCATCACTCACCACTCCCACCACCAATTCATCTCCCAGAGCCTTTGCTTGCCGCAATGCATTTGCATGGCCATAGTGCATGAGATCAAAGCACCCATCCATGTAAACCCTAATGGGTTTCTTCCCATATCTCTTCTTAGTATGGAAGATCCCTAAATCTGGCCAAAAATAGGGCAAACTAGGGACCCCAATTCCACCAAAATAGCTCGTTGATAATCCAAGAACAGCAGCTGTAATCATTATTCCTCCAAACAGGTGTGGGTAAACCCCATCCCAGATCCAATGATGGTTTTCAAAATCCATAGACGTCATTCCCTTTTTCTCTTTTAGTTCTCTTTTCCAACCTTTGTGCTCACACCAAGGAGATAAAAATCTTGCTACTGCAAAAACCCATTTGATAATTAAAGGAAAAATAGTAAGAAAAAACAACTTCAAAGAAGAAAAAAGGATGTTTTTCATGATTGGATCATCCAGCAACATGAAACTTGAAACTAGAAAATGCAATTAAATGTCAGAGACAGAAGCAAAGAAAGATATAGGTTGGAAAAATAACTAAAATTTAGTGAAGGCAGACAATTGAAATATAAACACCATATGAATCTTGGTGCTCAAGTATCAGGTTAAAGGAAAAAACTGAAGAGCAAAAGGATAAAAGAAATTGAAGGGTTATCATGATCACACCATAGAAACTAGAGCGAGATATGAATTTTTGACTGAAAACCCAGTTGAAAGGGGAAAAAAAAGGGTGTGTGTGTGTGTGTGTGTGTGTGTGTGTGTGTGTGTGTGTGTGTGTGAGAGAGAGAGAGAGAGAGAGAGAGAGAGAGAGAGAGAGAGAGAGAGAGATTTGTAGGAAAGAAGAGTTGATTTATTCATGCCAAACAAACCCAGAATCTAACAAAGGAAAACCCAACAAACACTGAGGGCAAGAGAAAAAGGACATCAAAAAATACAGAGACAACACAATTTGAAGATTAAGGGGAAAGCAAAACCAGGTTTTGATTTCATGACCAGACTCCCAAAAATACTCTAGAATTAACCAAAATTCAAGGAAGCAAAGAGATGGGCTTTTCATATCACCAAACTCTAGGTATAGTAGTGGTCAGTCCAACTGAATTTCAGAATAGATAAACATTAGAAGATGAGAACTTCATATATTAAAAGAAAATGAGAAATTAGAGAAAAATCTGAATTGGCCTTTCGTTTTCATTATCAAATCACTTGAAATACGTACTAGAAATAGAAATGTATTTACAAAGATTTGTCAGAGAAATTGCCGCCCCCCTTTACTATATAAATCCCATTTGTTCACATTTTGAAAAACAAAGTCAGAAGGAAAATTTTAAAAAAAATAAAAGACCTCGGTTTCTCATGTAACTAAATCCCAAATCTAATAATCTAAAATCCAACTAAAAGAAACTAAAAATTACAGGCATGAAATTGCAGAAGGGAATGAGAAGTTTCGGAAAATCAAAGGGGGATTTTGTTTTTATGATCGGATCTTGAAAATACCTCCAAAAAATATAAATCTGAGGTGAGAGCCGGGAATTTTGTGAATAAAATCTTCAAGGGTTCATCAGAAGAACTCTGCTTTTAACATAGAAAACCCGCCCAAAGGAAAGCTCAAATTCTGGGAAAAGAAGGCGTCATTTGTCAAACAGAAATCCCAATCAGAAAAAAGAAGAACAATAAAGCTATGATGCATCAGAACGTGGAAGTTGCCTGATGAAGAGGGCCATCCAGACCGTCGATCCAGGCCCTAATGCTTATGGGGGCCAACAATCTCCCAGATTCAGAAGGGCTACAAAGTACGACGATCATGAAAAAGGCCAAGGATTGGATGGCTAGAATCCTCCGCTCCCAAAGAGTTTTATCTGATCCCCAATCTGCAGTGGGCCCCAAAGAGTCAATGGTCTATATCAACGAGCCACTGGCCTCACTTGGACAGAATGGATGCATCAGGGCACGATGAAATTGCCGAAAGGAAATGAGAACTCTATAAAAAGGAAAATCTGAACTGGGCTTTTGTTTTCATGATCAGATCAATGAAAATGCCTCCTGATATTTGAAATTGGGAAATGGGTTTTCGTAGGTTTGTCAGAAAAACAACATATTGAAAATCTCAAAAACAAGACCAAATTCAGGGAAAATAAGATATGGGTTTTATCAGGCAAACGGAACTGCAATTCAGGAAAAGAAAAGAGAGATTTAAAGCCGTGAACTGCAAAAGGAAATAAGAACTTTATAAAAAGAAAATGAGAAGTGGGTTTTTATTTTCATGATCAGATCAATGAAAATACATCCTCAAAATTGAAATTGGGAAATGAGTTTTCAAAGATTTGTTCGAAAAACCATACATTGAAATCCGAACTGCAATAAAACAAAAGCTAATTCGGAGGAAATAAGATCTGGGTTTTGTCATGCGAATGGAACTACAATTCAGGAAAGGAAAAGAACAGAAGAGAGCGAGAGACAGAAACTTACAGGCGTGAATCGGCGGAAGGAAATGATAAAAATGGAAGGAAATGAGAAATGGAAATGGTTTCGTGTTTAATGATCAGATTCCTTCCATTGAAAATAACGCCTGTAAATCGGAATGTGGAAGGAAATTTCGAGAACCTGTCAGTAAAATCTCACCTTTTTCTTCTCTCTATTTCTCCTCTCTCCGTTCGTAGCAAAAATCTCAAGAGAGAGGAGAGAGAAAATCGGAAGAAGAGAAATCTCGCTTCTTGGGAGTTTAAATACAGGCCACAAGATGAAAGGAAGTGAGAAACAGAAATGCTGAAGCTATTCGCGCGAGTAGAGATTTTAAGAGGCAGTTACTGGCCCGTGTGCAAGATCTTTACGCATGTGAATAATCTAGACCGCAAGTCTAATGGATGTCACTGTTTAGTCTACAGGCTCCATTGTTAGTATATCTTTTAACTGAAAATTATAAAAAATAAATAAATAAATAAGACCATTGTCCTCATCAAATGTCCGATACTCAGGTGGGGCCCACCATTGCGGTTGTCCTCATAACATGGACCACAGGTTAATCAGAAAAATCAACGGTCAACCTTCTATATTTCGACAAGCCGCTCTCTAGACCTTTCATCCCCACGTCTTAAAATATAACTATTCACGTACGTCATCGTGGCAATTTCCCGCTAACTTGCCACTTGTGTGAGATATCTGTACCGTCAAAACGGTCGGCCTTCCATACGGTTTCTGTCCGTAGTAACAGCTACAATACATACGTCGGTGCTTAAAAGTTTTGTGAGCCTACGATGTATATTGTTGGAAAGCTTTGGACGCGGTTTTGACTGGTGACCCGAGTACATGCGAGAAAGTGGGACGCCGGATGTATTCCATTCCATCCCTTTTCTGGTATTAAGGTACGAGCACAAAAATGATGCAGATCCAGCAATATAGTGAACCACACCATATATGACCCTTGCATTTAACGCAACCTAAGCTTATTATTTAGTTAGGTGTACTTGAGCGTTGGATTTGTCTCATTTTTGTGCACATGCCTTAACGACATGATAGAAGGGATGTATAAGCATGGGTAAACAAATACATCATGGTGGGCCCACCCGTAAAACTGCATATTCATGGCTAGAGGGGAGCAGGGTATTACGCAATCCATGTCGAAGAGAGTTGGTGACAAAGCTATGTGGGCCCATCATGATGAACGTGTTTTATTTGGACCATCTTATTTTTCAGCCTTTTTTAAAACATTTGTTTAAAAATGAGGTAGATCCAAAGCACAAGTGGACCGCACCATATAATACAGTGGTGATTAAATGTTTGTTGTTTAAAACTTCTCTACCAGCACAGAAGTTTTCCATAAAGTTTTCCATCTATATTTGTATTTTCCCTTGGCTTAAGACATTATAAGGACGTCATAGGGCTTTGACACGACTATTTGGCTAGTGTTGGGGTCACCAAACAAACCGCCACACTCATCATGCAGCATGATCCAAAAAATGAGGTAGATCCAAGTATTAGGTGGACCACATCATAAGAGATGGTGGTAATTAAACACTCATCGTTAAAAACATACTAAGACATACTATAATATTTATTTTCCATCCAATTTCTTGATTAATTCACACATATCTCAGTGAAGAAAAATACAAATATTAGTTTGATAGAAAAACTCATCTCCTATAGTTGTTGTTGCTGATACATTGGTAGATCACTACATAATTGAGATTTGGATTTGCCTTATTTTTTAGCTCATGCCTTATAATGGGCTAGAAAAATTTATGAATGACATCTATAAAACACATATAACAAGGTGGGGGCACTGACCTTTTCTACCACTTGCATTCTGCTGAAGGGGTCATTACTGAATCCGAGTCTACCATGATTTAACATGTGGTACTTTCTACTCATCAGGTGCATAAGCCAAATGATTTAAATCAACGGGCAGTGGATGGTCTGATTCAATCCAAAGGGGTATTCGCATGGGCAACAAGTTCCAATGTAGTGGGTGTATCTCCATTTATTGAAGCTTTAAATACACTGGTGTGGCCTAGTATTCAGTGTTGCCTAAAAACCATAGCACATTAAATGAACTAGTTTCGACAAAATAATGATATAATAAATGCCTTAAATTCCGAGGAATTATTTAAAAAGATTATATATAAAAACCGCCCAGGGAACAGTTGCTCCTTGCTCTTGCTTGTAGTTGGTATGTTTGTTTACTGTCATGTGTGATGTGTGCCGCGTGTCAGAATTGATAAAGCTACTCTATCTAAATTGATCAACTTTAACCCTAAGCGTTAAAATAAGCATACATGTCCATAAAGGTATATAACTAGATTTTAAAAAGATTAAGTTCTTACTCAGCTACTTCAGAATTTTATAATAATCAAATAATAACCAGAAAGCGGGTTCTTCCTCCTAAAATGAGTTGGGTTTTGCCTTCCACAAGGAAAGACTTTTAAAATATCAATGCAATAAAACAAAATGAAAAACTCATAATGAGTCATTAGGAGCTATTGTAAGAATGTACTTCTCGAAAAAATTGTATAATATTAAATAAAGAAAAAATCCAGCGAATGAGGTTATATTTGGATTACAACTAAAAACTATAGCTAAGAATTATTGTCACTGGATTATCGTTATTGATAGAATAAGTTAAAATAAAGTAAATTAATAGATTTGTTTAATTTGATTGATGTAAGACCCATATTTTTACTAATTTTTTGGCTATTTATAGATTCCTGCTACATAGCTTATTCTTCAGGATGATTCTTTCATTACTCAAGTAGTTAGTCGAAGGGCCTCTCTCTAAATTATTCTCTTGTTACATTTCTTTCTTCTGGAGTGTTCCTCTTCCGATCGGCCAAGCTCTGTTTATCTCGATCGTCACTCACCCTTCAACCACACATCGACCGCATCACTTTTTTCGATCGCTCGATTGCAATCCACTTAATTGCTCTTCGCATCTTTCTGTTTCGACCGCTCAACCAAGCTTTTTGACTGTATTCTGTTTCCTGACTTTTCTCAACCACTCAGTTTGCTTTTAAATACCTCTCAATCGCCTCCCAGCTATCTCTCGGCCACTTAGTTTGCTTTTGAATACCTATTGGCTGCTCCATGTCTTATCACCGTGCTAACTTAGAGTGCTTTGATCACTTCATAAAAAACACTCCAAGTATCCTTGAATATCTTTAGTATATTATATTTTTCTATTGTTATAACACGTGTCTTTTTCAATTGGATTTTTCAAGAATGGTTAAAAATAGGGTACAATATTGTCCCCCATGTTGCTTTGCCTTTGGTAAAATGTGCATGCGGCGTTGATTCGTTGTTTTGCACAATAAAAGTGATTGTTTAGCTAGACAAAAACATAATTTTCGACTATCTTGATCAAACTTGGCCATGTTGATTGGAAAACATCAAAATCAGTCAACTTGACCGAACTCAACCACCTTGTCAAAAAACAGCAAATTTAGCCATCTTGGTCGAATTCAACAATCTTAGTTGAAAAACATCATATTCAATCGTCTTAGTTGAACTCGGTCATTTTGATCGAAAAACAACAAATTTGACCGTTTTGGTCGAACTCAACCATCTTGATTTTTTTTTTTTTAAATGACAAATTCAGTTGTTTTGGTCAAACTCGATCGTCTTGATCGAGAAATGACAAATTCGGTCGTCTTGATCGAACTAAGTTGTCCTAATAAAAAAATGGCAAAGTCGGCCACAACGATGGATATTTTCAGTCAATCCATTTCGAATATGGCTTATAATTAACTGAGGTAGTAATACAATTGAGAACTTAGCTTACTTCCTGGACCATTTGAAGAATTCGGTCATGATTCAAACGGCGAGATTTAACCATTGGAGGTGGTTCATGACTTACCTGGTTTTACCTTCCATGATACGGTGGATCTCTAAGGAATGACTGCCCCAGGCATACCTTGGTTTCCTTATTCAAGAACGACATTCCTAGTCTCCCATTTCGATTACCTAAACTCAGTATACGGTGAAAGATTTTGTACTTCCAATATTGGAGGAGGCATATTCTGTCGCAGAAGAGGTACTTATGGTGCTCTTTCGACAAACATGTCCATCATCCAATTCATACTTTCGGCGTGACTAGCCATCCATCTATTAGGAGTTTTAACTTGAACTCATGATTGTTTATCCTGAATTCGTGATTGCTCAACAATGTGCTACATATCGAGCATTCCGCCTGACAATATCTTAAGAGGAGCAACCTGAGATGAGGATGCCTTATCCAAGTTTTGTGGAAAGGGTACTAGATTCGGTGGCAAACTTAACTATTCAGGTGCTTGGGCATGCCAAAAATATTGGTGCTCGTCAAAATTGTTGTACAGCCGGTGCACAATGAATATTTATCCCAACCAAGTAGTTTGTGGTCCCATAGGGCATGCCAAAAGTGTTCACACTCACCAAAACTGTTGCACGACGGGTGCACAATGAATATTTATGGCAACCGAATAGTTTGTTGTCCCATCGGACATGCTAAAATTGTTGGCGCTTGATTTATTTCCTATCATGTGTAGCATGTGCGGGCGTGCTAGAATCGATAAAGTGACTTGATCCAAACCAATCAACTTTGATCCCAAGCATCAAAATAAACAGATACATCCAATATTAAGGTATATGACTAGATTATGAGAAGATTGGTCACTTACTCAACCATTTGCAGAATTTTATAATTATCAAGCGAAAATCGAATAGTGGGGTTCTTCCTTCGAAGATGGGTTGCATTTTTTCTTCCACAAGAAATGACTTTTTAGAATACTAGTGCAATCAAACAAAAGGAAAAACTCATAATCAATCACCATGAGTGACTGCAAAAATGCGTCTCTTGAAAGAATTGCATGATATTAGATAAAGAACAAATCCAACATATGAGCGTAGATTTGGATTACAACTAAAAACTATATCTAAGAATTACCGCTACTTGATTATCGCTACTCATAGGATAAGATAAGATAAAATGAATTGATAGATTTCTTTGGTTTGATTGGTGTGAGACCCGTATTCCTCATAATCTTTTGGTTATTTATAGTTTCCTACCATGCAGCTTATTTTTTCATATGCTTCTTTTAGCACTCTAGCAATCTAGCAATTACCTTAGTTGAAGAGCCTCTTTCTAAATTATTCTCTTGTTACATTTTTTCTTCTAGATTGTTCCTCTTCCACTCAGCCAAGCTATGTTTCTTTCAGTCGTCACTCACCCTTCGACCACACATCGTCCGCATTACTTTTGTGGATCACTCGCCCGCGCTCACTCAATCACTCTCCGCATCTTTTCATTTGGACCGCTCAACCGAACTTCTCAGCTGCATTCCATTTCCTGTCTTCTCTTAGCCACCTGGTCTACTTTTAGACACCTCTTGACCGCACCTATTGGATGCATCTCGGCCACATAATTTGATGTTGAATACCTCTAGGCTGCTCCTATCTTATCATTCGACCAAGTGTGATTTCATAAAAACACTCTAAGTATCATGAAGATCTTTAATATTTACTTATTGTAACCCATGTCCTTTCTAATTGAATTTTCCAAGACCAATTAGAAAGGTTAGAAATAGAGTACAACATTTTCCATGCATGCAATCCAGTTGTTCTGAGTTTTTTTTTTTTTTTTTTTTTGAGTTATAAATATTTTCTATAAAGTCAAATTAATATCAAACAAGAGAAAGCTTTTATCCAATTCATTAGGTGTTAAAAAAAACTTAGGACTATAATCTTTCTCAAAGTTGGCTTTATCTTTAAAGTAGGTACAATGCCTAACAATATAAATATATTATGTTTTCCATGTTGATTTTCTTTATTGCATTGGTTTTTTTCTTACAAATAAATATCACAATTTTACTTTTGGTCTCTTCCTTAATCCACAATACACAATTTATTAGAGAGAAAATGGGTCTTATAACCAATTCCTCAAGTCCTCACTCATGCCTCCGTGGTAGCTCACAAGAGTTTCAACACGAGGTCATGGGTTCAACTTACCAATTGTGGTGAAATCTCATTGCGGTGTGAGTGCATGTGTTTAAAATTCCCATCGTGGTTTGAGTGCAGCTAAAGCAACTAAACTAGCTTTCACCATTTCCTATTACAATTTTGTGGGAGAGAGAGAGAGAGAGTCGGCAGACATTTAGATATTGTAGCGTGATGTATACCAACTCAAAAAAATACCGAATGATCTTATATCCAACTGTCGTAAAAGCTAGAAAACCAAGATTGGAATGATTCAATAATCATACCCTTTGAATATGGTGGGTGCTAGTTGTGGAAATAAGAACTTTTGATGTTTTTCATTTTCAACTGCTTGGTAAATGTCCACCAGGCAAATAGTCAGGTAATCAAACTAGACTGATTTTTAGCCTATGATAGATTAACATTAGTTACTGTAATTTTCAATGTTTAATTTCAATAATTTTATCCCACTTATACAATTCCAAAGTAATTTCTAACTACTTTCCACCACAACCTATCAGAGCATGATCAAACTGTTAGAAATGATATTGTAATGGAGTTCAAACAAACACTTGTACTTTCAAATATAAATACATGATAGCATTTGATATATTCAAAAACAAGTGGTCTAGATTTCTTCTAGTATCTATCTATTTGAATCTTTACATTTTTCTTTATTTCCTCAATATTTCGATAGAAATAATTAAAAATAACTTAAATCATACCATGGGGTCCAAGAGAAATTGAGACAATAGATGGTGACCCAAGAGAGGAGTCTGATGATGGGCGAGGAAACACAAGCGATGGAAGTAAGAGAAAACTCTCTTGAACTGACTTAAAACAACAGTTGTGATGGTTCTCTCTGAAATCTCTCACTTAAAAATACCTTAAATCATAGCTGTGGGCCTGAAGAGAGATGGAGACAGCAAATGGAGATGTGTGTGAGAGATAGAGATCTCTAATGGACTAACAAACACCGTCTTCAGTGGTCGCAATCTCTCACTGTCTGTTGGTGGAAGAGGAATTTCAGCTTGTGAAATTTCACTCAATTCAATCTTTTATATCATTTCAACAGCTGGGATTTCACAAAAGATTCGAAGTTCTTTCACATGGAGCGGATTAGCTGATACCCGAGTAACACCCGTGTGGGGCCCACCTTGTTGTATTTTTTGTATGTCCACGCCATCAATCTGTTTTTAAATCTAATTTTAGAAAGCAACCACAAACCTTAAGAATATCTATATATCATTTGGACCACACCATTAGAAACAGTGAAAAATGACTATTAAAGGCTTTTTGTGGGCGATTAAAGCTTGTATCAAGCTGATATCTGTTATTGCACTTCATCCCTTCCTCTTGACATTATCAACAGGTTGGATGGCAAATAAACATTAAGAAAACCTTAAGATAAGCTCTTTGGAATTTTTAATGGTGAGGCACTCAAACACGACTGTTTCCTTTGGTGTGGTCCACCTAATATTTGGATATTTTTAATTTTTGGGACCACATTGTAAAATGGGCTGGAGAAATGAATAGACCGCATGGATATACAACACATCATCAAGGTGGGCCCCACGGTAAGGGTAACACCCATTAAGGTGTCATCCAGATGACAGCTAATCCGCTCCCCTTTCACATCCACACGGACGCATGTAATCAATTCCCTTCCGTCATAGGAATTAATCCAATGCATTTGAACATATGCGAAGGAACGTAACATTCGTTAGAATCTTTCGTAAATTTCCAGCCGCATAATGCCGCGTCTAATCACAATCAATTCACATTGGCAATCACAGCTCTCTCTCTCTCAATGAAGAGAGAAAAGCTCAGTTGCACTGGCAGAGTGTGATGGATGATACACCGGCACTTCAAAATTACTTACGAATTGCATGCACTGGCAATTTATCAAGTTAGCGGTGGGTTCCACAATTTAGTCGGTTTGATTGAGTTAATATATATTAAGTATACCAATTCTAAATGTATGAGTATCAAGCGTCACATGCAGCCCGAGTATCAAATAACTTTCCCCTGTTAAATGAAAAAGTTATTGATAAACATATGTTCAAAGTGGACAGGCGCATGAGCAGTATAGGATTGTCGGCACCGAAAGTTCGCCAAGTGGCTTATATGAGAGGAGAGGAAAGAATTTCCTATGGACGAAACCTTCTCGACCTCCACCTTTATGTTTATGTGTCATGCCAACCCTTTATAAGGTCATTCTTACTAGACGAACGCACAACATAAAAAACCTTAGCTTGATACAAAACTTTTGTAGTTATATAAATGTTTCAACGGTGGTTACTCAATCCTCATTGTTTTCTCTCGTGTGGCCTACTTGAGTTTTGAATCCTCCTCATTTTTTAGTCGAATGCTCTAAAATGGTCTCGTAAAATATTGGATGGATAGATTAGATTCCTTACAAACATCAAGGTCAGCCCATGTTCCTTCCTAGCGCAACAACTTCACGCATAAAAAGCTTTAGCAGAAAATTCAAAGGTTTAAATCCATGATTGCAATGAAAGGGATTGCCTAAAGCCCTTCTTGCTCCATCATCAAAACCAGGACTCTATATTAGAAACCTTAGCTTTGATAGGACAAACCAAACATAGGATGGGTTTTTTTTTTTTTTACAAAGATTTGAAATTTCTTTACACTTAATGCTCGCTAATCCCTTGCACCAAGTAGGGCCTAAAAGTCAGATTGGCTGAGCAATCCTAACTTACTATAAACTGACACTTATTTGTCCAAACATAGCCTTTCTTTATTTTCATTTTTAACTATCCAATCAATATGGTAAGATAATCAAATAATTACAATTTTTTATTCATGACACATCCAAACTGGAACTCGTGATTTGAATGGTTTATTAGAATTATTATTTGTACCCAAAATTTATAATTTTAAGATTATTTTAAAGTGACTGTATCATCCACCACGCTAAGCCAGAGTATCAAAGTTTTTCACTTCCTTTATAAGTCCCTCCCTATGGGTTCCATAGGGATAAGGGTTAAAGGCTTGTTGGATTTTTCAATTCCTTTGTAAATGGACTGTAAATAAGTAATTATTACCACCCCGGCTTGAAAAAATGAAAATACTTTCACATTTAGAATAAGTTCAAAAGCACTTATATAAATTTATGGCCCCACCAAGATATACGTAGCATATCTGTGCCATCCATCCATTAATTCATGTGTGAGCCAAAAAATGAGGCAGATCCAAAGCTCTAGTGGCCCACCCTAAAGGAAACGATGACTTTAAAATGTCCACGGTTCAAAGTTATTTTTATTATTGGGCCCACGTTAATGTTATTCATCTAATTCATTCAGATTTTCACAGAGACATGGATAAGAAGAAAACACAATTATTATGTTGATTCAAAGGATAAGAAGAAAACACAATTATTATGTTGATCCAAAACTTTTATGGGCCCAAGAAGTTTGTAACGATAGGCATTCAATTTCCACTATTTCCTATAGTGTGGTCTACTTGAGCTTTGGATCTACCTCATTTTTGGGCTCATACCCTAAAATTAGTCTACATAGGGGATGGACAGTGTGGATAATCCACATACATCACACTGGGCCCACATTTATTTTACACACTACAGTAATTACTTTCATAAGTAATTATTACCTACTTAGGGTATTTGGAAAATCGAACAGTGGGTCCCATGTTACGTACGGTCCAGAATCTCCAGATTGTAACAATTGTTACGCGTGTCTAGGTTGAGGATCTCACGAAGAACACGAGTAGGTGGTACAATGACCAAAACAAACAGCGAAGTTATTTAATGCTTTGGTTGCCTATGATGCTTGATACGCAAGTACTAAGAAATCGTACATGTCATTGTTATTGTAATCGCCATTTAAACCATTCAAATTTATCAAGGACCGACTTAAAAATGGTACACGTGGCAAATATTAACTCAAAGACCAACATAAATTATGAGGTTGTTATCTATAAATAACAATTAGATTGGTTGAATAATTCTAACCTTTGATCGGGGGTGGACACATGTTTCTCAAAATAAGACCATAGGATTTTTTAATTTTAACTGTCCAATAAATACATACCAAGTTGATAGTAAGATAATTAAATAAATATATATTTTTTCATAATTCATGTGACCGGCACATATAATTTGGATGATAGAGTTTGACTTGCATCCCAAGATTGAACTTTTCAAGTAATTTCTAAGTGTCCGGATATCCCTGGTCCCACTCCCACTAGAGCTTCGAAGTTTCTTCTTAAATAGGCAGCGGGAAAACACCTTATATGAATTAATATACTTCCCATCCTTTTCATGTAGAGTGTTAAAGAAAGAACAGAAGAGTTGTCCAACTGCCGCCTCATCTACCATCCTAGGCATTTTCAAGGAAGTGCATCAAATTTGAAATCTTCAACGCGGGCTGATGAGGTAGTTTGGATGGCCATATGGCTCATTTTCCACCATTGAAATTTGTAGAGCATGCAGACGGTAGGCCCATGCATTAACCATGTTTGGCTCCATGGGCACATTCTTAAGCATTGATTTTTTTATTTTTTATTTTTTATAGCTTGGTTTGGTTTTTATAATACTAAAAAAAAAAATTATAAAAAGCTTAGAGAGTATAATTGTTGTTTAAATCTAGTCAATCCTACTTCACCTCTTGTGAGCCATTGAGTATCTATAAATTAATGGAGAACAAGTGACATTGGGGGTGCTGGTTGTGGCTGGAGAACTTTCGATGCCCAAGTCAGGCGTATGGATCCACTGTAGGTGAAGTAGAACTAGGATAGTTATGCGTACCTTTTACACATGGCAGGGAGTATATTTATCGACTTTTTAGGCAGTCTATACATCTGAGTGGATTTGCTGAAAATGCTGGAGGGAACTATATTGGAGTCGGAATCTAATTTTGATAATATCTCTAATTTTGTATCGATCGACGTAATTTTTTACTATAATCCCATTTAATCGATCTTATCTTTATATGTTATAAGATTCTTTCTAGATACTTTTGTTTCAAGGTCGAGCTCGGCATCCAACCTTCGGAGATCAAGGTCAAAGTAGATAGTCAAGGTCGAGGTTAGCATCCGACTTTGAGATAAGGTTAGCATCCAACCTTAAGGTTACCATATAAGATCGAGGTCGGCAGGTCTGCTGACAAGATTAGTGCCTGTAGCCGATATTCATAAGTTTATTGATAAGTCTTATTTTTATACCGGTTTAAGTGTTTCAACTTGGTCATTAAGTTTTCTTTGCTTAGCTCATTCATACATTAGATTAGCTCGATTTTACCCTTAACAAGTATTATTATTGTTATTTATATAGGTTTATCAAAGCTAATAGATGAAAGCATCAATGCCATCTCCCTTAAAGTGCATTATATCATCCATCTAGCAGCTATTTCAAGCCCTATTGTGTACCCATATGCACGTTAAGGCATTCAAACCCTTCTCCTTCTCTTTGAATTCGATCTCTCGTCACATATGCATATTAATTAGAAATATTGAAATTGATTTAGTAATTAAATTCAAACTTCCGTAGATATATTTAGGGAATTTAAATGCGGGCTGCCAAACAGTATTTAGAATACATGGATTGCCAATCTTACTATTCAACATCCAGGGGGCCAAATGCAGCCATCTATTTCAGGAATGTTGCTTAGCTTGGAGAGGAAGAAAGCTTTAATAGTCAGGTAGAGTGTGACAGATGATACTCATGCGCTTAGAAATTGAATGAATGGAATATAAGCTTTTGAAATTAAACTGTACAAGTTATGAGCCCCACTTCACCATATCATGAACTAAAATATAAGATTATTTGATCGTCTGCCGATTAATGGACATATATTGGACGGTTAAAAATGAAATATATCGAACGGTCCTATTTCATCAGGCAAGTGTCCACGAATCAGAAGCTGGGATTGTTTAACCAAACTTAATTAGGGACTATGGCTTATGGACACTGCTTTCCACATTTTAGTGGATTTGATTTAACATGTTTGCACGTGTAAGATTCCACAGGACACGTGCATGAGAAGATGGCCATTGATACACATTTTCTGAAATGCTTCTTACAACCGCGGGCCTCTGAAAATATATAACCCAAACGCCTGCATGTGAAAAATCGGCAACCTTGTGCAAGATCTGATCCGTTCATTAGATGAACCTGTGGTGAATATGCACTTTACAAAAACAGGGCTAGTCTATTCATTCGTTGGACCAGAATTGGAGGACAAAAAAAGGACGGTTAAAAACTCTTTATGTAGTCCTACTAACAGATGGACTGCAATGATTCGGAGGTGAACCCAACACTACCTAGCTAGTTGATTTAAGTACTGTGTAGGGCCCACCGTAATGTATCATTTTCAACTATGCCGTGGGCATGGCCCAAAAAAGAGGCAAATCCAGAACTCAAGTGGACTACACCATCGGAAATAACGAGGATTGAACGCTGGGTTGAAAGCTACTTGGTAGCCGGCCACACAAGTTTTGGATCAAGCTGATAATTGTGTTTTCCCTTCATTTAGATTTGTGTGATCTAATCACGGTATGGATGGTAAATAAATATTACTGTCGCCTTAGTAAGATTTTAATAGTGTGTGTTAAATCACTACTGTTTGTTGTGGTGTGGTCCACTTGAGATTTGGATATTGCTCATTTTTGGGTCATGCTCTAAACTGAGCTTGTAAAATTGGATGGACGGACTGGATAAAACACATACATCCCAGGGGTTCAAGAAGGACCTACCAGTAGGCACGTCGATGCTGACATGAAATCCGCGTCCGGACCTACATGGGAGAAGCGGAATCCGTCAGGTTGGCGTTCACGTGTAACGTATGTTTGTGGACGGGGACGTGGTGACAGTCCGGCACTACGGTGGGCCCCACAGTCTCCTGCCGCCACGAAATCCGCATTCGTAGATAAAAACTGTTCCTCATGTGGGATAGTACATGTGCAGTCGTGACAGCAAAGAACCACACATCAGGTAGGCCCCACAACCCATAAAAACGTACTAGCATACTCATATCCCATTATTGCAACGTGTGGGCGTAATTTTCCTTTTCTCTTTGACCATATCTTTGAACTGGTAGAGTGCCACAATTCATACGATACACATTCTCACGGGAAACGCAGCAATCCATCTCCTAATTTCCAAAACATTGAAATCGTGGATCACCTTAGAATAGCTTACAGCTGAAAATTGAGGTAGAAAAACGCACAAAGAGACCGACCCCTGGATATATAATAAATACATGTATAGTGGGCACATGGTAAGGGACTTATTATTGGGGATTGTGTCGCACAAACCAAGTGCTAAATAGAACACAGCGACCCACTCAAACAACCTCAAATCTCACCTTTACTACACCTTTTGAGCTTTTTGTACGAATTTGAAAACTCTTAAGAATTATTTTCTAATCCTGTTTACACTTGTATATATAGCCTTCCAAAGAATCTTAAATGGAAAAGTAAACTTAGAAAAAATGTCAAATGGAAAAAGAAATATAAAGTTTGATTAAAAACATCAAATATAACACTTATCATTTTGATTGAGATCAAGGCACACCTAATTCACTCTCGTAATAAGTAAGAGAAATGGACATAAAAATTCCTGCAACAAAAAACTAGGTGGGGCCCGCTAACTATGTCCATCTATTTTAACAAATCATGGTTACAACATGGGCTAAAAAATAAGACATAAATCTTAAGTAACTATTTATTCCTGGGTTCAAGTACCATTGGTGAAAAAGCACTCATGTGAGTGTGTATGTTGAAATTTAAATTAATTAAAAAAATATAGCTAGACCACTTTAAAAAAAAAAAAAAAAAAAGTAGCTAGGAAAATGCCGATAGTTGAATCTCATTGGAGTCCATTGTTATTGTTTGAATCCAGTTAGCTAGGTGTAGTCACACATGCAAGTACCTCATCAACTATATGAAAATGATAGTGGAGGTGCTAATTGTGATCGGATACCCTGCGATGCCTAAGTTAGGCATGCGAACTAAAAGTAAATGTGGGACTCGAGTAAGGATTTTTAGTGCTTACATTTCTCTAATTGCAGTGGGTGTAATTTTATGATGTTTAGATAGCTTTAAGACTTACGCATCCTGTTGGGATACATCAGATTTGTTAGGTCCTTGTTTGGTTGGAAATATATTTTCAAAAGTATTGTCGAACTCACTTCAGTTAGTGTGATTATCGGATATAATTATATCAAATATTTCTTTCTTAATTCGAAGCATAATTTTCTCTAGATTTTTCATCCCTCCAGCTTGGGGGGTCAATCCAATCAGCTCGGGAGGTGGTTCCCATCACTAAGTTTTGCCTTTAAACAACTCAATTCAAGGTTGGTGTGGGTCTCATCTTTATGAAAGTGCTCTTTTAACTCAATAAGTCTATCATGATATTCTAATTGACTCAGCTTTAAGGTTTCATTATCATAATTAGTTGTATTTTCAATAAGCTAGCCAGCACAATTATATCGACAACATCTACAATTCGCACAGAATTGGTGCGAACTTTTTTGAGGAACCTATCATACATGATGTGGATCCAAAATCTGAACCGTCCATGTAAAGCAGCACCTCATGAAACCTCCCGGGCCCAAGTTTTACTTTGATCCAAAACTTTGGTAAGCTGTGAAAAATGAAAACAGTTTCCTCCCTTGATTTGCATTTCTCTTTGTTATGGCCCACCAGAATTTTAGATCAGGGTGAAAATTTGCCCATTGGAGTTTCATAGGATTCCGCATCACATGGACCGTTCAGATTAGACACTCATGACACGTGTGCAAAGGTGCACACGTGCTGCCTAGGTGCGCAGGTGACTCTCTCTCTCTCTCTATATATATATATATAGTCCATAAGATTATTGATAATTAGATGAACTGAAAACACAAATATTAGCCTCAACTAAAACTTTTATGACCCCTTGAATGTTTTAAGGGTGAAAGTTTAATACTTAATGTTTCCTGCTGTGTAGTCCACTTGAGTTTTAGATTTACTCATTTTTTATCCCATGAAATGTCTTGAAAACACAGATAAGCTTCCCGTCGCAGGAAGTTTGTGTTGGCACAGGAAGAAATGTGGCCTGAGGAAAAACTGTCCCTCGTGTCTGATCGTACACTCGTGGACAGCAAAGAAATATGGCTGTCAGCGGTCCGGTCGTCAGGCCGGGCCTATATAAAATTCTAATTTTCTAAGCCCGACTCCGGCCCATTGACGCCCCTGCAAGGAACCATAAAAACGTATAATAGTATCCCCGTGTTGCAACGTGTTCTTTTCTTCTTACTTATATATATATTTTTTAATTTTTAAAGAAGATGATATGATGATACTCTGGCAGAGCGCAACAGTTCATACCCATACACAATCTCACTGTACACGTGGCATACAAATCCAGAATCCAAACCGTTGAAATCGTGGGTCCCCTTGGGGATGGGTTGCATCTGAAAAATCAGAGTGATAGGATGGTCCTTTCTTACTACAGGCAGCCATCAAATGTACGGTTTGAATGAAAATAATCACTGGCCCACTTTTAACAAGCAACCCTTCATTATCACAGGACCATATGATCTCGACGCTATGCCTCGCGCTTTCATTGCAAATCTCAACTGGGATTTCTCCTGTCTTACAGTCAACGAATGTATGTATGTTTCATTTCTAGAAATGGGAAAGAAAATTCCTGTTGATAGATCACCATAAATTGTTAAGTGGCTGTCTTACATCCACCGAACACACGACTTACACGTGTGTCAGTACAGACCGTCCAGATTTTGGGCCTCACAGTCACAAATCAAGTTTAGCTGGGAACGCGGATTCCTTGCGAAGGCCTGCCACCGGGAAGCTAGGTGGGGCCCACATGATGTTTGTCAGAATTCCACCAAGGCCATCCATTTTTCCATATCATGACAGGAAAGGGTTCAAAAATGATGCAAGCCGCACGACCGGACAAGATGGTAGGTCGCCTATCATTGAAACTTCCCTTGGGCTACCATGACGTTTATATGCCATCCATGCTCTTCCTAAAGATCATTTCTACTGGATGAACTGAAAATACAAAAGGATTTGCCTGATCCAAAACTTCTATTGCCCCACTAATGTTTCAAGGGTGTAGATTCAATCCTCTGTCATGTGGCTTGCTTGAGCCTTCCATTTCCATCATTTGTAGGTCCATATTCTAACATGATCGAAAAATCGAATGTACAGTACGGATTTTGGTACATCCATTTAAGGGTTCGTTCCAAAAAACGAGAGAGATTTAAATCTGCCATACTATGGAAACGTTAGTGATTGAATGTCCACCATTAAAAACCTCCCAACTCACACTGTTATCTTTATTTGACATACCGCCTATTAATTAAAACTGGCACGACAGCGTGCAAAAAAACAAATATCTGCTTGATCCATTAAGAATGTGTAATTCACTTTATTTAATTTAATTTATTTTTTTTTGGACTTAAACCTTGAAATAATCTGAAAAAATGAGTATACCAAATGATGATCTTGGTGAGGCCCTGTAGCTCCCGACTACCTAACATTGGCCTGTGGCAAGGTCACTAGCCAATCTGTTTCCACATACATCAAAAGCCAAACAGTTGGAGCATTGGAGAATTAGCTACTTCAGCTTACATCAAAAGACAAGATTCGATCCTATGGCCCTTTGTACCCAAAATAGATGCAATCAAATTGTGCTACACATTGTCTTAACGCTCCCATCCTATTATATGGCAAGTCACTTTCACTTTAAGCTTTAAAATGTATGCATTTTTACCTTAGTGGCAGCCAACAAGCAATGGCACCGGTGGTAGATACTAGTAAATTGTTTTAGGTAAGAGGCCGGCCTCACCCAACCTTACCCACTAGGGTGAGGCCGTGGGACCATGTACTTAGTGTCCATGACTTTTCCATTTTTTCATATTACTTTATGGCATTATTCCAAAAATGAAGTAGATTCAATTATAAGGTAGACCCCACCATAAGAAACAATACTAGTAAAAACTCATCAAGGCATACTTGGATGAAAGGAAAAACAAATATCAGTTTGATCTAAAACTTTTGTTGTTGTCAATTAATGGTCAATCAACACTATATTCATGGTATGGTATGGTCTGCTTGATAATTGGATCTACTTCATTTTTGGGATAACGCCTTAAAATGATTTTTAAAAAAATAGATGGATGGCATCTATATTTGATAGATGCATTAAGGTGGGCCCACGGCAACCCCACGTTAAGTGCTTAGGAAACGGAACAATATTCTCTCCAGCTCTCACACACTCTCTCTCTCTTCACGGTAAAATTAGATCCATCAGTCACATCCGAAGCCTAAATGCACTTTCAGAAGCGGTTTTTTCTGGTATGGAGGAGTTATATTTTATATTCTGTCAGCCTATGTAGCTTGATACGCTGGCAAGGCACCCAGATATTTTAGGTAGCGTAACTCAAATTAAGCCGACAGAAGATTGGTAAGTCAGGGTCTCAAATTCAGATTGTTTAAACAATCATAGCCGCTGACTTATGGACATTTGGTTTTTTTGAACAGGACCTTTGGACTTTTTTCATTTTAAACGGTCCAATCAGTGTCCACTGATTTGATATTCAGATAATCACGTAATCTTAATTTTTGGTTCATGCTGATCTGGGATCCGTTATTTGGACATACCATAGTCTTTATTTTTATATTTATTTCAGAACCTAATATGGGAACACGTATGAAAACGTAAAATTATATTTTGAAAATGAGACAAATGGGCCTGGATCTATAGGAAAGCGCATCAAGATTTTCAAGCATAGGTCTGAATTCTGAGCAATGAGCGTGGACAACTTACTTAGGGGAAAGAAAATTGAGATCTAGCCCAGCCCATAGGACCCGATTCGGTGGTGACCCCAGTACCAAGCTTGATACTGATCAGCATTGGAAAAAAGCTCTGCAGGCCCACCATGATGTATGTGTTTAATCCAAGCTGTCCATTCATTTTTCCAGATCATTTTAGGGCATGAGACAAAAAATGAGGCAGATCCAAATCTCAGGTGGACCATAACATATGAAACAACAATGATTGAATGGCCACCATTGGCCACAAAAGTTTTTGATCAAGATGATATATGTTTTTTTTTTTTCCTTTCATCCATGCCTGTATGACCTGATCAACGGGTTGGATGGCAAACAAACACTATAATGGTCCTTTGGAAGTTTTTAATGGTGAGCGTTCACTCGCCACTTTTTCTTGTCGTGTGGTCCACATGAAATTTGGATCTACCTCATTTTTGGGCTCATACCCAAAAATTAGCTTTCAAAATGGATCGACGGCATGGATAAGAAATATACATCATGTTGGGCCCACATAGCTTTTCCAGCACCGACTAGATCGAAGCTCGTTACTGGAGGGGTCACTACCGAAGCAGACTCCTAGCTAGGGCTGTTCACGAGTCAAGCTAGCTCGAAAAGCTCGCTCGACTCAGCTCGAGTCAGCTCAGATTGATTCGGCTTGAATGGCTTATTCAAGCCAAGTCAAGCTAATTATTTGAAGCTCGAGTTAAGTTTAAGTCAAGTTCGACCAAGGGGCATTTCAACTCGACTCGAACTCGAACTCGACTCGACTCGAAGCTCAAACTTGAGCTTGACTCGACTCGATTAATAAATATATTAAATAGTATACTATATTATTATTATTATTATTATTATTATTATTATTATTATAAGTTTTAAGTTTAAACTTAAAAATAAAAAAATAAAAAACAAACCCTAGAGTCTCTATCCGACCGCACGCACCCCCTTCCTTTTCCCTTTCTTCTCTTTCTTTGCCCACTACCAGTCGCATGCCCGCCCAGACCACCACCACCAGTTTTCATTTCATCTCCACAACAGTATGATTTCAATCTATTGTGACCTATTTCTTAGGCGAGAAACCCAAGAAATTCGAAATGGGTTCTTCTCAGATTTGTTAGAGCTTCAAGGAAATTCAATGATTTGATTGGCTAGAGCTCTTTACTTGGATTTTTGATCTGTGTTCTGCTCTGTTTCTTTTCTAGTACTTGAATTTCTGCTGGTAGAAGAAGATCAAGAACAGATCAATTCTTACAGGTTTCCTCATCCGATTCGAAGCTTTGTTTGGTTTTTGCTTTGATTCTCTTAAGATTTTTGAATTTTTCATCATTGGAGGATGATCAATAACAGAATCCATTACTCTCTCACCCAACAAGCTCGAGCTCGAGCTCGACTCGAGGTAAACTCGACTCGACTCGAACCACTAGCTCGACTCGAACTCGACTCGACAGCTTTGGCAAACAAGCCAAGCTTCAATGCTGAGCTCGAGGCCAAGCTCGAGCTCGAGCTCGAACTCGAGTACATCATGGACAAGCCAAGCCAAGCTTGGCCCACCTTGACTCGACTCGACTCGGCTCGATGCCCACCTCTACTCCTAGCCCATATGTGTCTACAAAGTCCTCCCAAATGCTGTCATTTTCTCACTAGGAATTACAAGTTTAAACGAGGACTGGGCCCATTGTTCGGTTATTAATGTGGCTACTCCAAAGGGCCTCATGGAAATTGGACCATGCCCTGAAAATGTTTCATATTGCAATATCCTAGCCATCCAAATCGCTGCGCCCTTTTTGCTTAAAACTGTCTATTTGCAGGAAAAACTTACCGTCTTGTTCCAATGGAAAGTTTTGTGGAGCTTAAATATGCTTTGGGCGCATTCAATCAATGAATATCTGGGTTCTAGCCCCATCTAACTGGCCCGATTTGGGCCTGAAATTTTGGTTTGTGACGTGGGTCTGAATCTAAATGCAGGCCAGACAATTGATTGGACAGGACCAGGAGACTACCCAAAGCTGACATGTGACCAATCCATGCGAGGTATTGGTTACATTACTGCCCTTCTTTGTTTTTTTTCCTGCACCAAAGCCCATCCTCCTCACCTATACAAAGCCTCTTATTATCTACACACCTGCCCTAATCTTCTAGCCCAATCCAGACCCTAGCCTACATTCTCCACCATCTCCACATTCAAACCCATCCATCCTTTGTTATCTCCACATTCAAACACTACCTTCCATTTTCTACATTCTCTCCATTCAAAACCAACTTAGTCCATCCATCCCCCTCTAACTTACCCATCTAAATCATCCAAACCATTCAACCCTCTATAACCTACCATTTAAACCATTTTACCATCTCTAACCATCCAATCCATCCAATTAATAAAAACTACTCATCTTACCCATTCAAACCATTCAGCGCTTTCAAACCATTCAAACCATCTAACCTTATCTAGACAGCTATTTTACCTTCTCAAACCAACCCATCTAAAACATCTAACCCATCAAACTCATTTAACCTAATCTAGTCAATCCAAGCCACTCATTCAACATATCTAACTCAACCTAATCTACTTAGGCCATGGATCCATTCATTCAAACATTTCATTCAAACTTTAGATCATATCTAAGTCAATCCAACATGTCCAAAGTTGTCGTCTAATTAATGCATGTCATATCAACATTCCAGCTCTTGCAAAGCAACGCCAGAGTTGAAGATACCTCGACATCTCTTCTACAAAGAGTGACAGGTCTCTTAGTTCCTATTTGGCTGGCATCTTCATTTACTGTTTATCTCACGTGGCATCATTTATTACCTTTCAACTTATAATTATTGGCAACACTTTTCTTCTCATCATATACCCACTGTTTTCTAAATAATCTTACGTTTATGTTAGTTACTGAAACTTATCACATCAGAAACTTAGGACTGCCCCATCCCTTTTTGTTGCTTAGTAGTAACAATACTCTTGATATCAATTTATGCAAGTAAAGAATCCCAGTTGCCACTTCAAGTAAAATCCACTACTTATCAATAACAATACTCTTTGGATGGCAAATAAACATTGTGAAAGTTTTAGGAAGTTTTTAATGGTGACTATTCAATCACCACTATTGCTTATCGTGTGGACCACCTAAGATTTGGATAGATGGACTAAAATGAGCTGGGAAAATGGATAGACAACATGGATAAATGAAAGATACATCACACTAGCCCCATGGTCAAGGATCAGCACCCACTGAGGCTAGGGCTACGAAATCCACCCCATACATCTATAAAAATAAAATAAAATAAATAAAAATAAATTTAAAAAAAAAGAAGCAAAGCTAAATGGAGATAAAATTGTCCATGGTTGAAACCAGGCCTACTATGACATTTACAAGCCATCCAGACTTTTCATTAAGGTCATTGTAATTGGGATGCCAGGATACATCATCTAAATCCAAAACTTCTATGGCTCCGCAAAGGTCCTGTAGTGTGGTCTACTTGAGCTCTGGATGTGTTTCATTTTTTAGATCATGCCCTGTAATGAGCTAGAGAAGCTGATGGGAGGGGTGGGTTTCCAGAAGCAAATTACCTACTAAATAAACTTTAGTAGGCCCACTGTGATTCATGTATTTTATCCACACCGTACATCCATTTTACCATATAATTGTATGGCTTGAGCTCTAAATTGAATCATATAAAAAGGTCAAGTGGACCACACTATAGGAAAGAGTATGAATTTAACCTCCGGTAATTTTGGATCAATCTTATACTTTTGTTTACCGTTCATCCATGTCTGTGTCAAAAGCAAGTGGACCACACTATAGGAAAGAGTAAAAATTTAACTTCCACCGTTGAAAAATTCTCAAGGGCTATGATAGTTTTGGATCAATCTTATGATAAATAAACATCATTGTGAGTCCAGAGAGTTTTCAACGGTTCCCACTGTTTTCTGTGGTGTGGTTCACTTGAGCTTTGGATATGCTTCAATTTTGAGCTAAACTCTTAGAATGAGCTAGAAAAATGGATAGATGGAGTGGATAAACCACGTACCACAGGAAATAGTGAGAATAATTATTTCCACAGTTGAAACCTTCCTAATGTCTATAATGATTTTTATTTGTCATCCAACCTGTTCATGAGATCATACATAAATGAAGGTGGGCCACATAGAGTTACACGTGTGGGTGGGGGTGCAGCAACTCGTGTTCCTGCTCCCGCTCGTGCTGTTCGCATTTCTCGCAGACTAGGGCTTTACGAGGGTTTTCTGAGAAGTAAAAACCGCCATTTTAGGAGAGAAATGCTACAGAGATCTGCTTCGATGATTCTCCTATCTCCGAAAACACGAGGCTTCTGCACATCTGCTGCGGAGAAGATCGTTGCATCCGTACTGTTCGAGAGATTGCCCGTTGTCATTCCGAAGATCGATCCTACTGTCTACGCATTCCAAGAATTCTCGTAATTTTCCTCTCTCTTTGTCTGATTTCTATTTCCCTTTTCTTTTCTCATTTTGTGAAATAAGTGGCTGTTTGGATGCCTGTAATTGCCTGTAAACAATTTACAGTCTGTAATGCCTTCATTGCTTTTACCTGCAATGTGAAGGCAGAATGCCATGTTTCAGATTACTGGTGATGGAGTTACAGGCTAACGGCTATATTTTTGAAAAATCTGTATGATGGGAGGATTGCAGGGAGGCTTCTCTCTAGCTCCCTGCTTCCGGCGACCAGCTCTGTTTGGAGTGGTGCTGGAAGAAGGATTCGCCCCCCATTTTGATTGGAAGAGAAGAAGAAGGAAAGGGTACGGTGTCCTCCACTGTTGTGAGAGGAACATGGTGCACATGCACTGTTTGCGGGGCCCACCATGATTTGTGTAGGTCATCCAATCCGTCTATTTTTGGGTCACTGTTTTTCTATCTTTGAGAACCCAAAATAAGGCCGATCTCAAAATCAGGTGGGCTACAACAACAATCCGGACATTTTTAGTGGCGGGCATACCCATCGCAACTGTTCCTTGTGGTGTGGCCCACCTGACTACTGAAATGGCTTGATTTCTATATCCCCAATCATCCTGGTCAGTTGAATCATTTGACTAGATTAGATAGAATGGACGTGGATTGGGTACTACCCCCGCCCATCTCTAGCTAGGAACGGCCAGGGGCTCTGAGGGACGATCATGATGCATGGGTTTAATCCATTTTGTCATATCATTTGAGGGCACAAGCCCAAAAAATGAGGCAGATCCAATGCTCAAGTGGACCACATCCACACCATAGGAAGCAGTGGTGATAATGGGACCCACTGTTGAAACCTTCCTAGGGCCCCCCATGATTCTTAATTGCCATCCAACCTGCTCATAAGGTCACACAGACCTAGATGAAGGGAAAACACAAATATCAAGTTGATCCAAAACGAAAACGCTTGTGGCCCCCAAAAAGTTTTCAATGATAGGTGTTTAATCCCCACTGTGTGGTCCACTTGTGCCTTTGAACTGCCTCAATTTTTGGGATTGTACCCTGAAATGATATGACAAAATGGATGGATGGTGTGGACAAAACCCATACATCATGGGTACCCCTTAGAGCCCATGTTTGCTCCTAGCTAGGGACAGGCAAGTGTTGTACCCAATCTGTGTCCATATGGTATATACATTACACAGCAGGTGTCCTCATCCCAATTGTTGCTTGTGGTGTGACCCACTTCCTTGGAATGGCTTGTTTATTGAAACATTATGTTTAAACATATTATTATTATTATTATTATTATTAATTTGTTAATATTTTATATCCAGATCTTTGTATTCAGTAGTTTCTCTACATGAAAGGACATTTGAAAAAGTGGACCCACTTTTCTGGCCTTCTTTAGGTTTATTGTAGCCTAGCGACCGGCCCAAGACTTCATCAAGATGGGTTCAACACAATGGCCCATCTTATATCAATCTCCTGTATTTGATTTAAAGATTTCGGAGGGTTTTACTGCTCCAACTCTGTGTGATGTGAATATCCACCCTCTAACCAGTAAGAATAGACAACTGCTTACCCGTAAAGACTTTACAACCAAAGCCAAACAGGATAGCTGTAAACACTTCACACCTGAAAAGAATTTCAGGTGTAAAGTCACTACAACTTAAAACTTTACAGGCATCCAAACAGCCCCTAAGAATTTCATGAAATTGGGTTTACTGTTTTAGTTCTGCCCCTAAGCTGTTTGGATGTCATGAATTAGCCAATTCATGGATTGTTGATTTCATGAAATAGGGTTTACCTTTTTTGTTCTGCCATTTGACCAATTTCTTGTTTGGCTAGTCTTATCAAATTTATGATTTGAGTGAGAGCTCCACATCAATTATTCATGTCCATTAAGAATCACTTTAGTTGGATGATCTAGCCCATCCAATTGATGACCATCAACATTTACAGTCTAAGTTGATTATTGTGTAGAGAGGTCCCAATCATGCATCTGAAATTTGCCTCCAATGAACAAACACGTATTTCTACAACATTCCTCTTACTTAACCTTATTAAGAAAGAAAGCTCGAGTGCAAGGCGGTGGCTTAGGTTCTTTTGCAGCACTTAGAGCAAATGGCAACGACCTACCCTCTTCGTTAAAGGGTACCCGCTAGGATGGTATCCCCTTAATCTCGAAAAAATTTTCGGCCATGAGAAGTCGCAGTAAATACACTCACTTCCCAACCCTCTTCGTTAAAGGGTACCCACTAGGATGGTATCCCCTTAATCTCGAAAAAATTTTCGGCCGCGCGGGTGCTGTTATGGAGGTCATTATGCCGCGAGATAAAAGCACAGGGAAATATAGGGGTTTCGCGCTAATTCGTATGGGAAGTGAGAATGAGTTAGCCAGGGCGGTGGATATGCTACATGGTGATAGCTTCGAGGGTAGAAAAATTCAATCCTCCCGATCGCACACAAATAGTCACTAACAAACCTACAAACCCTCTTATACTTCAAAAGCCTTCGGCTTCAGACCGGCCCTCGCACAATCCTATGCTGTCCCAATCTTTCAAAGATGTAGTCCTTAAAGGAAAACGCGCAGCAAAGGACATCGACGTTATGCCTTCTCTGCCGGACGTGCCCGCCATCATCGATGCGCAACAGACTCATAAGTCATATGGCGACTCCACAGAGGACGAAACCATTATCGTCGACCCTGCAAAGTTTGCTCAAAACAGGGATGATCTGGCTAAATCCGTAGTTATCATTACAAATGAAGGAGCTTCTATTCGATCCGTCAGGGATTGGATCAAAGAGAACTCTGGTTTCCAATATGGCCTTTCTGAACTTAAACCTATCGGGACCAACGCACTGTGGATCAAAATCTGCCCGGGGCTCAATCCAGACCTATTGACGTCAGTCGGAACACCTATCAAATCAGGGCCGATCGCTAATATTCTGCCATGGGAGGAATTCTCCATTTTCGGGAAAGAAAACATCTGGGTGCTAATATGGGATATTCCTCTGGAATTTTGGTTTGACGAGTTTCTTATTTCTGCCGCATCCTCTTTGGGTTTCATCTTGGAAATGGATCCCAAAACCCAACAAGGAGTTGAGCTAGGAGTTATCAGAGCGAGGATTAGAAGGAGGAAAGATATTCCCCTTCCCGACCACATTCGCGTCAAAGCAAACAATCGAACCATCCTTCTTCCGGTGCAAAAGGAAGAACCCGGAGTTAATTATCTCAGGTGGGGGGACATCTGGCAATCCAGAGAAATTGATCGTCGACAGCAGACTTTGAATCGACACTGTTTCGGGGAAGAAGGAACTTTGTCTCCATACTCCGGCAGAGTACAGAATAAAGGCGCATTCATTCCGCCTGACTCCGCAGACCTACAAGACAGCATTCAGCCGCCCTACGGGGCACGTGGCAACACTGCAACCCGACTTGTGGCCCGTATACCTGACGACCACCCTATCGAGTGTGAAAAAGAACGATGCCGCCCGCTCCATCGACATGTGGCACTTCCGGGTCTCTTTACCCCACTGAAGCATCGACGGTGGAGACACAATCACGAAGCCAACTGCCTCTTCCCATTTCAAAAGGCGCGCCCTATGTCTCGCATCGACGCGTGGCTCCCGAAATGGCTGATTAGAGCATCTCAGCCCTCCACGTGGAAACTAAAGTGACGCCCAGGTTAACGTCTCTAAATGAGATCCACTCCGTTGATTTGGGTCCGTTCTCGACCCGTATTACTCCCCCAAGCAACAAACGGCTCCCTTTTCAACACATTCGTCCTCATTTCTGACACGCCCCTAATTCCGACCAAGCCTCTATTTTTTTCCTTTGCCCGCCCCAAATCTCCTCACTGTCTAGTCATCACCCTTCGCAAAGCCGTCAGTTCTCATCGTCGGACGACACTCAGCCTAACGGGGAATTTTCTGAAAGCCTCAACTCAGAATCTCAAGGGGCTGACTCTTGCCCTCCTTCGCCTTTCACTTCTGCTTCAAGGGGTCAAGATTGGGATGATATGGGCCCCCTGACTCTCTTCCAGAAAGAGCGGCCTACAGAGATCATCATAGCAGAACCACTGCAGGTGCGGGGGGATACTGTTCACAAACAACAGTCTCAATCCCTACCATTAATCACGGAAGGCAAAAGCAGGGAGGAAATTTTTGACAAGATGCAAAACAAGCGATGGATCAGGGACACTGTAAATCACGTAGGGAGGTCTTTAGGCTTATCGTTCGGCACTTGCCCAGAAGATTATATAGGTATTTTCCAATATATTGAAGACAAAGGCCAACCCCTACCTTCTCCGAAGACTCCGATCAAACATCCGTCCCGGGCTGCATCCAATCGTGAGCTCCTAAGATCTTCAATCAACGACAATGGCATCTCCAGCGTCGTCTTCCAGACGTCGAAGGAAGGGTCCTCGGGGAAGTGCGGTGTTCCAATGAAAGTCATCTCTTGGAATGTGCGTGGGGTGGGGTCCAGGCAGAAGCGGTGCCTCATCAAGGAATCCATTAGGCGAAAGAATCCAGACGTGGTATGTCTTCAGGAAACTAAAGTGCCATCCTTCTTGAACAGGCTCCTGGCCTCTATATGGCATTCAAACGATGCAAGATTTCTGGCGAGAGATGCAGACGGGTCCTTAGGCGGTATCCTCATTGCCTGGAAATCCTCTCAGTGGGACCTGCAGCATTCAGTTAAGGGTGTTTTCTCGATGGCATGTATATTGCAAGATAAGTCATCAACCTTCCGTTGTCTTATTGTTGCTGTTTATGGCCCTAATCTCGATACTCTTAGATCGCTCTTCTGGGATGAGTTGTCTGTAATGAGACAATTATTTTCAAGTTCTTGCTGCATCGTTGGAGATTTCAATGTGATCCGGTTCTCTGGGGAGCATTCTCGAAAAAGGCGATCCACTCCAGCAATGGCAGCTTTCTCCGATTGGATCCAACAACAACAATTGGTTGACCTTCCGCTCTCTGTTGCCAAATTTACTTGGTCCGATGGGCACCGCAATCCGATCCAATCCAGGCTTGACAGGTTCCTTCTATCCACTGAATGGATCGACGCTTTCCCTTCTGTAGCGCAGATTGCCCTCCCTAGAACCACCTCAGACCACTGTCCGATTCTACTTTTGTCGGATGAATTTGACTGGGGCCCCAAACCTTTCAAATTCAATACAGCCTGGTTGGAGATCGAGGGGTTCAAAGAGAAAGTTGAGGAGTGGTGGTCGGGATTTCAGGTTGATGGATTTGCTGGCCACAGACTTCTATGTAAGCTCCTGATACTTAAGGAAAAGATTAAAGGATGGAAGGCGGAAGCGCTTAGTAAAAGACACCAAGAAGCGGAAGCCTTTCTTTCGGAACTTCAGTCCATCGACGCTAACGTTAACGATAATGAAATCCCTGATCACATCCTTTCCAGACGTATAGCAATAATTCAAGAATTATCTTCCAGGGCGCTTCAAGATGAAATCACATGGAAATTAAAAGCGAGGGCGAAATGGATCGCAGAGGGCGACCGAAATACGAAGTATTTTCACAATTTAGCAACTATGAAAGCGCGGGCCAAAGCTATTTAAAACATTACAGTAGACGGAAGGGAGATCAACGATAAGGATGACATTGCCGCATGTGCAGTGGCTCATTTCAAATCCATTTATACGGTTGAGGGCTGGAACAGACCCCTTCTTGATGGCATCCCGTTCTTCTCTCTTCAAGCTGAGGAAGCGGCTTCTTTAGAAATACCCTTCTCTGAAGAAGAGGCCATTACGGCTATCAGAGCGATGGGAGGAGACAAATCCCCTGGTCCTGACGGGTTTCCAATTAGATTCTATCAATTATTTTGGCATACAATTCGTAGCGACATCATGAAATTCCTCCACGAATTCCATACCAAGAACAAGTTATCAAAAGGCCTTGGCGCCTCCTTCATTGCCCTCATCCCGAAAGTTCTTGGGGCGTGTTCATTCGCCGAATATAGACCGATCAGCCTCATTAGCAGTCCCTACAAAATCCTTGCCAAAGTCCTGGCAACCAGATTGTCGACAATCATGGGTAAGATCATATCTAAGAATCAGAATGCTTTTATCAAGGGGCGACAAATCATTAACGGGGCGCTGATTGCTAACGAAACCCTCCACTATTGTCATAATTCGGGAGACAAATACATCTTCCTTAAGCTGGACATCGAGAAAGCGTATGAACTGATTGGAGCTTCTTATCATATATGCTCAATCGTTTGGGTTTCGGTAGAAAATGGAAACGGTGGATGCATGCTTGCTTTGAATCAGCCCATTTCTCTGTCTTACTCAATGGGACCCCCAAAGGCTTTTTCCCTTCTTCTAGAGGGCTCCGCCAAGGAGACCCTCTATCTCCCCTCCTCTTTCTTATGATTGGAGAGGCCTTATCCCAGATGATCTCTAAGGGTGAAAGTGCAGGTCTTTTCAAAGGAGTTGCGATTCCGGGTGTCTCATCAACAATCTCTCACATCCAATTTGCCGACGACATCGTAATTATGGTGGAAGCAGACCCTTTATCAATACAAAATTTGCAGACAACTTTAAAATGTTTCGAGGCAGTGTCTGGTTTAAGAATCAACATGTTAAAATCCAGAGTATTTGGAGTTAACTGCACTGATGCCGATCTCTCTGATTATGCTTCTATCCTCGGCTGCTCACTGTCCTCCTTTCCGACCTTCTTCGTGGGCCTTCCTCTATCGATAGGCCCCCCTCCGACTTCTATGTGGGATCGTGTGATTCGCAAATTCAACAACATGCTCGATTCTTGGAAGACTCGCTACTTATCGATTGGAGGAAGATTGACGCTCATCAAAGCTGCGCTGTATAACTCTCCTGTCTATTTTATGTCCCTCTCCCCCCCCCCCGGTTCTCCAAAGAATAGAAAAGCTGAGAAGAAACTTTCTATGGAATGGAAAGGAGATTCAGGAAAAATTCCATCTATTGGATTGGAAAGAAGTCTGTTCTCACTTTAACGAGGGAGGTGCCAGCATTAGAAACTTAAAGACGATGAATCGGGCATTACTCGGTAAATGGACTTGGCGGATGGGTACTGAGCCGGACGCGTTGTGGAATTTTGTGCTCAAAGGCAAATATGGATCGTCTCCTGGGGGTTGGTGGACCTTCTCGGCGATACAGAGTTTCCTACCTCTGGAAAGGTATTTCGCGGGTTAAAAAGACAGTTATTCAAAACATTGGTTTCCAGTTGGGGAATGGCGTTGCCATAAGGTTTTGGGAGGATCATTAGATTGGTGACACGCCCCTCAAAGACAGATTCCAGAACATTCACCGTATTGCTGTCCTCAAGAACCAGCCGATTAATTGCTTCTACTCTCATACCGCCAGCGGCACCGTGTGGGAAATCACCTGCTTTAGAAGTCTTTAAGACTGGGAGTTGGAGGAATATGATGCCCTCCTCAATTGCCTCTACTCGTCAGCGCTTACTAGGGACGAACCAGACAAGCTTATCTGGAAAGGGGAGAAATCCAATCAATTCTCAGTTAAATCGCTTTATTCCATATTATCCCCTTCCTCCACCTCTCTATCCTTGGTGCACCCCTTTATTTGGAAATACCAGGCTCCCCCAAAATACATCTGTTTTGCGTGGTTGGCGGCTAAAAATCGGATCCTGACGGTTGAAAATCTTAAGAAGAGAGGCATGCAACTTCCAAATATTTGTTTTTGCTGCATGAATGATGAGGAAACGGTGGATCATTTATTGCTCCACTGCCCTCTCATATCGCACATCCTGATGGATTTTTTTAGTAGATTCGAAGTGAGCGGTTGCCTTCCAAATACCGTCTCCTCCTTACTTCCATGTTGGCATGGGGTCAAGCTGGGGAGACCAAAAACGACTCTATGGAGAATGGCGATACTTGCGATTTGGTGGGCTGTTTGGATGGAAAGGAATGACCGATGTTTTAACAATATTCACGCCTCAGTCCAACTAGTGGGGACTAGGGCCAAAAACCTCCTTATAGAATGGGCTGCCTCTGATTCGAATCTTAAGGGCTGTAATTTTCTTTTCTTAGGCCTGTAACCTGGTTTCTGCCATCTCGGCAGAGCCTTTTCTTTTTCTTTTTCTAATGAATCGTTGCTTTTTCTTTTCTTTTTTTTTAAAAAAAAAAATAGCAACGACCTACTCCCTTTATGCAAATCATCATGTGGGACCCAAATTTGATTGCATATCTCTTGACAATCACTTTGATTGGATCATCATG
The DNA here is from genome assembly GCA_021015155.1 of Magnolia officinalis. NCBI lineage: Eukaryota > Viridiplantae > Streptophyta > Magnoliopsida > Magnoliales > Magnoliaceae > Magnolia > Magnolia officinalis. Next base: position 69,941,536 of record JAJHSJ010000011.1, read on the forward strand.
ACCATCATGTGCTGTATCTCAATTTCCAACTAATTGGGCTGGCTGCACGAATCTTGTTCCATCATTCCACTCTATAAAGGGCACTTTGATTTGATCATTGAAACCATCTTAGTGATTGCCACTAGAACACATGTTCCATCCCGAATATAAAACATCAAATACTTAATTTGGAAAATACATCATGTGGGTCCTACATTAAATTTTTTTGAAAGATAATGATGCTTTCATAAAAGAAGAACCGAGATGGTGCAAGATACAAAGCTAAAACTAAAGACAAGAAAACGATAGGAAAGACAACCAGAAATTACATCCTAAACCTAGAGATAAACTCACTATTAGCCAAGTTGTTTACATATATAATCCCATTCCGCCACTAGAAGCTTAACCTGATTTGTCGCTTCATTTGCCAAATATTTTGAATTTTGAAAGCATCTTTCAAAATTCAACTGGCTGCACGAATCTTGTTCCATCATTCCACTCTATAAAGGGCACTTTGATTTGATCATTGAAACCATCTAAGTGATTGCCACTAGAACACATGTTCCATCCCGAATATAAAACATCAAATACTTAATTTGGAACATACATCATGTGGGTCCTACATTAAATTTTTTTGAAAGATAATGATGCTTTCATAAAAGAAGAATCGAGATGGTGCAAGATACAAAGCTAAAACTAAAGAAAAGAAAACGATAGGAAAGAAAACCAGAAATTACATCCTAAGCCTAGAGATAAACTCACTATTAGCCAAGTTGTTTACATATAATCCCATTCCGCCACTAGAAGCTTAACCCGATTTGTCGCTTCATTTGCCAAATATTTTGAATTTTGAAAGCATCTTTCATTTTTCTCCCCTCATAAGACCCATAGACCTGCTAATAAAGCCAATCTCCAACACACGCTTCTATCCTTCCTTAGCCCAACTCCGTACTAGGCATAAAAGAGACTTCCAATTGGTTCTGGCATCACCCATGTGACATTGAACAATCCCCTTATTGACATCCACAATACTTTGGGCATAAGTGCAATGGATGAAGAGGTATCAATTGAATCTACATCCGCAATACACCACACATATGTTGTGTAGCACTAAAGATCTTTCAAAAAAAAAAAGATTATCTAACATTATCATTCTTTTGCGCTTGAGCCAATTGAACCCCATCATTCAATTGATGAAAATTTTCCTTCTCTTCCCTTCCTTTCCAAAGGAAATGTCACTTGAGTTTTTGCAAGCTATGGATGACGTATTTACTTGCATGTTTGACATTGCTGCTTTGATAAGCATTATCCAACCCCCTGGGGATAAGTAATGGCTCTTCCATTCCGACAACTTTCTTTCCATTCTTTCCACCACAACATCCAATAGGTGCTTAGTTGGTTTCCTAATGTAAAGGGTGAGACCAACCTTGTAATTATTTTTCATTGATTAATCATGGTTCATTGCAACTGTAGGACCAAATGAAAGAGGTGCACTCACGTCTGCCCTTTGCTCCCATGGGCCGAATCATGTTGTAGAAGGATTAGACCGAGAGCCTTTCCGATTTATCTGCCTTGCAAAACATTCTAGCCTGAACTTTATGGACCGGTTGGCACTTCTGAAGAGATCTTGTAGCTTAATATAGTCTTTGATTTCCTCATCAAGCGTATTTCTTCCACAATGAAGAGATCAGGCGACAAATCCACCTAAACAGGAGAAGCATTAAGATATTGGGATGTTGTGTTGCGGAGATAGGTTCGCTAGTTGCGAAAACGGCTCTTGAAGTGGCCTCTTTTCCAACCATTCATCTTCTCGAAACCACACACTCTCTCCATTATTGATTTCGAAACCAATCCCTCGCATGGATTGCTCTTCATGTTGGTTATTGGCTTCCAAATGTTTGAAGCTCTGTGGATAGACAAGGCTTTTACTCACTAACCTCCTTCCTAGCATCTATATTTGCCCTTAATAACCTCTATCCACATACGATTTTTTCCGACCCCAAGTCTCCTTAGCCATTTCCCCAAATCTCCATAGTCAAAGCGGTTGTGGAGTCTTTAAGGGACCTTCACCAACATCGAAAAAGAAGCAAACTTCATGCATTCACGCATCCTTCCTCCGCACTTTGAACTGCAACCCAAAGGATCCATCGTGTAATTCAAAAATTCCTAGTTGACATGATCATCGGCTTTCTCCCAGTCTAGTTTTTAAACCATTCCTTTTGCATGCATATCCCTAGCATCTTGCTTTTTGTTGCGTTCGCTTTCAGCCCCAAAACTACCTCAAATCACTTGATAATCTTCTTTAGGTTGTCTACTGCACTTGGATCGGTCTCGCACATAAGCAAGGTGTTGTTGGGAAACTAGAGGTGAGATATCAGGGGAGTCACCTTTTCCATCCTAAATCAACCAATGAGATTGGCTTCATACCCTTTTCCCCACCTCTCCCATTTTAAATCAACCAATGAGATTGGCTTCCTACCTTTGTGCCAACATCCTACACAATGCCTCAATCACCGCTAGAAAAAGAAATGGTGAAAGCGGGTTCCTTGCCTAAGGCTCCATGAGCTTTTCAAAAAGCCTTTGAGGGAACCATTCACCAATAACGAAAAAGAAGTGAACTTTATGCATTCTCTCGCATCTATCCTCTCCACTTTGAACTGCAACCCAAAAGATCCATAAGGTAATTGAGAAATTCCCGGTCGATGTGATCATCGGCCTTTTCTAGGTCGAATTTGTAAACTATTCCTTATGCACCTTCCTTATGAGGAGAGTCCACTCATCCATGGGCAATGAGACCACTATCCATGAGCCACCTTCCTCCAATGAATGCACACTAACTCTTCAAGATGACGCTATCAAGAACCTCGTGAAACCTCGAAGCCAAAGTCTTAGCAAGATTCTTGTACATACCCTTGATAAGGTTGATCAGTCTGAAGTCTTTTAAATTATCTGCACCTGTTACCTTCGGAATAATGTCTATGAACAAAGCCCTTAAACTTGCCAAGAGATGCCCCCTTTTAAAAAATTCCTTCATGAATCTCATCACATCACCTTTAACTATATCTTAGAAAACCTGGTAAAAGGCCATTGAAAAGCCATCAGGCCCTAGGGCCTCATCTATCCCCAAGGACTCCACCATCACTTTGACTCGGAGAATGGATTTTCTAGGTATTCTCTTCTATCCTTCATCTCTCAAGAGGTCCTTGTAGAGCTGCACCACAGCCTCACAAACTGTCTTTTCCTCCCCCTATCTTACCTCCAACTTCAAGAGTGCTAATTGCTTTTCACTTCCATTTTATTCTTCCTTTAGTTTAATCTTCTTACATATTCCAAAGATAGCTTAGATCTCATATTTCTTTCTCACTCGGCTCGGCGCCTTTTGTGTTTACATCGATTTCCTGAATACCTTAAGGATCATATCTGTTTCAGCTTCCCTGTTTGATGCGGACATCGGTGGCGCACCCTTTAGAGTGTACTAGAGGAGGAGGCGTCGCTGACAGAGTACCGGAGCGGAGGGGTTAATGTGGATGGACACCGGGTCCATCTGACCTATTTTCTAATGCGTTACGAGTGCAGGAGCGGCATGACCGCAAGCCTATGAGGTGGATTTCACACCATGTCGCGCGACCGTTTTAGCTTTAGGCATCTTTTTATTCTTTTCATTGTTTTAAGGGGCTTTAGTGCACTTTTTGTTTTTTCCTGTAGCTTATATATACACTGTGAGAAGCCTTATTTTATTATTGAATGAATGAGAATTCATATGCTTTCTTCCTCTTTTACTAAAGAGATTAGTGTTTCAGTATTGGCCCTTGGGTGTTGAGAATTCCTCCTTTCTTTTTTTTCTAGATCTTCAAGGTGCGAGAAAAGGTAAGAATCAGCCGTCTTCTTTTCTTTGATGCCCTAGAATCCGTACTCTCTTTCATCTCAAACTCATTTCTTCTTCATTTCTTTCGTTCCTCTCTAGATATTCCCTTTTGGTTTGAACGGAAAATAGGGATAGCTAGTCAGGAGAATCAGATCCAAATTTGACTGTGAATTGACTTACGGTAGATCTGGGATATCATCATATCCCTAAATCCTTCATTTTTTACCGTTTACGTGATTTTATGCTAATGGGCATGATCCTGACGGAATGATTTCATCTATGTGTTGAGATTTGCTTAATCCCTTTGATTGAAAACAATTAGTTGATTAATTTTATTATTTGAATCTCTTTACCCTGATTATACATGCATCTAGGGTTAGGCCATCACATGTCCCTGCATCACTGTTTGCCTATCTTTCAACAATCACCTCTAATTGGACAAAAAAATAGCACCCAGTCGACAAGCAGTGAAAAGGGTAGTTCGTATCAATTACAATTGAGTTGCTAGAATGGTTCATCCGTCATGTGGCGAACAATCATTTTGATTGGACAATCCTTATCATACGATCAATTGTCAGTAGAATGGACTGCTAAATTGTTAACAAAATGGTCAGATAACCAGTCCAGACTCTTTATCACTTGACATTCTCCTTGGATTGCTGATATCTGACAAGAATCACTTTCATTGGAGAAGGTCCTAACTTCTAATTGATGAACAATAACTGGCTTTGACAATCTTAAGTGTCTTATTGGCCACCAATTGCACAGAAGGTTTAAATTGTTGTCAAGAAAAAGATTCCAACGATTATCTTGACTGTCAGTTTTGTAAGACCTTTGATTGTCTGTGCTTCTCAAGAATTCCTTTGATCAAACAATCATAATAATTTGATTATCGATCAACAAAATGAATGGTCCATATTTGATTAAAGAAGGTACAGTCAATGATCTAGATTTTTCACACCATGGGACCCACCGTTGGCGTTGATCGGAAGTCACTAGGATTGGATTATCTTAACTAGTATGATTTCTGGGCCATCATATGCTCGTAGTGCTTGTTTCTTGGTTAACTTCCAATATTTCACATACCTGTGTGATGTTGGCACATGTGCTGTGAAGTCTCCTACTTATCTTTTGCTAGAGGGCGCACCTGGCATTCTATGGATGAGTTTGACTTTTATGTGGTCACTCAATGAACTAGTCATTGTCCATTGCCACATGGTTGCATGGTTTGTAATTTTGTAATTCTGAACCACTGTCTTGAGGCCCCAACTGCAGGTGATCTGCAGTAGAAAAACCACCTCATACATGAAAATTCTGTTGATTTGTGGCCTCCAAATGGATGGTGAAGATTGGAGTATCTCAATGGCCCTGATTCAGAAGGAGAAGTACATTAGTCAGATACTAGATTTATTCAATCACAGTACTTTCCATACCATTGCTCCAGATTCATTGACGATATGCCCATATCTACTGTGGAGTTGCAATGAACCATGATTGGCTTATTATCCAATCTTGAAAAGATCCTCAAATACCCCTTTTTTTCCCTTCCAAAGTTTGAAAGATTTGAGTCAGTAGTCCATCTACTGAATATTATTCTTCACTGGCCATGCACCTTACATGTTGCAACCGCCGGTGATCGGTGATGAGCATCTAGTGGGGCCCATTGTCGAGAAGCAATAATTGCACTGGATTTGTAATTTCAGATGGCCCTGACTCATGAACATTAGGTTACTGGAGTTTTGCTTGTAAGATTTGAGCTGTCAGCTGTTATAGTTTTCCGTCTGCCTGTAACCCACACCACATCATTTGATCACTGGGATTTTTGCATCATGGGCCATTTGCAATGCCCTTCTTTTGTTTCATTTCCTTTTATGTGTGTAAGCTTAGATCAAACCCTTGTCCTCATTGTCCAACACAGTTACAGATTCAACACACCTATGTACAGTGACTTCAGTTTCATGTTGTCCCCATACCTGCTTTATTTTTACTCCTTACTCTTCTTTTTTTTTTAAAAAAAATAAAAAACTTTTTTTAATTTTTTAATTTTTTTAAAAATTTCTATTGTGGAAGCATGCAGATAATGACTAATTAGTGTTTTGCTTTGTATCAGGTTCCGGTGGAGTCAGCAATACCGACGGAAATATCCCAGCGATGTCTTAAACAGATCTGATGCCAAGTACTTTCAGTTTATCTCTTTACAATTTGCTTAGAATCATTGATGCAATCTCTATCTTGAGATCTTGTAAACATGGTTTTCTGCAAGTTAATTTCATTTTCTTATTTGATTAGGATAAATCCACTTTCCTTCTTCATATAAATATTTTGTTGGGTTCGCTAGCCCCACTACATGCACACATCTACAGTGGCAATATGTCCCAACCTGGCAGATATTTAGGACATCTAAGTCAGGTATGAAGTGGGACCTACTGTCTCACTTGATAGTTAAACAGCTTGAGTTTTTGGCCAAATTGTCTACATGGTGGGCCCAACTGAGACACGTCTTGGATGTCATCCTACACATGCGAGGGTGGATGGACGTGTGGCTGCGTGTGGGGCTAGAAAACCTCATTTTTCTTACTGAATTGAAGTACCATAAGAATTTATGCCAATGATGGCAGAATAGCAAATGGTATCCAGAAGAATTTATGTAGTTGATAGCAGAATAGAACATGGAATATTGAGGAGGGTTCTCCTCAGTGACACTAACATGTCGCTTTAGAAAATTTCAGGTATTGGGTGGCTGATACCCTTGGCCTAGCATTTGGACATAGGGGCCACAACATGTCAGTCAAGAATCCAATTGCAGCATACCCATTTGGAAAATGAAATCACTTTTTCTTTTCCCTTGTCAACTGTGCTACTAGAGTAAAATATGAATTTCGATAAAGTGAAGGCATAGATGGATTTTTCATTATCTTTGTAAAGGATTGATTTTTCTACTTATGCTTGAGCTTGTAAATAGCATTTGCTTTCATCATCACCATCATCACTTGTAAGTTGTAACTAGCATTTGCTTCTCCTCTTAATGCTGGCTTAGCTTCTCTCTTGAAAATGTTTCACTCCAAATGAAAAATTGTGCTGTAGCATACACAAAGCTGTTCCCTTTCTTTTTAGCTTCTACTTTGAAGCTAAAGTAACTGACAAGCCATGTCTTGATAATTTGCATGATGGGTGTTCCATAACATGGTTACTACACCACTAAAATGAGGAAATTGAATTGATCCACAGTTCACTGGTAACCAGATCTCGGTGATTTGCTGCAAATTACAATGTGAAATTCAACAAACCCAATATAAACCAAACTGGAAACCTTATTACTATCTTTTCTGAAATAGTATTGAACCACTAGCATTTATGATCTACATGCATTTTTTTGAATCCAATTTGCATCTAGTAACATGATGAAGTCTAACCCAGTGTTCGAAATATCGATACTATCGGCTGATATTATCGTTATCGCACCCCTACGAGATGAAACCCTCGCGATAACCCCGGAAGATACCAAAAAACCCAAAATCTAGATATCGGCCGATATATCGTCGATATCGCATGATATATCAGTGATATCGTGCGGTTTCCTCCTCCATTATTTTCGGAATAAAAAAAAATTGAATCAGAAAAAAAAGAAAAAAAGAAAGAAGAGAAATCGGAGAGTACCTGAAGGCTGCAGCGAAGATCGGTGATCGGAGGTGGGCCATTCGGCAGGTAAGTACGCTTTCCCTCTTTTTCTCGCAATTTTCTTCCATTTCCCTCTTTCTTCGCTGATTGGAGAGCGTCTGTGGGAATTTTTCCGAGATTCCGGCGAGAAATCAGGCCGGATTGAGGAAACCTCGCCGCGAACGTCGCTCTGGAACGCATGCGTTCGTGAAGGAGAGGGAATGTGAAGGAGAGGGGCGCGGATGGGTGAAAATGGATCGCGCGGATGAGTTAAAATGAAATCGGGATGCGTACCGAGTTACTCAGTACACTCTCATCATACTGAGTAAACTCTGTTGGGCCCACTGTTAATTCATGTGTTTTATCCACACCGTCCATACGTTTTTCCAGATCATTTTAGGGGTTGAGCCCAAAACTGAAGTATATCAAAAGTTCAAGTAGACCATACCAAAGGAAACAATGGAAGTATTGATTTCCACCGTTGAAACATTTTTAAGGCCCCCGGTGATGTTTATTTGTCATCCAAACTGTTCATAAGTTCACGCAAACATGGATGAATGGAAAACATAAATATCATCTTGATATAAAACTTCTGTGGGCCCCGAGAACTTTTCAACGGTAGACTTCAATTCACACTATTTCAGGTGGTGTGGTCCACTTAAAGTTTGGATATGATTAAATTTTGGTTTAAAGCCCTAAAATTATATGATAAAACTGATGTACGAAGTTGATACAGTGCATGAATGACGGTGGGCCCCACAGAGTTTACTCAGTACGCCGAGTTACTCAGTACGCAATCCGCTTCTGTGAAAATGCGATCGGTGCGTGGTGCGTTACTCAGTACACTCTTATGGTACTCAGTAAACTCACTTGGCCCACCTTTAATGTATGTGGTCCATCCACGCCGTCCATCCGTTTTCCCATATAATTTAAGGGGTTGATCCCAAATTTTAGAAAAATCTAAGATTATACCACAGGAAATAGTGGTGATGCTGATTTCCACCGTTGAAACCTTTCTCAGCCCTGCAGTCATGTTTATTGGCCATCCAAACCGTTAATAAGATCATACAGATGTGGTGGATGTAGGGAAAATACAAATATAAGCTTGATCCATTCATCCAAGACTTCTGTGGCCCTCAAGAAATTTTCAACGGTAGATGTTCAATTCAACTGTTTTCTACAGTGTGGCCCATTTGAACATTGTATATGCTTTATTTTTGGGCTAAAGCCCTGAAATTATCTGGTAAAATGGATGGATGGATAGGATAAAATACATAAATCATGGTGGACCTCACAGAGCTTAATAAGTTTGTAATGGTGGCCTCACTCTCTCCACTGTTTTCTATGGTGGGGTCCACTCGAGCTTTGGATCTGATCCATTTTTTGGCTCATGCCATAAAATGATCTCTTCAAATGTATGGATGGTGTGGATACAAAAAATACATCATGGTGGGACCCACATAACTTGGTGATGTAACGTGCCCCGTCTATGACGGGCGTGGGATTGCGTACTGAGTTACGCTCTTATCTTACAGAGTAAACTCTGTTGGGCCCACCGTGATTACACATGGTTTATCCACGCCGTCCATCCGTTTTTACTGATCATTTTAGGTGTTGAGCCCAAAATTAAACCATATCCACAACTCAAGTGGGCTACATTACAGGAAACAGTGTTGAATGAGCGTTGACCATTAAAAATGTTTTGGGAGCCATAAAAGCTTTGGATCAACTTGATATTTATTTCTTCCCTTCATCTGGGTCTTTAGGACCCAATCAACAGATTGGATGTCAAATAAACAATACAGTGGGCCTTAGGAGGATTTTAATGGTGGATATCCAATCATTATTGTTTTCCTGTGGTGTGGTCCACCTATGATTTATATCCCTATAATTTTTTGTATCAATCCCAAAATGATCCGTAAAAATGGATGAATGGAATGGATGAAACAAATACATTATGGTGGGGCCCAAAGAGCACCGACCACCAGCATTAAAGCAACTGACATTTAATGCTTTGTGCATTTTAATGCAACTAAGCTTATTATTTGGTGTGGTCCACTTGAGCGTTGGATCTACCTCATTTTTGTGCTCATGCCTTAAAATAATCTGAGAAAAGGGATTGACGGCTTGGATGTACAGATACATCACAGTGGGCCCGCCCACAGAACTGCCCTTTCGGAGCTAGGGACGAGCGGCGGTAGTACGCAATCCGCGTCCGGACGCGGAAGAAACTGACAGGTTGCATAGCCAGACTGGCTACTAAAGTGACGCACCAAGTTCTGTGGGGCCCACCATGATGTATGTGTTGTATCTACACTGTCCATATATTTGGCTATATCATTTTAAGGCATGAGACAAAAAATGAGTCAGATCCAAATCTGGAGTGGACCCCACCACAGAAAACAGTGGGGAGAGGGACGCCCACCATTGAAACCTTCCTAAGGTCCACTATGATGTTTATCTGAGATCCAACCTGTTTATAAGTTAAGACAGACATGAAAGAAGGGAAAAAACAAATTTCAGCTTGATCGAAAACTTTTGTGGCCCTTAGAAATTTTTAATGGTGGGCGTCACTCTCTCCACTGTTTTCTGTGGTGGGGTCCACTCGAGCTTTGGATCTAACTCATTCTTTTTCTCATGGCCTAAAATGATATCTCCAAATGGTTGTGTTTTCATACATGACTATGATATATTTATAAATATCATGCATCCAATTTAAATATAGTTGCATTAGTTCAGTTAAACATCGCATAGCTTAGGACCCTATACAAAGGAAACTTATTATGTGCATGTGTTTTTTTGAGATGTTATGATTTAAAAGTGTGTATTAAGGGCTTTTTTAACAATCCTCAAAGTTTCATTACAAATTTCAACCATTTCCTCAATGTTTCCCCATGTTTCCCAAAAAGTGCGATAAATTATGCGATACAAACGATATATCCCGTGCGATAACCGATACGTATTTGTATCCCAAGGGTGCGATACTGATATTTCAAACACTGGTCTAACCAAATCTTGACTGATCTGCAGACCTGGTTACTGTGTTTTGTGCAATAGTACTGAACCTCTAGCGTTTATTCTCTACATGCGGATTTTGTTGTGCTTTCTCTGTTCATGGTATTTCGAGTGTTTTTCATATTTTCCTTTTCTGCATGTGAAAGGTTAGATAATTAAATAGTCTCGTAAAAAGTTTAATAAAACCGTTCACTTGATTATCAGGGGAAAAGGTGACTATCAGATTGATTATGTACCAGCTCCACGGATCACTGAAGCTGACAAGACAAATGATAGAAGGTGCAATATTCTTGTTTGACTTATTAGCGAGTTTATGTTTTATTTCCTTTTCACCTTTTGATGCCTCGGTGCTAGCTTCAAGTCCAATATGCAAGTCTTTTCTTTGAAATACAGCATAAGCATGATATATTGCTTTGGCAGTGGTTCTCATATTTTGGAAAGAAGTATTGCATTATACATGAGTGATTTCTTGCAGAAGTGGTTGATTCTTCAGTGACCAACCCGAAATGTGTGACAAGGCCATGATGATAATGATGGCATCCCTTCGCTGGCAAAAGGAAATCCAGGTCCATGGTGGTCTGTGTGCTTGTAATTGAAGAATATTGGTCCCACTGTTGATATAGTTTTTAGTCTTATTCTCAGGGAGATGGTTTCCTTTTTCTTTTTCTTTTTAATTGATTAGTGAGCCAGTGATAGTGTTGATGCTTTAGCTAAAAAATGGTTGATTTCTCCTGCCATATTTTGCCACTTTATTGTGCAGTAATTTGGCATCTGGTCTCCCTTTGGTTGATGAAGGGTAATCCAGGCCCATGGTGGCTTGTGTTGTGTGCATAATTGAGGAAATGAGGAATGTTGCTCCCACTGTTGACATAGATTTTAGTTTTGCTCTTAGGGAGAGAGTTTTCATTCTCTTTGTTTTTTTTTTTTTAAATTTATTAGGTAAACGATGATGCTCTTGATCAAGGTGTTCAATAATGGCAATGGCCTCTTGTTTATGATACGGGCCGCAGCGGCTGTTAAGGCTCCACAATGGTCATTTTTTTATAAGAAAAAAAAATGTGAAATACTAGAGAGATTAAAAAAAAACAAAAAACAGAGAGGTTCTAAATATGTATTCTTTTTCTTTTTTCTTTTTGGTTTTGAACATGTTTATGATGATGTAACAGGCCATTCTTTGGTAAGAATGCTGTCGCAGGTTGCCTGATAATATTATTGACCTTAAATGCTTACACTGACTTTAAAATTCCTATATTTAATATTCAAAATATCTAATAACAATGGTTTGATATAAATTAGAATATATAAGCACGAAGCAAGTGTGGAGACAATTATATATTGATATTTATATAACAATTTTACCAAAGACAATCATAGTATAGGTCCATAAAATGTTAATGTATGAAGTGAATCCATAAGTGATAAAGTGATATCGAACATAAATACAAAAATATTACTCACCATGTCACTAGCAAAAAGAAAATGCTGCTGCCCATAGCTATGCAACCTCAACATCGCCGTCATCCAGCTGTTGAACTAGTGCTGCAAATTCATAATAACCATAGGGAAAAATCATGTCAATGAAAGCCGAGAATGATTGAACACAATCCTCACTGCCACTGGGCACTTGCTGTGTTGAACTTGAATAAAATTAGCTAGTGCCCATTGTCATAGCCATAGTTGTACAGGTACTGCCCGTACTACTTAGTCTGCGATTGTGATTGTGCTGAGTAACTCAGATTCACATCTTTGGATATCTATGTCCATCATGTCTTACTCCATGTGAAATATATCTAGGACTAGTTCAACAAGAAAGTGAATTAGGATTGGGTTTTTTTTCACAATATGGGATCTACCATTGATTGGAAGTTTCTAGGATTGGATCAATTTTTTTTATTGATGTCCAACTTAATGGGTGGTGCTGATCAATCCTAATAGAAAAGGTCTGAAGTTCATACGCAATAAAATCGGATGGTTATAATAAAATGAGCAACTAACATGCAAGTGTTTCCTACATGATTGGTGGACCAATATGATTTCTGGGCAATGACAAGCTCGTAGTGCTCGCTTCGTGAGCTCCCAATATGTTAAACACCTGTGTGATGTTGGACATGTGCTGTGAAGCCCCCTACTCATCTCTTTTTAGAGGGTACACTTGGCATTCTAAATCTATGGTTGGGTTAGACTTTGATGCTGTCACTCAATGAACCAGTTATGGTCCTTTGCCACGTGGTTGCATGGTTTGTGATTATGAACCATTGTCTTGAGGGCTTTACTGAGGATGATCTGCTGTAGAAAACCACACTACTATAGTGTATGTAGATTTGCACGTAGTGTAGGCCACATGTGACTTAAGCTATTTTCATGAGCTACGTAGTGTTAAGTCTAAGTTATGCTATGTTGCGTGCTACATGCTACATAGCGTAGCTATTTAGAACACCGTTTTTTTTCCGTGTTTTTAAAGCATGCTTATGCTCATTATTACCCAATTAAAATTCCATGCAAAGTGACATAAATACTTTTGCTGAACTTTTGCTTCACTAGCAAAAGAGTGTTATATACGGCTAAAGGCAAGGACACGTTGAATGTGGTTCGGCAGAGCATGGTACAAAGTCCAACTATGGACCAAGTCACTCAATAACCCATGGGCACTAGATGATCTGGCCAATGTGCAATGAAGATGCGCCTGGCTGGAGACAAATTAAAAGAAGTTATAAATAATGACTGTCCTGTGATCAACTTTAAGAGGACGATAAACAACAATCGGTTTATGATGGTGACATATTAGGTCGGGATCAAGTTTGAATGAAGTGCGAATCCATAGCCTCAAGGACATTGCCTATAAGAATATGAACTTCCATTTTCCCTCCATCACCGTTGAACAAAATTTCGAGTCTCCACAATCCTCAACCTTATCGCATTCAAGTAGCTTTATTTGGATGCAGGTAGTATCATAAGTTCTTTCATTATGTTCATATATAGTCTCATAACTTTGTTCAATGATGTTAAATTGTTTCCGGAAAGAAAATTCATCGAGAGCTCGGTCACATACGACAGAACCAACTAGAGATAATCTTGAAGTCAAGACAACGGTTTTTTCTTTGACAAGGATAATAATATTTGTCAATTACAATAAAAATTGAACAGTATTACATGGTAAGCAAAGATCTGTGTAAGCGGAAAGTAGACAGATGGTAATAGAAGGTTTGTGATACGTACTGCGAGAGTCCTTGGTTTATCATCAAACTCATGGTAGAAATCGTTGTTTTGGTTGAACAGTAGTGGTATCTATTACATTGTGCTATCAAACTAAAAGGGTGGAAAATATGACAATGGCTGTCTTAACTAGTAGTAAGTCGAATCTACACATTTATATGGCATGTACCACTAAATAGTCATTAGGTAGTGCGGATCATCTCTTTCTCCATGTAGGCATGCCCATATATTGGAAAAAAAAAAGAGTCTATGGTTAGTTGCCACAAAGATAGTTTTTCTCATTACCTTTTGTTTTTGTATTTGAGTTTGTTAATTATATCTCATAGAGAAAACCCTTGATTAAAAGAATGAATGGGGAAGAGAAAGGAAAGATAGATACATTTAATGTCATCTTCTAGAGGAAGCACGTACTAGGCTATTCTCCAAATGAAAAGGGGAATTAGAATCATTCTTTGTTGATGGAAAGGAGTCAATATGATGTAGGACGTGTAAAAGATGGCTTGATGGAGGGCTAGCCTTAGGGGCATTAATAGGGAGAAAATGGCCTAAAATGGGCATTATAGCTTCCGACGGCCATAACTTTGTGACTTGTTATCCTTTTCGTGCATACAATATATGTTGGAAAGCTATCGGCAAGTTCTACGTCTTGGCCAATCATCCAAGGTTTATTGGTCTTCAAACAACAACGCAAATTCAATCATTTTGGTGGTCAAAATCGGATTTTATGTTAAAACTTACAATTCATTTTCTCTATTTTTTAGGTTTAAGAATCTAGTTGTGGTCCAAAATCCTTGTTTTGGTCATCTAAGAGTTGCTTAAGGATCATGAGATGTATGGTCATCCTGTGTGAGGGGTCCAACTTGGGTCAGAATGTATAGTCTGCACCATTGAGGGCACTTGTATTGGTGGATTGAGTTCAAGTCACTAGTTTGGGGACTCATTGGTTTGATTTTGCATGAAAAATTATTAATCCTTATACCTGAGGATGTATAATGGTCACGATCTAACAGAGTGGTTTGATTTGATTTTGCATTAAAGATGATTAATCATTATACCTAAGGATGTATAATGGTCACGATCTTGATTGAACGACTTTTGCTCTCTTAGGAGGCTACTGGGAGGCCATAAAAGTGGGTATAGCTAGGTAGGGTCTATTGTTTATTGCATGAGCCGATAAGGGATCCACTAGGTTTACCTAGGGACATGTTAATAGTTAGATCTGGTTAGATTAGGGATTCATCAAATGGTTTTTCATTGAGCTCACACTTAAAAGGTTTTAAATAGTTTTTCAAAGTTATTTAATTGTTGAAGTTCTATTTTATTGTTTTGGTCACATTTGATGATGATCTGATGGTCCACTATTTAATTAGCATGGGATATAGATCTTTGGTGGGTAACCATAACAGTGGGAGGATTGGATAACGAGCATATACATGAATGAGGTGGATTAACGAACTTCATAGTAGAGCAGATCAGTTGAATACATATTTGCAATGATTGAAACTTGTATGGCCGTTTGAGGCCAATGAACCTTGGGTGATTGGCCACGATGTAAAGCTTGTCGATTGCTTTCCAATAAATTGTATACACGAAAATGATAATTGGTCGCAAAGATATGACAGTCGGAAGTTATAATGCCACATTTTTTTAATAGATGGATATGCCTACGTGGAGAAAGAGATAACCCACATTGCTTGGTGGCCAGTTGTATGAATGTATTGGTTCTAGTTAATAAGATATTGGTTAAGGCAGATATCGTTCTACCTTCCACTATTGTAGATCGATAACACAATATAATGGGTAGGTATCGTTATGCTTTTCGCTATTATAGATCGGTAGCACAACGTAATAGGTACATGTTACTATGTTAGTATCGTGACTAAGACGATGATTCCTGCGACGAGTTTAATGATAGATCAAGGGTTCTCAAAGTATGAATTCATATAGTTTCGAATACCATTTGTCCACTTTCCTCTTACATGTCTTTGCTTACTATGTAATAATTGTTTAATTCCTATTGTAATTGACAAAGATTATCATCTTTGTCAAAAGACAAGCCCTTGGCTAGCTTCAAGATAATCTCTTGAAATGTGTTGTTGCATGTGGTCAAGCTTTCGATGATTTCTTTTCCCGGAGCAATCTAATATCATCAACCGAGGTTATGAGGTCATCCATAGATACAATAACTCATGGAGCAATCTATGTTCAAATAAAGCTGCTCTAATGCGATGGAGTTGAGGAACATGAATTGGGAGTTTTGTTCAACAGCGATGGCGGGACATTGAAGTTGTCATCTCGAATGCAATGTACTTGAGGCAGTGATTTACACACCTTTTAAACTTGATCCTAGCTTGGTATAGCATTGTTTCGAATTGATTGTTGTTCATGGTCCTTTTAGAGTTGATCATAGGGTGGGTGTTGTTCATGATTTCTTATAATTTTTCCCCAGTTTGGTGTAACTTCATTGTACAATGGTTGGATTAGTTGGTGCCTATGCTTTACCAAACCATGTCTAGCATGTTCTTGCTTCAACCCTTGTGTGTAGTTCTCTTGCTAGGGAAGCAAAAGCTCAAAATGAGAATTTTTATAGTATTATGCATGAAATTTTAATGGGGTAATGATGAGCATAAGGATAGTTTGGAAACATGTAAAAAAAACCTCTACTTGACTCACCCTAGCTAACTCAACTCGACTAGATTTGACCAAGGCTCGAGAAAAAACTTGATCCGGTCATGAATTGGTCAAAACTCAAGAAAACTGAAACTCAATTAGACACAACTTAACATTATTTATATATTATTCTGTAATTTTTTAAATATTTAACACTACTGAAGAAAAAAAAAAAAAAAAACTCGGAAAAATTCATGCGAGTTTCGCCCAAGTTTTTGAGTTGGCTAGACTCAACTAGGTTTCAAGTCGAGTTATCATGTTCTTCAACTTTGAGCATGAATAAGAACCAAAGAACGATTTTTCTAGCAATATTTCTTATAGCCTATCTCACTTCTTGGGTTACCTTGCCACAAGCAAGTCACCTATAGTTAAATGCATGCGTGCGCACACATGCATACGCTGAATAGAAGGGCTGTTGTTCCAGAATGCATAGACCATTGGTTCATTGCAGACCACCATGGATGGTGGTCTATTCCCCAAAGATCTCTCAATGAGCAATCTTGGACTTTGTTCACTTGAAAGTAAACCTTTGCTATAGTTCTCTCACATGCTGTCTACTTTGGGCCACAGATCGAAAGGTTATCATTGTGATGCAAGTAGAATTTTGGGGCACAATCCATATGCAGGGGAATGCAACAAATAGATGGTTTGATTTATTGAACCATAGATCCTCTTGTTTGAACTGAAAGCTTTCCTATATTGCATGATGACAATTGTATCCATGAATTTAAAAGCCTGGAAGGTCTGATCAGCATTGTGAAGCTAGCAGTTACTAAAAGCATTTGGTTTACACATTGGTCCTTAATTTAAAGACCCAACTGCACAGACTAGATAGTCCCAACATGTAATTTGGGCCGTTACACATTATCGTAATGGACTTTTACACTGTTATGGGCCTGTTACGGACCGGAAATTTCAACTTGAGCCGTTACGACCCTGTATCATGTAATGGCCCATGCTGTTGCTGTTACTTTATGGCCGTTATGTAACCATTTTTAATACCTTGCTCCTAATGCTTTAACTAAAGAACAGGTGATTGGCTTATGTTTGGGCAATTTCTGCCTCTGCCACACCTGTACTTTGTTTGGTAATTTTGTTACTTTTCAAATAAAAACTTGATACTCATCACACGCGCACAGAAAAAAAAAAGGAGAGATTTAATAGTGATGTGGAGGATGCACTAATCATTAGATGGTATGAGAAGCAGATTTGCAAATAACTCATTATTTTCTCATTAACACGGGCATGCGCACGTGTTAATATGAATATTATATGTTATAGTACCTTAAATACTGGGGTTTGCTGTGCCCACCCAGTATGTGTGTGTTTGTGCTTGCGCACACATTAATATCAATGTTACATATTATTGTACCTTGAATACTGAGGTTTGGTGTGCCCACCTGGTACATGGGTGAGAGACCCAGCCATCTGTCAGGTGTCCTATCATGGAGATGCAGTCTCCCAAAAGTTTGGTCAGTACACTGATTAGGTGGGCTATAGTTTATGAAGCAGATGGATGGATAATAAGAACTTGGCCATGTTTTCCAAATTGTACATTTGTTTTTAACACTGGCCCATGTGAGCAGAGCAGCCTGAGTTTAGGCAAGGGCATAGGGCTGTCAATGGGTAGATCCTTGTGGACATAGAACTTGACCCTATTTAAATGGGTCTAGTTCCAATTCTCGGACTTGTTTAAAAAATCCGGCTGGGTTGGGATCCACCATCATGGACTTCATCAGGAATATTGGGTCAGGTATGTTTGAATCTGTGTTTAGTTTTAATCGGGTTTGGTTGGGTACTTGGTATACTTTAATAGTTATATTGCAATATTAATATTTATATTTGTTCTAGCAATTGAATGAGGTTTGCTAGTCCCACAAGCGTGTAAGAGAGCACTTCTAGTCATGTACAGTCTACACATCTTGTTTGTGTCAATGATCTAATCTGTGTGTGCTATCGAATTTGTCCTCAGATGTAGTCAACTGTGTAGATGCCCTTAACTTACCCAGAGCCAACCTGTAGCCAAGGATCTGAGACCGTGGGTATTCGAACCCACTGTGATCTGGGTCTGGGGCCTCAAATATGTTACCCAGACATGAACTCGTCAGGACTTGGACCTGGCCCCCTTGAGCGGTTCTGGGTATGGGTACATGAAGAAATGACCTGAACCTGTCCTTTTGACGACCCTACAAGGGCATTAACATGGTGTGAATGACCTGGTGGACAGCTTATATTTGCACCCATGTGCCACGTGGGCACATATGGTAGCGTGTAGATGGGATGCCTTAGATCGATAGAAATAAATAGGATGGGTGGTGCTTGAAATATGCTTGTGGGCTTATTGGACCTTGATTGCTTTACCAAACATTGGTGAGATTCTTGAAGAAAGTATAAGGTTGTAATCATTTTTTGAAGGGTTACTTATTTGGAAGTCATTAAAAAAATAAAATAAAAAACTGCGGGTTTGTTAGATGGAAATACTTCTTGATTTTCTTTGTTGAGGTTTCATTGGCGATGGTGGGTAAATGATACATGTAACTGACAATACTCTCCTTTTCGGTTCTTAATTGTCTACCCCCTTTCTGTAAGGTCATTAAAGAGAGCACTTGATAGAAGGCTGTATCTTCTACTCTATGGTAGCACATATGGGGCTCCTGCAAAGAAGCCTGTTTGGCATTTTCCAGAAAAGGTTTATGAGAGTGAAGAAACATTGCGCAAGGTAATAGCCCCAATGTTTCTTTCATTTGTTACTTTTGCATGTTTATATTAAAACCCTTTGATTTGCAGTGTGCAGAGTTGGCACTAGAATCAGTTTTTGGAGACCTTTCACATACATACTTTGTTACTTTTGCATGTTGATATTCAAATCCTTCAATTTGCAGTGTGCAGAGTCGGCATTAGAATCAGTTATTGGAGAGCTTTCACATACATACTTTGTTGGGAATGCTCCTTTTGCTCATATGGCTGTACAATCAACAGAAAATATGTCCAAGCTTTCACCCTTTAAGGTACCTGCCTTTGTTCTCCACTTCATATTTTCTGTCAACAAACAGTGTCATAAGTACGAAGTGGTGGTTGATAACAATGACTTTAGATGGATTGGTTGTGCTTGTTTATTGAAACCAGCTGACAAGACATCCTTGTTAAGTTACTGATTAGAAAATAAATTTTTTTATTGGTTGCATGTTAGTACACACACACCCCCCACTGTTAGCCGCACCCCACTTTGGGAATCGATACCAAGACCTCAGTGTTGAAACAAGGTTATCTTCACTCAGTGTACCACTTGAGCTTTGGATCGGTGTGTTACTGATTTAGAAAATAATATCCCTTTTTAGTTGCCAATAGAAAAGATTTCCCTTTTAAGTTGAAGCATGATAGGAGATCCAAATCCTGAGCAATGGAACTGAACTAGTAATTTACAATGCTTGATGAATGGGCTTGATGTCTAGAGATCCGCATCCTTCAATAGGTATGAATAGTTGTGCTTGATATTTTTCTTTCTATTGTTAACTACTTTGACAATGTTTTAAAACCTGGACCGGACTGGGCAGTCAGACTGAAAGTGGCCACTAAAACTGGTCAGGTCAGTTATGGGGGTGACTATTTTGTATGAAAAAGCACCTGCAACCGTCAAAGCTCAAACCTTTGGCTTCTGCTTGAAAACCAGTGAAATTAGCCCCTAGGCTATCAGAAGATCGGCCATTTTTTCCCTGGTTTCTTTATGATTTTTATTGAGGGATATTTTCAGGCCAAAGCGGGCCAAGAAGTAATGACCAGTTGGACTGAACTTCCCACAAAATGGCTTGAGGTCTGATCTGGGTTTCAAAACATTGTTCTTTGAAAATACCCCATTATGATGAAGTAAACTTGAGTTTAGCTTAAAATATCTATTATCCCCATTTTCTTTGAGTTAATTTAAAATGAAGGAATCTAGATTTTTTTCCTTTTCTTTTTTGTACTTAGTAATTTACTAAGATATGGGTTGATCAGAATGTCAAGTTGGAGTGTTAGCCATCAAGTATCCCAATGTGCTATCTTTATTTTATTTTTTTAGTGGCAACTATAATTTTATTAAAACCAAGTACAAAAATGAAACACAGTGACAAAACAAGTGGACAAGGAATCATCCTGATTCGATAAGCCTAGAATCCCCTCACGTCAACCCCCCAAAACATGCTCTTCCACACGCCGCGAAAGCCTTTAGGCCTAAGGTCCAAGGTGTCACCCTTTCCTTTGCATTAGGAAAAAGACTGCTTTTGAAGTTTCCGGCTTTTTCTTGAAAGTCCTGTTGTACCCTCTAGATGGATCAAAGACCTGCCAATGGCGAGAGTGTCCTTGACTTGAGGATACTTATGTTAACCTTTATGGCAATAAATTCTAAGCCACTTGAATGCCTTTAATTTATCCGTCAAGAAAATGAGCTGCATCAATTCTTACTGAAATTTATAGATGAAATTTCCATAAGACCAATTTATGGAGTGTACGTACCCATGTACATGTGTGTATGCACACTTGTAAACATGTTTTATGTAAGCTGGCTTGCATTTTCTTTCAGAAGACATTCTCGCAAACTGCTTATACATTAGGGGTGCATTCCAGTGGTAATGGCACCACTGTAGCTTACAGTGGTACTGGGCAGATGCTGGGTCCATGCTATGCATTAACGGCAGCCAACCCATCTATCAGACACGTCACCCTAGAATACCCCCAGGGCCCAAACAAAATGCGGATCATGTTGCATGTATTGAATCCAGGCTGTTCAGACCCTTCATTTGGCCTGGATGAAGGGTCAGACCAAAAATTAGATGGTTTTGCAATTCAGGCGGGGTCTTGTTGAAAATCAAGGGTGGGCATCCCCTCCCACGTTGTTCCCTATGTTGTGGCCTACCCTAATTAATTGGTACAAGGCTTAGATGATGTTGATGACGATGAGTGTTATTGAGGTGATGCATCTCTGATGGATGGATGGATAGCTGTGATATATACATCACATGGGCCCTGCTTCTGCGTGGTCCACCTGGCACCACCATAAGCTTACAGTGGCACCAGTACCACTGTGACTGCATCTCTTATACATTAAATCGGGTTAATAGCCTCTGGCATTCATTTCCTTAACTTTTCCGATTTTCTTTTTTCTACAGCGGTTCTTTTTCAAATCACAAGTTATTGGTACCGACAAATTTAAGATCGGGAAGTGCGAGGATCATGTTTGGGTGACCAAGGATGAACTAATGGAATACTTTCCAGAGCAAGCCACCTTCCTCAACCAGATGATCATCAGCTAGGGTTTCCATAATTCCTGTTTCCAAGCTCTGGTAAGGATTTTCAATGCTGTTGCTCTTCAATGTGTTTGTTTGAGCTTCAAGAAAAAAGCAAAAGCTTTATTCTTGAAAAGCCAGTCATCCTCGCTATTGCATTCATGATGTGTAAGCAACAAAATTGAACTGTGATAACTGATAACGTCATGGCTCTTCTGGAAATCCAAAATTTTGATAAAATGGTCCTTTTGCCGTATGGTTCTGACGGAATTTGTATTTTGCTTTTTATAATCAAGAGCTGAATATTTCCGGTATTATTAGTGTTCCTTCTTGCTGCATGACTGACTTGACTATTTAATAGTTAAATTAAATAATTGGAGAATATTAGGGATAATATTTTAAATATTTAGTTTATTATCTCCTCTATACATAATGCGAATAGCTAGGCTTGACTGGGACAACACTGGCCTAGCTAGACAAGACCAAGACAAACCTGACCTTGACAAGCTATTCGGCCTTGAACTTTTGCTATGGGCCCTAATGGTGTTCTACATGTTTTGAAGTGGTTAATTGGGCTTGGGAATGTTTTTTCAGCACCTTCCAATAGTGTTGGCTGATGCTGACATCAATCAGGTCTTTTTTGTTACAGTTGCATGGGGGTAGAGTTGGTAATATATGGAAATTTTGATGGAATACTTTTCTTCTAGCAGGCTTGTGGTCCTTTTTTGCATGAAGTGCAGTGAGAGATGCTTCCATAATCATCATCTGCTCCCTCGCAAGGTGTTTAGGTGGGCGAAGTTGGATGTCATGGCCCGAGCTTTGTCTCTCAAATTCTTCGCTAATTGTTCAGTTGCTTATCTGGATTTTTGGTCAAGCTTTTTGGGAATTTGGAGAGTAGATGCCTCCTTTTTTTTTACCTCTCTTCTTTTCAATAAAATATCACTGCTTCTAAAAAGAAATTCTGGAGTAGTCTCAGGCCTTTATGTGAATGAGAGCAAAAGTGCCTTGGTAGGTTGGCAACGAGTGAGGCAGATATGCGATCGTTAGCAGACTGGATGGTGTCTAAAAGAATGGTTCTTTGTGTTAGGTATCTCAAGCCTCCTCTTAGAGGCAACTTTAAATCAAACTCTTTTTAGGATTTGAAGCTGGCAAGGTGGAAACTTAATCATCTTTTTGGGACGTATGATTATGTTTTCTTGTGTGTGTTTGTGGGGGTGGAAACAAACCCCCACTTTTCCTCTGTTTGAAAAGTAGCATTGGAAACCGATTGCCATTTCCCAACTTTTCCTCAAAAGCTGCAAATGTCCATTTCTCCCCAAAAAAGGATATTAGATCCATTTCCGAGGTTGAGATGATACACAAACTGACCCTTTGAGGCGACAGATATGTGGGATCCATGTAAAACTGGAATCACCAAAACAAACATTGGATGATGGTTTTCCATTTCCTGAGTATTCTAGGTTACATTTTACTATCCATGTTTTAGTTCCCCTCAATCCAAACACCCACTTATAAAATCCATCCCCTCAAAACTCCCAATTTATTTTCAATCCCTTTTCAAAATGCCAATGGCTGCAGCTAAGAAGGTTGATTGGTTGAGAAGGAATTTTCATTAGGAGGGGAGAGAACCTCATGAATTGGAAGGAGGTTCAAGAGCCGAAGAAAGAAGGGGGCAACAGAGTGGGAAGAATTAGGGAAAATGAACTAGAACTTTCTAGGGAATTGGGGATAGAGATATGGGAAAGGTTTCATGACTTTGTGGAGGTAGGGAATAATAAATATGGGGGTGTCTTTGGTGTGCCTTCAAACAGATCAGGGTCAGAGGTGTAGAAAGTGAGAAGCAACATGGGTAGGTGCTTAAGAGAGGATTGTAAGGGACCTTTAGTGTTGGCATCATATTCGGCAAAGGAACTTGGTTTGCTATCAACAATGGTGATAAGATGTGTTTGGATATTGGCTTGGAGAGGCCCCGCTGGCTGCCTCTTTCAATCCCATGTTCTCACTGTCTACTTGCAAAGATGTGCTTGTTAAGGACTGGTAAGAGATCCTCAGGATTTCACCGTGCGGAACAATATCTGTAGAAACCTTAAAGATGATGAATTGATAGCAATGAGATTCTCTTGGCTATGCTTAATGAGGTTTTTGTTAGTTCCATTGGGGATAGCAAAATATTGAAATGGATTATGATGTTAATTTCACGAAGTCCTTCCAGGCCATTTGTTCTTGTGATGTGTCTCTTCTCCTCATGCTGGAGTCTGGGAGAGTTCCATCCTGTCCAGAGCTAAAGCTTTTGTTTGGCTGGCAACGTCAAACAAAATTCTTGGCATTGAGAATCTCAGAAAGCTTAATCAAATGTTTCCCTAGTATCTGCTTCTTGTGTCCAATCAAGGTATAAAGTATCAACCGAAACCGTTACACATTGCCTGATCCGTACTGGTATCACCCATGAACATTATGGGTGTATCGGCCCGTATTGGTCCGAAACAACCTGATACAGGGCGATACGTAGTGGTGTATCGCGGTATCGGTGGTGAACGATACATTGCGCAACATGCTGGTTTCAAAACTTGTGTCAAACTCGCAAGGGAACTGTAGAGAACTTGTTTCTCCTTGGCATTTTGGTTAGGTCCATTTGGTATCACCTCTTGACATGTTTGGGGCCAATTTTACTTGTAAACTCTAGTCAGATCTGAATTCTCAGGGACTACTTATTTAGATATTCTTCAGGTCTAGAAAGCGGGGATAGAAGAAAAGGTGTTCAAGAAGAAAGCTCAAACCAAGTGGGAACTACCTCCGCCCATCTTGTAAAGCTTATTCCGATGGCGCTCCGCTGCAGACCCAGGTCATTCTAGGTTGGTGATGTTTTGAGAGATGATGTTAGGGAGGTTGTGATGGTGTTCTTTGGGCCATGTGGTGAGGTGGGTCCAAATGTAGCATAGTTGTTCACTCTGGAAGTGGCTGTGAATTTTCTTGGGCTCATTATTGTGGAAGTTGGTTATTGAAGGAAACACTCAGTCTGTCATTTCATAGTTAAGATTTTAATTCTTTAGTGTCTCTTTGGGAGCTCTATTTCCTTCTCAGACAGATAATACATGTGTTCCACCACTAGAGGTTGCAAATTTCTGGCCTTGAGAGGTCGCAGGCCTGAATTGTGAACTGCAGGTGTTGGGCCTCTTCAAGTCTGCCACTTGCTCAGCCAGGGCCGGGCCTATTGCCAGCCCCACCCACCACCTTCTCAGTCTAGGTTGCAAAGTTGTAATGGATAAAAAACAAGTTCCCCGTTTGTCAGTTGTTTGGGTGACCTTATCTTCTGGAAGCGAGAATAATTCATGGGCAGTATCTCAGTTTGTTCATCTGTCTCAATGCATCTTTATGTGCAGAGGATTGCTGATCATGAAGCTAGTTTTTGTTTCTCGTTACTGTAGATAATCAACATTGGACTATCTTTCATTAAAAAAAAAAAAAAAGAAAAAAGATTCTACATTGGACCAGTGAGTGCTTTTTGGTGCCTTCTTTAGTCTATGCTGCTCCAAAAGCCATCAATTGTTAAGTGGCCGTCTTACATCCACCGAACACATGGCTTAAACGTGTGTCAGCACAGACCATCCAGATTGTGTGTCCCACAGGCATAAACCACGTTTAGCTAAGCAATTGGTAGCAAATATCAAAAGCAAAACCGCTGGTAGCATGACATCAATGATGACATTCGATACATCAATCACATTTGAATCATAACTTTAGAACTCGGATAAAATATCAGTCTATCTCATGGACATGGATTGGACACTACCCCAGCATGTACCTAGCTAGTGGCTTTGAGGGGCCACCGTGATATATGGGTTTGATCCACACCATCTATCCACTTTTTCATTTCATTTTAGAGTACAAGCCGCAAAAATGAGGCAGATCCAAGGCTCAAGTGGACCGTACAGTAGGGATTAAACACCTACTGTTTTTCATTTCATTTTAGAGTACAAGCCCAAAAATGAGGCAGATCCAAGGTTCAAGTGGACCACAGTGGGGATTAAACACCTGCCGTTGAAAACATTTCGGGTGCCACACAAGTTTTGGATCAAGCTGATATTTGTGTTTTCCCTTCATCCAGGTCTATGTGACCTTATGAACATGTTGGATGGCAATTAACTATCTCAGTGGGCCCTAAGAAGGTTTCAATGGTGGGTATCATTATCGTCACTGCTTCATGTGGTGTGGTTTACTTGAGCCTTGGATCTGCCTCACCCTAAGATGATATGGCAAAAAGGATGGACGATGTGGATAAAACCCATACATCATGGTGGCCCCTCAGAGCTTCTGTATGTTTCTAGCTAGGGACAGGCAGGGGTAGTACTTCTGCCTCCCTGATTCACTACTTGAGTGGGTCACAAGATAGGAAACAGTGGGGATGAAAGCACACACAAACATTATGCATGGGGCCCATAGAATTGTCTTAATATTGAATCCAACATGTCAGGTTCCTCCCACCAGGATGAAGGGACATGCAAAATATTGTGATGATTGAAAACTCAGGTGGATCACAACACTCAATTTTAAGGTATTTATCCCATGATTATACTTAAATCTTCTTTTTTTTCCCCCTATTTTATAGCCCCAGCTGAAGTTTTTATTGAGCCGATTTTTTTATTTTTATTTTTTGTAAGGTGGATATGAGGGGACAAGCATGGACTAAGTGGATTTCACTTGAATAGCCTGATGAGGCTCAGAGAGCTCTTAAGTATTTTGAAGTAAAAGATAAAACTTAGATGGACTTCAATAGACAACAAACAGACTCGTTCTTGCTACATCAGACAAGTTTCAACAAAGAGCAGACTTGTCTGACTAGGATAGCATTGACGTAGCTAGACAAGATCAGGACAAGCCTAACCTAGACAGGCTATCCAGGCTTGAACTTTTGCAGCTACCAATTCGGAGCTTAATAATGCTTAATGAATTTGCTTGTGTGGCTCAGTACTTTAGGTATTCAGATTTGATTAAATGCATATAGCTTATATGGTGGATATTAAGGGGGTGTTTGGATCGTAGGTAGCTTCAGATAAGCTAGTTATTGCATAAGTAGCTCATCTTAGTTTCTACTTATTAAGAAGATAAGTATGTTTGGCAAACACCATACTTATCAGCTTATCCTCTCTTTCGTCTCTCCTGATGCCTTTCTTCAACAATTTATGAAAAGTAGAAAAGCTAAAATTAACTGAAGTGATTAAGCACTTTTAAGTAAACAAGTTGCTTATTCTAATCATAAACCAAACTTATCTGAAATAAGTCACTTATCTACTGCTGTAAATTGAAAAAGTAACTTATTTGGTGGTATCCAAGCGGGCCCTAAATGTATATTGCTTATATGGTTGACAAATCACAATGAGTTGGCATCTACAAACTCGTGTCTTGATCTAAAATAACACCGCAATCTTAAGTAAGTCGGGTTTTTGAAACATCTTCGAGTAAACCTAACCTGCTCTGTATAGTGACATAGAGTAAGGGAGCGAAATAGTGCAGCTACATGTTACAATATAGGTGAGAGCACGGAACCTGTTTGTTTTCAGCTATAGGTGATACATCCCTACTTTTTTATTGTTCTTGCCGACTTTTAAACCTACTTGATTTTCCTTAGAACATCTTGGCATGTGGTGGAACAATTGACATACAAATCGAATTTCATACCATTATTATGGTGGGTCCTGCACTGTCTTTGTTGCACGGTATAATCTGAATCTTACCGATAACACTTCGCCCCTCCAAGGTCTCCACACCATAGGTTTCCATATCCAGCTTAATAACCATGTATGGAGACCACGGTTCAAGTGTTCCGCTCTAAACCCATCCGTAATAATCACAATTGTAGTGGGGCCCACTGCATCGCTCAATCTGAATAATCCAATGGTCAGATATAAACCAATGATCATGTGCAGCTCACCCAATGGAGTCTTACACATGGCTCTCTAGTATGGGCTACTCACAATAAAGAGGAGCAGGCCACTCAGTATGAAAAAGTTACAAAAATACCCTCCATTATTTTTTGCTACTTGTGAAATTTCAATCATATGCTAAACAACAGCTATATTTTTTCAATTCCCAATTTACTACCAACCCCTATAATATCTTCCCATGCCCTTGTAATATTTAGGGGAGGTTTGGATCATTAGTTACTTAAGATAAGCTACTTATGCCTCAAGTAGCTTATCTTGGTTTCTACCTATTAAGCAGGCAAGTATGTTTGGTAAACATCATAATTATCAGCTAAAAAGTAGATAAGCATGTTTAGTTTGCAACATTAATATGAGTTTTTTAACTTAATCAAGGAACTTGTGTATATTGTGCAAAGAGAGAGACGAATGATCCCTTGCCCCTCTCATATCTGAAAAGGCACTGAGCATGTCGTCGACTTCCTGGAGAATGGTCCACCGCTTATGGATAATCATCACGTCACTGTCCCCACTGCTTCTTGTAGTGGGGCCCACCTGGGTCACGGATCTTCCTCACTTTGGGTTCATGCTCTAAAATGGGCTGTTAAAATAGATGGACAACGGGAATACGACACATACATGTGGTGGGGTCTACTTAGGACGGTAGGGATAAAACATATACAGCATGGTGGGTTTGACAACGGGCCCCACAGACAGGTTGGAGCAGGCCTAGGAAGTTTTAGGCCCCCCCCTTCCTTGGTGTGGTCCGTCCAAAACAGTGCCCCACACGCTACAAGAGCTGAAAAGATGAATGATTAACGTAGATACAACAAATACATCAATGTGGGCCCCACAGCATGGGAAAAACGCTCTGGACACCCACCAGAGGTTTGGATCTCTTGCACCAACGGTCGACCCACAAGGACCTGTGTGGCCTGCTCCAATGCCCCGGGCGGATGGACGGTTTTCGGTAGGAGTCTCCACATGGTGGGAGTTCACAGTGGGCCCCACGGCCCCCAGATCGAGCGGCTAGTAAAATCAAGGTGGGCCCACTTACGTTGCTGCCCCACAGCCCCTAGTTTAGTGCCAAACAAACATCACAGTGGGCCCAATAAGGTTTCAAAGGTGGATGCCGGCCCCACTTTTTCCTGCAGTGTGCTCCAACTGAGATTTGGATCTGGTTCATTTTTTGGGCCCAAGGCCTGAAATGATCTGACAAAATGAATGGACGGCTAGATAAAACATACGCATCAAGGTGGGTCCCGCATAGTGGGCCACATGCTGGACAGCGACAGTCGCATGCTGTCTGCAATGTGGTCCACTTTGTGGACCCAGAAGTTTTGGATATTTGTGATTTCCCTTCAGCCACGCCTGCGTGACCTTATGCACAGGTTAGATGGCCAATAAACATCCAAGTGCAGAAAAATGGATTAGCGGTGTAGATAAAACATATGTATCACGGTGGGCCCTGGATTCCACATTTTTTTCTATTTCTTCCTCTCTTTTTTTTCTTTTTGTTACAGTAGGGCCCACCTGAATTCCAGGTGGGCAGTGATGGTCTAAAACACGTGCATCATGGTGGGCCGTGCCCAAACGTGACTTGAAAAACGATGGACTGGGTGGATGTGCAACATATGGACCACGGTGTCCCCTAGAGGTTTCAACGGTGGTGATTTTAGGGAGGTGCCAACGATGGGAGTCATTATCTCCCATGAAGTTTTTAATGGCAGGCGTTCAATCATCACTGTTTCATATAGTAGGGTACACCTAGATTTGCCCCCATCTCCGTCGCTTAGTGGTAGATACACTGTATTTCAACAATGAGGTCATAGGTTCGAGTGCCTATGTGGTGTGTGGGTGTTATAAAAAAATAATAATAATAAATTAAAAGATATGGATCTGGTTCATTTTCTAGCACGGCGATAAAATGGGCTGGCAAAACGAATGAACGGCGTGGATATACAATACATGCATCGAGGTGGGCCCCATGATTGGGGCCGTACCATGTTATTTTACTGGATCGGTAGTACGAAACCCGAGTCAAGGGAAGAAGTCGTATCAGCCTCGTCCGGGTCTTAAGTTAGGCCAGGTGAACCACTTCAAAGTCCCGCTACTGGAGACGAGAGATTTCCAGGGTGTATAGTCCGTCCACGGTCGGACGAGGCAGACAGACCAACGGCCAAGATTACTGAATAATGGTTCCCACTTGTCATAACATGATATAAATCTTCCCGAGGCAGGAATTGAAGAGAGAAAAAATCAAAGCATGGGTTGTAGAGGAAAAGATAAATGTTTCAAGGAATGGAGCACTTGGGCTATGAAGAAAGCGAAGGTCATCACTCACTATGGTTTCATACCTCTCATCATCTTCATCGGCATGAATTCTGAGCCTAAACCCCACCTTTCTCAGCTTCTCACCCCTATCTGAATCCTATTCTACAACACCCAGATGGGATTTCTCTTCCAATTCCACCTTCTCATCCCTCTCTGAATTCAGTTCTACAATACCCAGATGGGATTTCTCTTCAAAATCCCACCTTTCGCTGAATCTAGTCCTACAATACCCAGATGGGAATTCTCTTCCAATTCCACCGTCTCATCCCTATCTGAATCCAATTCTACAATATCCATATGGGAATTCTCTTCCAATTCCACCTTGTCACCCCTCTCTGAATCCATTTCTCCAATATCCAGATGAGAATTCTCTTCCCGTTCCATGGTTTGTGGATTTTTCGCCATCTGGGTCAGCGTGAAATTCACCTTGTTTTTCTTTTCTTTTTGTGTTGTGGACTAATACAAATAGATTTTTCTCCATCTGGTTGGAATCCTTACGTTGGAATTATGTTTTGAATTAAGAATTTGCAATACCCAGATCCAGAATCTGGTTTTGTTTGATGTCTTTCTTCTTCTTCTTTCTTCTTCTTCTTTTTTTTTTTTTAAAAAAATAAGTTTTGTAGATCGATGCATGTTTGTAGAATCTGCCAGAAATGCTTAAAATTCTGCTTTTTATTTATTCTAATTTTCTATGTTGGGTTTTGATGCTTGGAACCCAGTTGTTGAAATGATATAATTTTGTTTCTCTATCTTTGTTTACGGATCAAAAATCTGGAATTCCCGGATGGGAAATCTCTTTTATTTGATGGTTTTTGAGGGCGCCCGATGCGTCCAGGGCCATATATGATTGATGAAAGGATGAATCCAGGCCACACAAGCTAACCAATCAAAGATCTGGACACATACAACCATCCAAATTGTGCCCGATCAAGGATTTGGATTAGATCAATGGTTTAATGATAATTCAGACCTAAATCAATGGTCCGATTGAATTATGTCTTTTCACAAGTCCTATATGAAAGGCAATTGAGTTGGCTTTCAATTTACGTGGAGGCTATAGATTGTGGTAGGATTCAAAGTCATTTTTAATATTTTAATGAAATAGAAAGGCTAGGATTAAAATAATGAAAAATTAAGTTATCTTAGGAACTCTGTTATTTTAAGAAAATCAATACATATACACATAGAGATAGGCTATTAAGGAGTTTCATGGAATAAAAAATGATTTTTTTTATTCAGTTATGGCAGGTGTTGCTTTCATTTTGGGAAACGGATTGGCTACTCCCCCTGCCACCAGCCAATGCCCCCTTGGCTGGTGGTCGGTGCTCTGTGGGCCCCACAATAATGTATGTGTTTCATCCATGCCGTCCATCTATTTTTATAGATCATTTTATTGTATGTGAAAAAAAATGAGTTATATCCCAATCCCAAGTGGATCACATTACAGGAAACAGTGTTGAATGAACGTTGACCGTTAAAAACTTTTTGGGGGCCATAAAAGTTTTGGATCAAGCTGATCTTTGTTTTTTCCCTTCATCTGGGTCTTTTTGACCTAATCAACAGATTGGATGTCAAATAAACAATACAGTGGGCCTTAGGAGGATTTTAATGGTGGATATCCAATCACTATTATTTCCTGTGGTGTGGTCCACCTGAGATTTATATCCCTCTCATTTTTGGAAATGAGATCTAAAATGATCTGTAAAAATGGATGAATGGAATGGATGAAATACATACATCATGGTGAGGCCCACAGAGCACCGACCATCAGCCATGGGGCTGGTGGCAGGGGGGAGTAGCTAATCCGTTCTCTTCATTTTGGAGCAGATTAGGTGTGGCTATGTATTCTACACCGACACCGTCCATCCATTTTGTCATATCATTTTAGGGCATGAGACCAAAAATGAAGAAGATTCAAATCTCAGTTGGACCATACCATCGGAAACAGTGGTGATCCGAATCTCACCACAGGAAACAGTAGTGAGATTGAGATTACCAGTGAAGCTTAGGTTGTTGGATATCCATTCACAGCCTCTCTTTTTTTTTCTTTTTCTTTTTCTTCTTCTTCTTTTTTTTTTTTTTTTTTTGTTAGAAACTAGCTTTTAAAAGTTGAAAAAACATTTGATTTTGCTCAGCTTGGCCATTAGTACTTATAACATTGATTGGGACCTCCACATGCAATTTTCTAAAGAGTATCAACTCTATCTATCATGTATATACCTTAGCCACAGCTCTTTAGCTGTGCAACTCAGGCGTATTGGGTTGGGTCGGGTCGGATCCGGTTAAGAGTCCGCCCAAACCTACCGAACCTCATGAGGAATCACCCACAGGCCCGACTAACACAAGTCCCAACAGAGGCATCGAATTCTCGACCCAAAGACAGACCCAACCCAATGTCGTATTGAATACCCAACCTGACATATCGTGTTGGGTAAAAACCATCTTTATGAAAGCTAAACAGTTGGAAATTTTGACCCTTGTTCCTTGGGTCACATGCAGTAGAGCCAAGCCCAACCTGGGTCAGGTCGAGGATTTCCAAACCAAACCCAACCCAATCCGATGTAAGGTTCGGGTTGGGCTAGTCAGGTTTGGGTTGAGCCACACCAAGTAGCACACCTAAGTTAAAACTGATAGAAAACCAGGCATGTAATGCAGTTGAACCAATTCCAACAAGCAGGCTCTGGCTCAAGCATCTGCTTTCAATTGTATTCTTCTCTACAGCCAGCCCAAAACCAGCAATTGCCGCCACCACGACTGGTAATTGCCATTATCATAGAAAGTGATCAAACGATTGCCACCACCAATCAAAAACACAATCAGAAATGGAAGGATTTTTTTTTAATGGATGGAAGGAATACTATAAATGCAAAAACCAACTGAATTCCTAAGGACAGACGCACCACTCTCAAAACACATCCGCTCACTGTACATGAAACTCAAAACAGATGTAGCCTTACTAGCTAGCGATCATCAACTGTAATTGGGGGAACCAGCATTCTCCCAATACCCATATAGTCAGCTGCAAAATCCTCATCATTTTTCCCCAACATGTCTTTCAAGCTGCACTCCAGATTCCTGCCCTTGAGTACCCAGAACCTAGGCTTGATTTTCTTCTCCAAGGAGTAGCTGAAGTATCTTGGGTATTCTACAACATCTCTTACTGGCTTGTTCATGGTGCAAACCAGGAATTCAAGCTTGGGTTTCAACACTTCCTCGATGCTGTAGCCTAGCAACGGAGAGAACCTGTTGACCATGCTGGCCACCTCCCTCTTTGACAGCCCAATCTTCATCAAATACTTCATCCTGCAATGGAGAATATGATAACAACATTAGCATTAGTGCCTAAGTGGCCCCAAGCTTGCAACTCCCCGCATGGTCATCCAGATCATAGTTCTAAAACTCAATGACAGAGACTCAAACTCAGCTGAGTCAACTTGGTCCAATGAGATTTCAAGTGGAACCAATGAGAAATTCGCTGCCCCTAAGCTCAACTTGACCAAGATCAACAAGTCAACTCTCTCAACCAGTCAATACAACCAGCCAATGCAAAACCTGGGGTCGACTAACTCGTAGGTAAAAAAGCTGTTAAGATAGGAGATTCAAACCCAAGATCTCTCTTACAAAAACCACCACACCAGTAACATATTGCTTGCTATTGAAGCATTTTAAATTAGAAATCCCACCCATATCTATGGACCAATAAACACATAAAACCAAAGTGCCATGTGCATACAACATTCAACATGCCCACCTTGAGGATAATTCATTGCAAAAATCTCTTTACAGCAGGGCCTACCTTTTCAGCAACTTGGATGTCATAGACACATGCACTGTGTGAGCTCAGTGGATGGTAGCTTAGCAAGCATTGAAACGTGGACGCAGATATTCTTCATTTTAAATAATTTAGCTATCAGCAACTATGTTGAGCACCATCGATTATCAAATCAAGTCTAGTTGAGCTTTCAGGTTGTAGAACCATGGTCCAAAATGTTCATCAAGTAGGTGTCACTGTGATGGACTGGAGAAGTTCCGATTGATCAGAAATCCTCACCATCCATGTAAGACTGTTTTTTTGTATCTCTGATCGGCAGTGAAAATTTTGCTAAACCCGCACACCTCCACAAGCAGGCCAGGCCTACCAACTTCGGTCATGCAGAGCGATGCATTAGGTGGGCTCCACCATGTAGATATCCTGACTATCAGCCTGGTCCACTCAACAGCTGGACCACTAACATGCTTGTACATTGAACGTGGACCTTTAACCTTTCTCAAACCATCATTGTTTTCATATGTATCGCCCACCTGAAGCACAGCCCGGATGTCCCACAAACACATAATAGGTTGGCATATGTGGCTGTGAGAGGAGATGGACGTGCTTTAACGAACCTCCTACAAATCAAGACAATTCCTCATCACCTTTGGAAGAAGTTCGCGTTCTCTAATTTTGCGTTCACTGCAGGATACCAAAAATAAGGTAAAAACTCCGGGTGCTTTGAGCATTACCGTGGAAGTAATGTGTTATTGACGTCAGAAACGAGAAGCTCAGGATATTTTCTGATAACACGAGGAAGGTTGTTTCTGTAGATGCCAAACTCAATGAGGAGATTGAGCTTCTTCTTAAGAGTGTTTTCAACACTGCTGGCAAATATTTCTGGGCATCGGCTCAGAATCCTCCCAATACTTTCTTTGTCAAAACCCAGTTCCTCAATATATGAAACCACCTAACATGAGAACAAATAATATTATTAGAAACTTGAGAAAAATATCAAGCACCAACCAAACAGAAAAATATTCATGATACGCATACAGTGCTACGTAAAATGATTCTATGATTTGTTAATGTTGTTTAGAAGCTCATTCATCTACTAGAAAACTGGGCTAATCAAGTAGACTCGATTGGGACTTGAGAATTCTTGTTTAGAATTCCAATTGAATGACATACAGCTGATTCTTGTTTCGAATTTCAATTGAATGACATATAGCTGATCACAAATAGAGGTAGAAGGCCATGATGATGAACATCGTGGTGGTGATGATTTGTTTCGAGTAACAAAAAGTTTAACAGAAGAAGAGAGGGAAGGGAGGATATGAATCGCTTAAAGAGACCATTACTTGTTGGGAAAGGTGACCCTAGGTGACCTTGTTTTGCCTCTCTAGGAACATGAACCAAAGATGCATTTAAAGCTGAAAATAATTTTGGGTTCCACAAAAATCGAAGCAAATCTCAACAGCTCCTAGGCAGCAGACAGAGCCTGTTTAAAGTTCAACGAGTAGCCTTCCAAAATCAATGACCCCTGGAATATTATAAGTAAAAGACACAGACTTCATTGAGAGGCAACATATCCTCTGCCACAGTCAAGTGCTCAAAAAGCTTTGATTGATTGCTCAGTTGAGTTTGAGACAACTCAGACTTGGGCCTTCACTGAAATGAAAGAACCATCCCTTCCTATTTGCTTATCCTGTCAGATAGAAAGAAAATTAGACCCCAAAGAGCCCTTCTCTACTGCTAGATGGGGCAGAGGTGTTATTCCAAGTTATTATATTGAAGCACATAAGTTGAAGATCACAAGGTGGTTCAAATAAGAACACTTTTTTAATTCGTTATAATATTGGATCCATCAATCAAATAAAATAGATGACGATAGAACACAGAAATTAACTCAACATAGAAAAAAGCTTCCTGCATATCCATACAAAACCCAAGTAGCAGGTCAAGGCCCTACGAGTAACGAGGTACCCACTACTCGGATTTTATTTTTTTTGAAAGGTACCCACTACTGGGAACATCCTCTCAAAAACAAAAAGATGTGTATGTCAGGTTCCAGTTGTTGCTCTGATCCTTAAATGTCCTCTCCAGTTTGTCATGGTTCTCCTGCTTTGTCCTCCATCCTGCTAGTCTCCCATTTTATGCTTGCTCTTACTGATCGCCTGTTCCAGACTTGTTGCAGATGACGTAGTTTTGATTGACAAGATGAGGGAGGGTGTAAACACAAAGCTAGATTTATATAGGGAGAGTGTAAATGCAAAGATGAGTCAATTTGTTGAGGCTGACAAGTTGAAAAATCCTCCACACACTTCCTTTTAATCAGCATATGATACAACTATGTTTTACATGGAAACAAAACAGAATTAAAAGAAGACAAGGGAGAAAATTACTAAGATATCTGATTACTAACCTCGAGAAATTCATTTGGTTTCT
The DNA here is from genome assembly GCA_021015155.1 of Magnolia officinalis. Classification (NCBI taxonomy): domain Eukaryota; kingdom Viridiplantae; phylum Streptophyta; class Magnoliopsida; order Magnoliales; family Magnoliaceae; genus Magnolia; species Magnolia officinalis. The sequence goes on from JAJHSJ010000011.1 coordinate 69,977,647, forward strand.
GCAGTAGTAGCTGAGGACTTGCAGCGATAACCTGGCCTAGCTTCTTGTTTTTAACACCCAGTTCAGCGAACTGATCTACCATTGTTTTCATCTTGCTAGTTGAACATCCCAATAAATGAGGCCAACTTCTGATTGCACGATCAATGCTCATTTTTGGTACCTGGCAGCAAAATAAATAAATAAATAAAATATTTCCTAACAACAGCTCATTTTTATACGGCACCCATGCCATATCCATTAAGAGAGGGAGTGGAAGAGAGCACCAGTATTTTTGCAGTGCTTGAGCAAAGGTTGCAAAAGGGAACAGAAGATTAAAATCTGTTCATTATGTAAAAGGCAATTATGAAATGCTTTACGTCAAGTTCACATGGGTGTTTAGCTTAAGCCGACATTTTTTAACTGATTGGGCTTGGGTTGTCGGCAGCTGGACCTAGTCAGAATTTGATTTCCCTCAGCCTCAGCAGGCCAATTTGCAGCCCTATGGCTAGTACTTCAAATTCATGCATGTAAGCATCCACAGGAATTCATTAACATGTGACAAATTGCATATTTCAGATTTACGACTGTCAGCAACTACCAAGCAGACTATTGTAAAGAAACTCAGAAAGGGCAATGGTCAATTTCAGACACCAAATGCACAAATTTTGTGCATCAACCACGTGCTACTAAGGATGAAACACTAGACCAATGTTGTCAAAATCGTTATCGTATCGAATCACAAACTGGATCTTTGTAAGACTTTTTCTGATTTCGTAAAAAAACATTGAAAACATCTGAACAAATATAACCAAAGCAGAAAAGATTAAAAACTCATCAATCATCCATGTCCCATTAACACATACCAAAAAAAGCAAAGGATGCATGTTTTTTTCCTTTGTTGTCTTTTGTTGCCTTTCAAAAAATATAAGACTCCTTTAATAATTTTGTTCTTTTGTACTTTTCTTGAGTTAGAATCGTGTTAGAAAAAATAGCATTAGATTCCATTGAGTAAATAAAAAAAATAAAAATAAATAATTTTTTTTTTTTTTTTTTTTTTTTTTAAATCTTGATTTCTTTGTTTGGTTTTTTTATTATTCAAAAAAACTTCAAATCTGAGAGAGAGAGAGAGAGAGAGAGAGAGAGAGGACATTTTAAATAGGGGAGTGCCTATTTCATGTTTTATAAGCAGAAGGGTAAAAAGAAAGAAGAAAAAATGAATAATTAAAAAAAAAAAGTTTTTGGGACCATTTACAGTCTACAACTATCTTATGATTCGATACAATTATTGTACAATTCAATATGATTCATACAATGTCGTATGATCATTTAAGATTTGCAATTTGGGTGTACTACAATATGATATGAATCATACAATTCTTATTGTGAATCATACAGTTCTGATAAGTGATAACACTGCGCTCAACCTGATGTTGGGCTATACCAGTCCATCTACAACGGTCCACTTGCCAGTTATTTGTTTCTGAATTTCTGATTCACTCTTATCTTCGTTGAGAATGACGAATTACTACCCAAAAAAAAAAAAAAAAAACCATGTCTTGATTGATTCGAACTCTCCAGCTGAGAGTAGGCTGTAATCATTCCACACTCAGATCTGGTTCATGGTGGAAACGTTCGAAAATGTAATTTTCAATATTCTCAGATTTCTACAACTTTAAGCTAATTGCAGGTTTGCCCAATCAGTGCTCATAACTTATTTTTCGATTCTAATGATCATGATCTCACATTAGAATAGTGTCAAACTGTTATGATTTGTCAATATGGATTTTGTTTCAGATCGAGTTTGGATAGTTCAATCTTATTTAAAAATAATTGTTTACTGAGCTACCCTCATAATGTATAGCATTGTTTAGTCACATGCTGGAACTGCTTGCATTGATTTAATTAGATTATCAGGGTATTCAAGCATTAACATAGGTCAAACATGGTAACAAGTTACTTTAGGGCGTAATAACAAGTGATATCATGTTAGTCCTGAGACTGATTCAGGGATCACTTCCTAATTTGAATTATAGGCTTCCATAATTTGGCTTGTGTGTTGCAGAGTTCAGATTGGGCTTATATTTCTGTTTAAGCTTAGGCATAGTTTATTGATAGGCATGCTTAACATTGATTGACTGCCCTCTGGTTAATGTTTAATTTTGTTATTGCATAAGGTTTAGGATTGATTTAATTTGTTTGACTATATGGCCATGTTTCCCCCTTTATTTTGGGATTGGCATGCCTCCCTTGAACGACGAACAGAGGCTTCTTCTAGTGCTTTATACTACTCGTACGACTTCTGGATTTCGTTCTGTTTGTTTTACAGTTTCTTCCAGTGGGTAATTAGGGATTGAACATGTCCCATTTGTTTTGCATCAGTACAAAGTTCACATGAATAATGAAATACAAACTTGACTTTTCGTACTTCTTTGTTGGATTATATAAACCAAATTCTATCCTCCAATTCAAACATGGGCATGCATGTCTATAGCAAGGGTAATGACATATTTTCAATGACTGGCTATAAGGGGATTGATCCCTTTTTTTTTTTGAACGACGAAGGGGGTGGATCCAATCCAACATGAACAGCACAATATTGTTAGATTCCCAAGTATTTACATCCAGATACTTAATCATCGAGTTTTAATAGTGTAAAATGATACCTTTTCAGCATTGAAAAAAGAAAAGACTTTCTCATAGTTCTCTTGAATGCTTGTCGAAAGAACCCATGGATATTTTACCACCACCCTACCAATATCTTTGTCTTCTACACCAACCTGAAAAGTTAAGACATGATAATGTGCTCAAGTACTAAAGATAGTGCTAAACAAGTAATGTTTGTTTACAGCATAATACCCTAGCATCCCTTCTAAGTTCGAGTGTTTTGGTGAGATGAAATTTTGCTGCTATATTATGTTGGCAGTGGTACCTTTTCAAGAGCCTGTATTTTTGGTTTTATTTCTTTCTCAATATTGTAAAAAACAATGGGAGGAAATGATAGTAATATAGATCTAACGCGCCCTTTGGGGACTCCAGCAGCTTCAAGAAATTCCACTAAAGGTTTGAAATGGGATTCCACTGACAGCAAAAGCAAACGTGGAAAAGATTCAACGAGGTATGGGAATGAAGCATCTGCAGAATCCAACATGTCCAAACCTCCACGCCTCGCTTCCATCTGCAACAGAGAAGTAACCTTTTAGGCGCCAAAGTAATCAATTCAAAACCCATATATTTGTAATTAAAAAAAAAAAAAAAAAAAAAAAAAAAAAAAAAAAAAAAAAAAAAAAAAAAAAAACTGAAACATATTTTAAACATTAGGTACCATTAGATCATCTTGGGGGCAACGAACAGCAGCATTCCTGTTTCCTGCCATTCCAGAAAGCACATGGGCACACTGACAACAACTAAATGCTAGATTCTCGTATAGCGGAAACACACCTCGCATTTCCTGAACATGAGCATTTCTATATAAATATAGAAATGATCACATTCTGAAAACATGAGTTGGTGATCCCACTCAACAGCAAATGTTGAGTAGTTGTCAGCAGGGCCCACTTCCGGGAAGACTAGAAAACAGGTATACAGGTTTCTCGCCCTAAACAAACCATTCCAATCTAGCAAGAAAAAAGTATGCAAATGCCTAAAAATCAGTAAGATTCAGTGACAAACTCCACCTTTGCAAAGAATGATAAGGTGTGTTGGATATCATCATCAGTAAAAATCGATAAATACATCATCATGCGGCGGGCATTCTTGCTGATTGGTGCCTCCTGATCACTGCCAGAAAAGAACATTTCCTTCACATATTTAACCTATAGATGAAATGCACAGATAAGTAAACTACAAGGACTTAGACCAAGTGAAAGAAAAAGGAATAAGAAGCAAGTATGAAACAATCAATGGCTCGAATGGTATACATCATTCGCGTAACATATACCAATTACTTCTTTTTTTTTCTTTTTTTTTGAAAGGTACATCTAAAGGAATAATAGGAGCATAAAGGTTCTTATTATTCGTGATGAGGCATAGGCCACGTGCAATTGATCTAAAGAGTGGGCTCTACACTCCTAAACTACATAATCAAAACAGATCATGATGACACCAACAAGTACAAAAACAATACAGACAATAGGGAAGTGTCCATCCAGGGTGGGATTTTTCATTGGGCCCCACCTGTTAAAGTTACGCGGTGTCAGAGGATCTTATGCTGGATCAAGAGCCTGGGAAATGGATGGTCCCATTTGTCTGATTGTCCAGCTTCCAGTCTTTTGATGCGACGCTCCAGTCACAGCAATTTTTTAGCATTAACCAATTCGATCTAACAGCCATTTTTGCTGGCACTTGATCAGGGGCTACGACTGTCCTCTGATCAGGGTGACTTTTGGACCTGATGCAATTCAAGCTAACCCCTATCCGAAATCCCTTAGTGCATAACAAAAAATCTAGTAGACCACTTGGTACTTATACAGTCTGTAAATGTGCTTTTGCATCAATGGCTGCATCATGTGCATCAATCCAGACCATCAAGATCATGAGGCTGGTGTGTATGCTCTATCCACAGCAGATGAAATGACAACGATGGAAATGATGGTAAAGATAATTTACATACCTTGTTAATGAGATCAGGAAGCCTCTCCGAGGACAGATAACGAGCAACATGCGACGAACCCGACGTGCTCAAACCAACGCTCTCGAGGAATGGAAGAATCCCCCTATCCCCTTTCTCCTTCCCCATGTAATACACCTTCTCCTTGAAAGAAAGACTCCCACTCCTCCGTTCATCGTCATCTTCTTCTCCATCTCGTCCGCCCTTCCACGAATCCCACAATGATGCCTCATCCAATTCATGGACGCCGTCAATCAGCATCCTCACGTAATTCGGCGAATTCGAAGCGATCAGGGCCGCTTCTTCCTTCGATACTCTTTCCTCTTGCAGGATCTGTGAAACGGCTTCTCGAGCATCTTCTTCTTCTTCTTCAGCTGAGTTGAGTGGCGAGTCGGGGACGAGTTCGTCCGGGGTGACTCGGAGGCGAGTTGAGATGGGGAATCGGGTTGGGAGGAAGGGGAGATTGAGAGAGAGGAGAGGAGATTTGGGAGAGAGATGGTGTTTGGGAAGGAAATGAGAGCGTATATGATTGAGTTTTGAGAAGAGAGGATTGGATTTTTGTGGGATTTTCGGGGTTTGAAGGATCGAAGCTGACATGCTTTTTCGGACGAACGGAATTTTCGTTTTCGGATCCTAAAACCCTAAACCCGCAGGGGTTGAAGAAGCGGGAGGGAAGGTGCGGTCGTACGGTAGTAACGGTACTGGTACTGCCACAACTTGTGGTTGTACGGGGCTTTTGTGGGGCCCGTGGAAATTGTGCACCCGATCCACTCAGTCTTTCGTTCTCTCCCCTTCATCCTAACCGTAGAAACTAAAAATTAGAGAGCTCCGAAACTTCGGCGGGCCAAAACTAATGGAACAGTGTAAAATCATGCCTAAGACCTATTTATTCGCGTGTTGTAGCCCACCTGGGTTTTGGTATGGCTTTGCTTTGTTTTTATCCCCTCATCCTAGCGAGGAATATCTGATGAATGGATTAGATGTAATGTAAACTACGTGGTGGGTCCCAGGAATATTGGGAAATGTTTTATTGGTCGGGTGCCAACATCCTAACTAGGGGTGTACACAAACCGGGCTAGCCCGGTTAGCTTGCTCGACCCGGCCTGAAAAAGCCCGACACGGAACTGGGTTCGGGTCAGGACGGGCGTTTTCTACAGCCTGAAATTGAGTTCGGGCTGAGTTCAAATACGTCCAAGTTCGGCCCGACTCGGTATGAAACCCGACTCGACTCGTCTCAACTCGCCCTTTAGGTATATATATACCTGTTTTAAACAAACCCTAGTCCCCCTCCCAGTCGCTTTTCCTTTTTTACAAAAGCATGTGTTTTTTTCATTTATTTTGTGAGCAACTTTTCAGGGGCCAAATGTTCAAATTGCACAAATTGTTACCATTGGATAGCCTATCAAATCATCTTTGTAATAGCTCCAAAGATCGTGTCTTTAGAAAAATATTAAAGTTATTACCAAATTAACAATAGAGTATGCAGTTATGATGAAAATTTGGGTTCAATTGATGATATCAAGTAGGGTCCACCAAGAGTCAAATTGGCTAGTCAATGATTTAGAAAAGGTTTCCATGGTGGGTCCTATAATTAGAAACTAGCCATGGTTGGATTGATTTCTCATCCAATAAAAGGTTAATTCAGAGTTAGTTTTCAAGTTAATTTGGTTAGGCAGATACCTCCCTTGAATGATTTGCCATCAAAGTTTTTAATACAATCTAAATATTTCTAATTAGATTCGAACAAGCTTTTATAACAAACCACAGGTGTTTTTCATATATTTTTTTCTTAGATTCATTTCGCAATTTGTTTCTTGTATGTTTTTTTTCGTTTCCCTGTTATTTCTTCTTCTTCTTGCACTGCATTTTCTGCTTCTATTTAACATTTCCCGCACTGGTAATTAGGGTACAGAATCCTGGATTTCCATTTCCCGCACTGGTAATTAGGGTACAGAAATTGGCCCGAACTCGAAGGTTCGAAACTGGCCCGAACTCGCCCGATTGCTGCCGGGCCGGGTTCGGGCTGGGGATGTTGGCCCGGTGATCGGGCCGGGCCGGGTTCAGGCCTAGTGTGGCTGTTGAACGGGCCTAGTCGGGTTGAGCCCAGTTCGACTCGGCCCGACCCGTGTACACCCCTACTCCTAACTATTTCTCGTGGCATGGCCCACCTGAGTTTCCGTTTGAGTTGATCCTTGGTTGTATGGTCTAACATAGACCTTCTGATGGACAGCATAGATTGGATACACAGTTGACGTGGACGTGGCCTGTAAGCCCACAGAAACCCATACCACTTGAGCGCATAACGAGTGAGGGAGATGATACGGTAGAGCTCCACCGCAAAAGCAAAAAAAGTGGATATATGCTCGAAATATCCATACGTATGGTGTACACGAGTGGAACCGGACTCGACTCGACCACTAGCCGACCCAGCTGGAACTCGGCTCGGTTCGGTCCTCGAGCTTTCTCAGGCCAACTCAAGTCAAGATCAAGCTTGTGCGGTATTTTCACAAACACATAGAGTACACTTTCAACTTCTTATTATATTTAAAACAACAGTAATTATTTACAAGTATTTTACCAAACACCTTGCAGGCAACATCAAAATCAAGAAAAAATGTATTTGTTTTGTATACATATCTTCCTTGCCACCAACCGATATTTCTTTGAGTCATTTCATCAAACACCTGGTGAGCAACATCAATATCAAAGTAACTTGGTCACTGAATTGGTTCAATCTGAGTTTGAATCGAGTTGGGGTTCGATTCGAGTCAAGCCGAGTCGAGCTCAGGTAAGCTCAAACTCTGTTCAAAATTTTTTTGAACTCAAAAAATCAACTCAACTCGACTCGAACTCAATTTTGAACCAAGTCGAATCGAGCTTTTTCGAGTCGAGTCGAGCGAGCTAACTGAGCTAACTCACTTCGTGTACAACCCTAATACGTATGTATAGTCATTTTTTAAACTATGTTTTGTTTAGTCTAAATTGTATTAAAACTTACTCTTTTAACTATTGTAACCAAATGAAATAAGAATGTCCCGAGCTTTCGTGATGGTTTTCTACAGATGGTTTTATTATTATTATTATTATTATTATTATTATTATTATTTTAATTCACGTAAAAAAAAAAAAATGTCCTACAATTGTTGTGTGTGGGGTCATAGGCAAGTTGATTGCCTGCGAAAGCCTTTAGTATGAGCTTCCCACATCAGGAAGTTAGGTGGGGCCCACCATGATGTTTGTAAAAAATTCACCTTGTCCATCTATTTTGCCATGTTATCTTAAGACATGCGTATATAAATGAGGCAGGTCCAAAACTCAAATGAACACATCATAGGAAACGATGAGGCTTGAGCCTATGGATATGAATATCAGTATCATATTGGCAGACAGCCGTATATCATATTTGTATCAACACGGCAGGACAGTTGGACAGGCATATCGGCACCAAGGCTAATATGCCTTTAAGACTCCAAATTTACTTATTTATTTTTATTTTTAATTCACTCATCGCTTTCCTTTTATTCTCATTTGAACCATGGAAGAATCTTAACAACTCATTTTAGGTTAGATGTAGACTTATTTTGAGATCAAAGCAATAAGCCATTATGGGAAAAATCGGAAAGAATGGTAAATCTTCACTTTCTTTTTAATATTTTCATCATCGTTTTTTCTTTTTGTATTTATAATATAAGCGGTCATTGTTTATCAAATCATGCTTGATTTGTATTCAATTAAGACATATTCAATATTCAGTTCACAATCAACAAACACCATTCTTATCAAAGAATGGTCCAATACATTATTGAAAACATGGTTAAAAAAATTGACAGATTCTTGGATATCTCATTTTTTTTAATGTTTTTCATATCTTTTTGCTAAAAAAAATTGATTGATATGGGTTGATAAGCCCATATACCAATACGTGATGTTGTATTATATCATTTTTCTGTTGGGCTAATACATTAATCGATACTAGGGGTGTCAATCGGCCAAACTCGGGCCTAAAAAATCAAAATTTTGAATAAGCTCAGCCTAAAACAGTTCAAAATATAAGTTAATACCTGCCTCAGACATGCCCAGCCTAACCTATTGATAGCCCTAACCGATATCGACATTCAAAATCATGATTGAGCCCTCACCATTTGAAAAATTCACGAGGCTACATGAGTTTTGAATTAACTTAAAACTTAATATTGTTGTGTTTTCGACTCATCCAATAAGAACAATCTCATGAAGAGTGTGGATGGCATATAAACATAATGATGTACCCTATGGAGATTTCAACGATAGGCATGTCCTAATATAATATGGGAAAAATGGATGGAGGGGGTGGATTTTTTACAAACATCACGATGCCCTAACCTAGCTTCCCTCACAGGAAGTCCCTGCAAAAGGCTTTCATAGGCAATCCACATCTGGTCCACATCTCAGCATCTAACTCATTCATCAGGGGCCCCTACCATGAAATTTGGGCACCCCAAAAAATAGAGCAACCGCTATATGGACCACCACATGAATTTAGAGGTTCTGGATAGTTGTATATCGTTTCTTATGGTGCAGCCTGCCTAATGATTGTACAAACCTAATTTTTCGGTGTTTCAATTATCTTAGTGGGGCTCACCTAATCCATAATTTGGATAGCATATACATGTTAGGGGATCACATAAAGCACATAGAGATTAATCAAGTAAGGTATTCTGGGTATTCTAATCACATAATTAAGTTCAATCACAAACACTCCGAATTTAACATGAAAAAAGTCTATGTGGAAAAAAATTACGGCATGAGTGATAGTAATGTGCTATGAAAATATAAAATTATAAGAGAGAAAGAGATTATCCGATTCGAACAAGCCTTAAATCTCCCAACTCATGCCTTTGAAACCCTTATGAATAAATTTAAAAAATCTATAACACCTTTATATGCTACCTAAATCCCGATTACACACACATATATAGCTTTTATAAGAATCACAATTAAAATAAAAAAACAAATCCTGCACTTACGCAATTCTATACACATACAAACACTCGACGACATATTCGAATGTAATTTGATGGCATTTACAGACGGTTCATGGCATCGAACACTCGAGTTGAACACCAAAACATTCCATAAACTAAACATGAATTTTTCAAAATTTCCCGATGGTATCGAGCAACCTTCACTAGCATCGAAGTTTGCTAAATGACATCGAACTGATTTTCAAATTTAAGACATCAACAACAATACGCGACATGGCAAGCCCCACCACATAAAACAATAGATAACCATCCAAACACTTCCAAAGTCACGTGGTGGCCCACACAATGGTTGGATAAACCTGATTTCAGGGCATCCAAATTTCATGCCTGGACAAGCTTGATGGGCAAGTTTGATGGCATATAAACACTGGCCACGCATGGTAGTTGCGAATAAACTTATATTCTACAGTGACTTAGAAATAAGCTTATATTCTACAGTCCAAGTAGCCGGCCTCTCTTTCTCCATTTGATTCGGATATAACTGGATTATTCGATTATTGGCAGGCCCCCACCAAAAAATAAATAAATATCATCAATAGAGCATTCCAAAGAACTCTGAATTCACATGGGCCCTCCACAATGGTTGGATAGGCCTGATTTGAGGCGTCCAAATTTCATGTAGGGTGAGCTTTACCATATTCAAACACCTTGGTGGGCCATGTGAATTCCTTGTAGAATATAGCCTTACATTCTACGAGGATTGTGGAGTCTCCACCACATGATGGTTGGATGGGCGGGCCTGATCCTTTGGCAATCCATATTTCATGTTAGGGTGAGGCTATGGACAGCCTAGATGCCATATAAACAGCTCGGTGGGGCCCACAGGCATTACTAGTAGAATAAGCTTATTTGCTATAGGGACAGGGCATTGTATTCTTGCTACGCCCCACTAGATCATAGGCCGAGTTTGAAGGAAGCCGATTGAGTCGAGAACGGATTGGTAATAACTCAGTATGCGTGGGGCACATGCATGATGTATGTGTCTTATCCATGCCGTCCATTTGGTTTTCCAGCATATTTTAGATCATTAGACCAAAATTGAAACATATCAAAAGCTCAAGTGGACCACACCACAGGAAACAATGGGGATAATGGTGTGAACTGTTGAAACCATCCTAGGGCCCACAGTAATGTTTATTGGTCATCCAACCTGTTTATAAGGTGATCACAGAGACACGGATGAAGGGAAAACATAAATATCAGCTTGATCAAAACCTATGTAGAACCCATACATCAAGATGGGCCCCACAGAGCCCCTGGACCGAGTCCGTCCATGCAGGGGGCAGTACGCAATACGAATCCTGGAGAATTGGAACGTGGACAAGACGCAATATCAATTTGCACTGGTATGGTCTAATAGACACCGACGTATAACGATAAGATACGATGGTGGGACGGATTCGACTCCCTGAAGCGTTAACCTCTATCATAGGATGCATGTGTTATATCCACTCCGTTGATTTTCAAAGCTTTGTTCAGCGCATATCCAAAAAAGATCCAAATCTCAAGTGGGCTACACCATGAGAAATATTGGAGATGAAAATGTCATCTGTTGAGGTCAAAATCTGGATCGCCCACAACTCTTCGGGTGGACCCTAGTCCTACACGAAAATGTGAGCAAAGGAGATCCCGGCTTAGCCGGGGACTCTCCGATGCCTAAGTTAGGTCAGGAGAATCTGGGTGTAAGTAGAATTGTATTGAGAGAGCGTCAGATCTTGCGTACCTGTAGCAATGGGTCCTCATGTATTTATACCTGACTCTAAGATGGTCTGAGTCCGTTAATCACGGCACGATTCACTCAATCAGAGAGATTTTCAGATCGTGGAGATACTGTGCGCAATCCAAGGATCGTATAATATATCGTGTGCGCCTCGCAATGTGGAGTCGGCTCGAATCTCTTGGCAGGCAGGTTCCAATCGGAGTGGTTATGGGTGTTTATCGGATACTATTCGTTTTTGTAATCTGAGCTGAGTTACTGACTATTCATTCGATTGGCTCACTATGGCATCAAGCCTTAGAATTACAATGAGATCGGATCTTCCTATAACATCATCCGTTTGAAACTTTTTAAGAAGTTGTAGAAGCCGTGGATATATACCCTTTACTCTCATCACATCATGGTGGACTCACCTTATATGGGTATTTTTATCTCTACCATTTCCTTGTGGTGTGGCCCACTTGGGCTTTGGACCTGACTCAAAGCTAAAGATTAAAACTATCGTAGGGTTCAAATAAGATAATTGAGGGCTTTTATTTATTGTCTTCAAGCTCTATAAGGTGAGAGCCGTCATATAAACGATCGGATCATTTTACAATTACCGAACTTCAAATTCTAAATTTGCGACGTATTGTATTTCAGTGCGTCACGATGTGTTGAAGTAAAACCTTTTCTACACGGCCTTGTTTAGAAAGCTACCTCTCCTTTTTCGTTTTTTTTTTTTTTTTCGATAGAACGGAAATATTCTATTCCTGACCGGAGAGCGACGGCTAATAAGTAGATCAACTCGATGACCTTAAGAAATCCAATCCGTCCATCAGTTTCGCAGGTTCACAGCAGTTGGAGACTCTAAAAGGAGGATTCAAACGTCACGTGAGCCACGCAACAGGAAACAGTAACAACGGAAACTTTCGCCGTTCAAACCTTCCCCAAGCCCACAATAATGTTTATATGCCATCTAAACCGTTTATCAGATTATTACAGATATAACTGAAAACACGTACCACCTTGATCCAAAACATGTCTGGACCCCACGAAGTTTCCAGTGATGGATATTCAATTCTCACTGTTTTGGGTAGTGTGGCCCGGTTGAATCTTGAATATGCCTCATTTTTAGAATTATATCCTATTTCCGTCTTTAAAATCTGATGGACGGAGTGGATTTCTCAGAGACAACCCTATGGGTCCAAAATAGCTTCTGCAGACAGAAACATTCAGTTGAAAGAGACTCGGGCTATTTGCTAATTTGGCTGACGTCATGGTTTGTTGGATTTGCATTTCGATTGGTGTCAGCGGTATATTCGGAAGAACCGTAATTCTGTAGATCGATTCTCTCTACGGTACACGTGGCATAGTTACGGATTATTTTGAACCGTCCAACTAGTCACCGGTAATACGTGTGGAAAATTATTCACAAAACAGATGGAATCAAATACTCAGTGGGATAAATCGTAGAAAGTCGATGGACAGTTCTGTCCAATAGATGTGGATTTTAAATCACGGTCCATCCATGGTAGGGATCACTGGATGGACGGACTCGATTGATACATAACACTGCGGCGTACACTTTGGTGAGATGGCTTTCTAATTTATATCCCTATCCATTGCCCGAAAAAAAGGACCGACCGGGCTAAGTGTATGGGAGCATTCCCATGCGCCAAGTTGTATTTCGAATTTTTGGAATTCTTATTAACCATCTTAACTGTCCATAATACCAAAGTAATCTTATTAGACTTTCTTTAAGAAAATTCATACTGATCGGGTAGTAAAAACCATCCATTTAGTGGCTTGCAAAAATGGATGAAGGAAATGTTCTTGATCTAATTTATGATATTGTCATTAACGGACTACTGAAATTTTGCATATGGTAGAAGAAGAGATAAATGGACGGTTCAGATAGGCGATATGGATTCCATATAGTTCGCATGCAACTAGGCGTATACGAAGATTTTGATGCACGCGGTCTACTAAATCATTTATTTCGGTGTTATCGGAAGGATAAATGTTACACGTATGCATCGGGTCAGCGTCCGTTAATTGTGCTGGCTGAAAAGTCCCTTTACGTAAAAGAAATGCCCAGCGTATCCTTAATTCCTCGAGAGGATTTCTATCATAGTACGTGGTCCTCGTATTCGCACGGTACACACGTGTTTTCAATTTTGGCAATTGAGTCCTATGGTTCAGTAATCTAGACCATTGGTATGTTCTTTTTCAATCTAGATGGACTATTTCTGATCAAATTTTAACAATCGTAATCTTTCTATTTGTGGAATGTAGATGGACGGTCAAAATAGATACAGAAGCGGCCGCATTCAACTAAAAAGGTCCTGTTATTGGTTTATATGATCTTTTCAATCTGGGAGATGATCAATCAACAGACTAGTGGTATGGATTACTGAACCGTGGACCCCACTTGCCAGGTTACCTTACTATGGATGGAGAATGGTCTCTATGTCTCAACAAAGCAGGTCAACGAGAGGTTTGGGAAAATCACTCAAACATGGTGGGCCATGCCTGCTCTACTACGGGAGTAGGCCTCCCGGGACAACGAACATGCCCAAAGATCATACTCAAGATGTAATTCTAACTCTCCATTTGGTGGCCATCGTATGGATGGTCAAGATGAAAACCGTCAACAGTCCAGATTCAGAAACATAAATCGACACAAACGCAGTACGCAGTTAGCATTCTTCAATCAATTTGATTTAGGACCGTTATATCTACTTTTGGCCCCAATTCCACGGTTCAGATTGATTTAATTTTACACTAACATATAGAGGCTGCATGAATGTATATAGATGTTGGTGCTCTGTCAGGTACTGTATCATCTGCTTCTCATTTGAAAATGTAAAAACGAGCGCGACTTGGCCGCGAACCCGGAAACCAGCGTTGTGGGTGGGACCCTGACAGTAGGGCCAACCTCTACGTATGTATTGTATCCACGCCGTCCATCTGTTTTTAAATATTATTTTAAGTTATTTTAGGAAGAATTAAGTAGATACAAATTTCTAGCGGACCACACATGAAAAAGTGTTCATTAAACGCTCACCATTAAAAACTTCCTAGTGTGCACCTTAATGTTTATTGGACATCCAAGCTTTTAATAAAGTCATACAGAGATGGATAAAAGGAAAAATAAAATATCATCTTGATCCGAAACTCTGGTGGCCTACAAAATGTTTTTATGGTCAATAACCACTGTTTCCTGTGGTGCGGTCCACCTGACTTCTTTTTTGGTAAAATGTCCCGAAATAAGTTGGAAAAACAGATGGACAGCGTGGATATACAAATTCATTTATCTAAATGGGCCCAACGGTCAGCATCCCACACACATTGACAGTGCCGGTTCCGGAGTCGCAGCGAAATCTCGTTCGCTGGAATACGGTTTATCTCCTCGCGCGAATCGCTCGCCGGATCTTTCGTTTAAACTAGAAATCTTATCTCCCATTTCGTTGTACCGTCTCAGGGCAGTTAATGTTCACCACCACTTAGAAAAATCCACATTCATGACTCGTGTACGGATATCTACACCATCCAAATTGTCGGGCCCATCATCGATGGAGCAGATTAGACAATCTTAACCATCAACTTGATGGCTATCGCACGGATGGTTGAAAGTAAATTAGTGAGTGGTCAAAATTCTAAGGTAAAATTAAATGGTTAATATCTTATTCTCGGCTATGGTTCAAGGATTTGGATGGCCTGGATTGCCGAACAACCATGCCATGTGTACGGATCACGAGTCACCATCATTTTTAGATGGTGGCAAACTATCACCGGAATCTCCGCTCTAAGAAATGACATAGTACGGATTTCATCACGAGTGTGTGTGGAGCTCTGTCCACCCAGATGCAAGCGCACGTATCAATATGTAACACGTGTGCGAGATACGAGCTTGGAATAATGCTTGCGCCTTCCTCAAAAATCAGTTCGTCTAACTACTCTGGCGGGCCACACTATAATCAAAACAAATATTCCTGTCCGTTGATTTGTTTTGCATGCCATGGCCCACCTGACAAGTGAAATGGCCTGAATTTTAGAAGAGTTGATCTAAGAAGCGCATCTCACCTGATGTAACGCTTAGATCGCGAACAAGTATTCCGTATTGTCACGTGTGCCTGGGCGTGGATGGACTGGGCTCCTACGCGCGCATGGAATTAGCAAAGCCGCGAGCAGGCTTCTGCATAAATACGCTGTTCATGCATTACACTCGTAAGAAGCTGAAAATCTTCAATTCCAGTTCTTCCCAATTTCCTGCGTCTGTTCCTCAGTAAATCTCCCCTTTCCGAACTAGGTTTATTTCTAGGGTTTCACCTCGTATGCTCTCTACAGAGAAGAAAAATGAGGATCAAAGAGGAAGATAATCACGTTTCCGTCGCCCCTGGCAAGCGTCTGATCTTCGCTTACTACATCACCGGCCATGGATTCGGTCACGCCACCCGCGTCGTCGAGGTGAGGAGATCCAGATATTTTTTCCGATTGATTTCGTCAATTTCGTGATTTTTTACTTTTTTGTTTTTGTTTTTGTGATTTTGATCGTTTTAGTGTTTGCGAGATCGGATTCTTAATTGATTATTGGAATTAGAAGAAATGCATTTTAAAATCTTAATCTATCTTTATATGTTGTTTTTCATTGGATTATACATTTAGAAATGAGAATGGGTGTATGAAAACAGAGAAATTTTGATTTTATATACAGAGAAAATCTCAAGTCGAACTGGTTGGACAACATGTTACGGTCCATCCAGTGGATAAATTGCAACATATTAAGTGCATGCGACATCCAATCCATGCGATAGGTTGATGCCACCATGAGGATCAACTTATACAAAAATCAGCCATATCCACTGATCGAGCTGGCCACACTAGCATTTTTTCTATTTGTCAATGGCCAGACATTCTTTTCTATGGCGTGTCCCACTTGATGAGTATAGGGATGATATTTTGCACTAGGTGATCCTCATGGTCGTGCCAAATTATTGGAAGGTCCTCAATGGCATTTCTGCAAATGTGGCATACACAGGCGAGTGCAAAACTGCTCATTTGGTATTCCCAACAGTAAATGGGCCTTGTATTAAAAACAACAGTGCTTTGGATGATCCTATCCTTTTAATCAGTGGCATACAAATGTATGTTAGAAGACAAAAGCAGCAATTGTTCCTTTCAGTGAGAAAAGGTCCATTTTTGGATGGTTAAGATAGTCCAATCAAATCAAACTTTGGGCATGGGCCAACCAACGGCAGTGCCCACATGATGCGTGGTTCCGAATTCTATTCACGTGTATGGTAAACAATCTGGAGGCGCTGAGGGTACGTTAGCAGTACATCCATATTCATGTCTGTCAATCCAGATTCATGTTTGTCAATCCAAACTGTTGAGGTCTTGTGTCCCATTGTGGATGGAGCATACCCTGAAAATCCCACTGATGGGATGACCTTAACCATTCATTTTGCTCACTGGATTTGGACTGTTGCCCCAAATTGCTGGACAACAGCGGTAGCGACATTGCTGGTGATGATTATGGAATTGGCTGTTGATCATCTTCCATCTTTCTTTGAATTATCCATTTGACAAATACCAATAAGATGTTGAGGACTGTCTGGTTAGTGTGATTCATAGGTTGTTATCCAAGCACATGGAGACTGTGATATGGATGTTCTACATTGCCCTTTGCATATGCGATGTGTATTTTGGATATGTTGCTAACACTCATTTTACATGCAGCCAAATTTCACACTGCTGTCTAGGTCTCCCACAACAGTGCTTTTTTGGTTGTAACACTTTAACCTGTGTTACCAGAAGCAATAGGAATTGGGAGTGGCAACAAAGAGTGAAATGTATAATTTAAAATGTAGACAATGAGCTATTTTATGAAATGAAATCTCTAGTCAATGTGATAAATTAAGCTTCAGGAACACATTATGTAGCTCAACTTCTCTTTTAATTGCATGCAGGTTGTGCGGCACCTCATTGCTGCTGGGCATGATGTTCACGTGGTCACAGCGGCCCCGGACTTTGTCTTCACAACCGAAATACAATCTCCAAATCTCTACATTCGCAAGGTCAGTTGTAGAAAGTCTGATTTTCTTAAGATCTCGTAAATATATTGATCTTAATATTCTCCAAAAAAATGTCATATGACTAATTATCTCTTTTTTGTTGACAAGATGGTGACCCCGCATGCATATAGAGTCTATAAATAGTAATATATCCTTTCTAGGATGACAAATAAATGTGGTTCCTAATGGTTCGAAGTGCGGATTTAGATGGAGAATAGTGGTTCCTACAAGAATCCAAATTGAAAATGCGAAACAGATTGGTGTGGGAGCATTTGGTGAAATGGACAAATCTTGCAATTAAGTTATTTATCAAATTGGCATGCTTGTGTCAGACATCCCATGAGTATTATGTGAGAGGCAAGTAGGGTGGCTCATGGCAACTTCCTCAGGACCTCAGCTAATTGAAAATCATTCTTTTCAAAGTCCTGAACTACTCCTACGGTGATGTTTTAGAAGCAATTCAGGGGACGGGTTTCCATCTCGAGCTTCTGGGAATAGTATATATTCAAGTACAAACATATCTCCCACACTAGATAGATAAAATTTATTGTATGGGATTGTAGGTTTTGCTGGATTGTGGAGCTGTGCAAGCAGATGCTTTAACTGTAGATCGCCTTGCATCCTTGGAGAAGGTATACTCTAAATACCTTACCAGTAGCTTATGCATTGTTTTTGTTTATTCTGTCTCGTCTCACTGATAATAGTTATATATTTGTTAAAAAGCAGAAGTATTCTCTCTCTTCATGGTTTCCCTTTTGCTCCTCATGCATTGTAGTGCATGTTTTTTTTTTTTTTTGTTCATGTGCTTCCAATGCTTTCCGCGGTCTGGCAGATGTTTAAATGAAGTGTTATGAAGTCGTCACTAACATAGGTCTAGCCGTTATTTGCCTCTTCTTCTTATTTATTGGTTGATTTTTGAATCTTTGTTATTCAGTATTCTCAAACAGCTGTAGTACCTCGGGCTTCTATTTTGGCGACAGAAGTAGAGTGGCTGAACTCAATAAAGGCTGATTTAGTGGTACTTAAATGCTGCTTCTTTCTTTTTTGTTGCATTAGAAGTTGCTCTTTGCCAGTATCTCTTAATACTTTGAGATGCCATTATCATAGAATTTGGATTTTGCACACTAAAATATCTTCTCAATTATTGGAATGTCACATTTTCATCGCAAACCATTTTGGTAAATGGAACTAGGTTTTTGTTGGAGCATCCACCCAAGTTTCATGACGATGAGTCACCCTTGATGACATACTTTGATGTCTTTCAATGTTTTCACTGAAACAGGTTTCAGATGTTGTTCCTGTCGCATGCCGAGCAGCAGCAGATGCTGGAATTCGGTCTGTTTGTGTCACAAACTTCAGGTAACTTTTCATATTTGTATAATTGTATTATAACAAGCATTCAGCTGAGATTGGCTCTGTTGTCTCAAAGTTAGCATCACCACTAGATTCACTACAACTTGTTGGCCAGTATATTTTATCAATAATTTCCACATGGTGTTTCATTTTCTTACTGTGTTTTCCCTTTCTTTTTCTTTTTTGTAGTTGGGATTTCATCTATGCGGAGTATGTAATGGAAGCTGGATATCATCATCGTTCTATAGTTTGGCAGGTATGCTATTTTTATCATCATTTTCCCCTGCTCATGCATGCACATATTCAGCCATTTATATTGCTTATGAGGAAGAAACCCATCCATGTTTGGTTTTAGTTTGTGTATTGGGTATTTCTTAATTCTTACAGATAGCTGAGGATTATTCTCACTGCGAGTTTCTACTCCGACTTCCTGGTTATTGCCCAAGTATGTTACTTTTCAACTTGAAAGCCCATTCTGTTTATTGTTTTCGTGGAGTTCATGTACCCTTTAGTATCCTTCTATGTTGATGTAGGCAATCATCTTTCTTATTAGTTAATGAATTCTTGTTGATTTTGTAGTGCCTGCTTTCCGTGATGTTATTGATGTACCCCTTGTGGTGAGGAGGTTGCACAAATCCAGAGCAGAGGTGTGGATCATGCATGGATACTATTTCACTTGGTAATAGTGGTTGCATTTTTTAGCCATTTAATAATTTATTTATTTTTTTGGGGGGGTGCAGGTGAGGGAGGAGCTTGGAATTGGGGAGGATGTGAAGTTAGTTATCTTCAATTTTGGTGGACAGGTGGTTCATTTATTCAGATGTTATTTTATAATAAGCCCTTCTAAATATAATAATTTGTTAGAATGCCTTTAAAGGTATCTTTTGCATTTGTCTTCCCACTTGTAAATTGACAGGATATCTTTTATCGTGGAAAATTACTTATTGTAGAAACTCGAACATATATATGGTATTCGCTTCAAAGATATAGAAAATATCTATGTAGCTTTAGTGAACATATGCGTTTTAATCCACATTTAGTATTCTCATTCATCAAGGGTACCTTGGATGCTGTCCTTTTGCTTTGTTCTTCTCATTCGTCAAGGATACTTTGGATGTCCTTCTGCTTCTTTCTTGTTGTTGTTTTCTGAGCTAAACATTGACTTTAACGTGGGGATAGACACGACAAGTGTTCTTCCTCATATTTAACAGTAATTGGGACTTGTGGATCAATCATATTCTAACGACAGGTGTGCTTCCTCATGTTTAACAGTAGTTGGGACCTGTGGATCAATGATATTCTAACTCAGATTTGCTAAATCATCGAATTCACTGGCATGCTTCAGACCTGATTTATCCAACAGAGCCATGGTCTTTTGTGAATCATTTTCCATTTGCCACTAATTCCACATATTCAACTAGCGAAACAACATGTTTATCCCAAGCAGTGTTCGAATTATCGGTATCACTGCAAGTTTCGCTGGCCGGGGATACGAAAACAATGTTGATATTGCCCATAACTGGAAATGTGGGGAAACATGGGGAAAACAGTGGAAATTTTCAGTGAAACTTCAGGAGTTGCTAAAATACTCATTTGCAAAATTTACAAAAAGAATAGATACATAATAAGTTTCCATTTAATGTGGGCCTAAAAGCATGTACTGCAGAAATCAGTCCAACCATCCCATCAATCCCATCTATCCATCAAACCATCCATCGATATTTCAAAATATCAACAACACATGATATTTCTCTGAGAAATCATGGACAACTGTAAAGGAAACAAATTATTATGGTCTAAATATCTCCTATATTGCAATAACGAGAATATTGCGATATTATTGACATTATCATTGAAATTTTGAACACTGCATAACCATGCGCTCATAAAAAAATTTGAAATGGAAAATTCTTTAAGAAACTATTTATTGGTGATATCAATATATTTGTGATATTATTGAAATCTCGCTGATACGCTGACGATACAAGCGACACCTGGAATTTACATAGCAGATAATATTGGTGATACATTGGCGATACAAGCGACACTTGGAATTGACACAGTAAAAAATATTGGTGATGCTTACCGATACATTGCTGATACTAGGAATTTTTTATACTAGTAGTGTTATCGGTATCACTGAGTTGGAGATATGGATAATATCGGGGATACTCTGAACAATAATCCCAAGTAGTCGTTTTCGGCCGGTTGTTTATCCCAAATGCTTTTGTTGATTGGTTGTTAAATGGTAGATTGGCGAAAAGTTTTAGGATTGGCTTCCCACCAAACATCAACTTTCCTCTTTAATTGGCCTCTTGGAATTGGCCATGGCGGAGATCTACAATGAAACCAATCACATACCCACAAGGCCATCCCTACCATTACATATACACTCCCAAGGGTGAGTAAGGAAGTAGAGTCATGGAGGGGCAACTGCTAGGCAAACCACTAAGCATGAAGCACCCACACACATAAAAAGGTTGTGCTTGAACAGTTGGGTGCACCAAATATCGGGGAACCCACTGATACATAAATTCATTAATTCATTCATGCATAACACTAATCTTAGGGGAAAAAAAGTTTATTCGACATAAATTCATAGAAACTTGTGAATTCTGCTCCCTTAGAATATCCGGAGCTTAAGGGTGATGAAATCTGAACATGAGAAGATTTGGACAGAAGACCTGAAGGATTCGCGTGCCTTTCCAAGCAAGATGAATCAATGCCTCGAACTTGGTGAAATCTACAAACTTGGTGAATCAGTATCACGAATTGAATGCACTGATGCCTAAATTGAGTGAATTAATATCACTTAGATATCATGAATCACAAACTGTTGATCTAATGCAGATCCTATTCAAATTGCAATCCTGGAAAATCAACTTATCTGTGGGTTGTTACGAAGCCAACTCTGTCCCCCACACTCATGATAACCATGGTTGAACAATGTTCTGGAGAACAATATACTTGAAACACAGTCAATGTGGCAGTAACACGGTCACATAGAAGAATCAGTGAGCCCAAACCGATGCAGGATAAATTCGTTCAGATCTGATGAGGATAAGATCGAGCAATGATAGTATAATATGTATGAGAGTCAGCATCTCTCTCTGTAACAAACTGAAACCTACCATCCTATGAAGTTTGAGTATCTCTAGACTGTTGTAGTGCCAAATATGCTGATCATTTGTTTCCAGTGCTTTTAACTTTACTAACCTTCACCTCAATAGTAGGTTGGTTGTGTAATTCTCATCAGGTTTGAATTGGAAGTCCTGGGGTCAGTAATAACTATTCTGTGGCATTTTTTTATTTTATTTCTGTCATGTTCATTTGTTGGGTTCCACTTATACTTGTTTCTCTATAGCTAATTTAACTATTGGAAGTCTATGCTACATATTTTGAACATTAAATTCAGATCGTATGGATCCATGCTATTCCACACTGCATACTCTATTATTTTCTCTCCATGTTATTATTGGAAGTTCTTATGTATATTCATTGGTAGATCAACATTAACATGGTCAACCTTTTTCTCATATCTGATTCTACGTTTCTTCACTGTCAACTGTCACTTGCAGCAAGCAGGCTGGACGTTGAAGCAGGAGTGGCTACCACCTGGTTGGCTATGCCTGGTATAGTATATATTGCTGGATAAATTTGAGATTGTGTTCGCTCTTTGTTTCTGCATTAAGAATTACTTGTATATATATATATATATATATATATATATATATATATATATATATATATATATATATATATATAATGTTCTTATTGTCCCTGATGAAGGTGTGCGCTGCATCTGACAACCAAGAACTTCCCCCAAATTTCATAAAGCTTGCAAAAGATGTGTACACCCCCGACGTGATAGCAGCATGTGACTGCATGCTTGGTATGCATTATTTTTAAGAATGGAGGAACATTATTCTGGTAGAAACTATCTTTTACATACTATTTTTTATTACAGGGAAAATTGGTTATGGCACTGTCAGTGAAGCTCTGGCATACAAGTTACCGTTTGTCTTTGTGCGTAGAGATTATTTTAATGAAGAGCCATTTTTGAGAAATATGCTCGAGGTAGACACATGCTTTCCATTTTTGTTGTTCTTGACTTGAATGCTTAAGCATGCATTTTTGTGTCTTGGGCTTGAATACTCAAGTATCTGAAGTTTCTCATACATAATATCTTTTATGTTTTATCAGTATTACCAGTGTGGCGTTGAGATGATCAGGAGGGATTTACTCATTGGACACTGGACACCATACCTTGAGCGTGCCCTGAGTTTGAAACCATGCTATGAGGGAGGCATTAATGGTGGTGAGGTATGCATCTGGTTTTCTTAGTTTGATGTCACAACTGGTGAACTCAGTATATCACAGTGCAATTTCGATGGTTCACACTACATTTTCTTAAAGACTTGGAGATCCTCATGTATCATTATCTGTGTATGGTAGATACTATAGTATTGGCTGTTCTACTGGAACTCTCATTTATATATTACTGTTTTATTAATAGCTTGATAAATGGTTATGATGCTAATGGGTGATAGTGATACAAATATGTAAAAGATGAGCCAATGCAGAAGAACCAAGTGTTCCAAGAATATACCTGATCTTCAATCAGGCCCAAAATGTCATCAAAACAGGCCTAACAGTCAGCCCAACAATCAGGCTATGAACTGCAACAGATTGGGAGAGAAACAAACTCAAAAGTACTTTCTGTACGCAGTGTTAAATGCAGGGAATTGCTTGTAATGTGTTGGTGGATAGCAGTTGTTGTGGCAACCTCGTGTCAGTACAAGAGGTGAAGAAACTCTGGTTACATTGTGATGTGATGAAGTCATATAACTTCCTTTGCTTAGAAGGAAGCAAGTAAACAATGACCCAACTGTCCCGAGTCTCATTCTCTGTTGTCACGCTTTCCAAGAGTTTTGCATGATGTCAAGCCTATGTGGTGTGACATTGTCTTGAGCTGGCCCTGGCTACATGACGGAGATGTGTTACTCCTTTGGAGGAGTAGCATTTGTTCCTTCTTGTGATGAAAGAAGTTGACTACACTGGGTTCCAATTGTCATTTTGCTACAAGCACTTGCAATGGTGCAGGTGTTTCCTAAAGTCTATGCAGGAAAGTTCACAGGTTCATGATAAAGGTCCAATTTCACGCCAGAGTTTTCTCCAAGGGAGGAGGATGCAAGTATGAGAGAGATCTATGCAGGAAAGTTCAGATGTGCAGAGAGGGAGGGAGGGAGGGAAAGTGGCAAAGAAGATTCCGGGTACCAGAACGAGCCCAAAGTGGCCAGTTGCTTCAGTATAAGAGGACCAGATGTGGCCCCTAAAGAATTGCATCCATATTCAGTCCATAGCAGCAGATAAAGGAGCCACACACAAGCCGGTTGAAGCCTTAAATTGAGCTAATGTCATGCTGCTTTTATCCATTATCCGACATCAGCATTCTGTACAAATTGGTTTCTTGTAGCTGATAGAAAATGTGAATACAGATTAGATTGGCCAAAACATATGGGGATTTTGGGGAGCTGGCAAAAGAGAGCTAGTCTAAGATAATAATAGGCTTATTCTAACTGGATTATGTTGTTAAAAGTGCTGCATTTTCAAATTAAAAAGGTAACACTTGATCAGTTTAGGGTTGTTTGAAGAACATGTAAAAGGCTGGACATACAGTTCTATAAGGGTTTTTTAGAGCATAGTGCTGTGTTTTCTGTTTTGGGAACATATGTTGAGCATTTTAGGAATTTTGGTTTCTGAGATACTATTTTCTTTATGAAGGAAAGCCTTCTCTCCAGTTGTCATTGCCTATGTTAATCTAACATGCTTAAGTTGATTTTGATTCTTGAAACTGAAGATTATTGTTTGGGATAGGGTGCCGTGAACCCCCTTCTTTTTGCTAGGAAACTATTTCAGATTGCTTGAAATTAGTTTGTAGCTGCTGGAAAGCATGCCTAGATTGCTGTATAAGAATGCTGAAAATTAACTGCAGTTGCTGGAATTTCGAGATTTATTGCTGGATTTTGTGTTCAAGTCCAAATAATAATATTTGGAGTGAAAAATATCATGGTTTTATGTCTCAGCTTCAGATTGCGACTTCTTCCTGACCAATGAGTTAACTCTGTTTCTGTGTGTCTTGGATGATTCACAGCCTATACCAGACTTAAACTAAATGAATTAGGTCGAGTCAGGATAAAACTGGCTTTGCTTGTTCAAGACTGAAACCAAGTGACTCGGTTCCATTCTATATTTGAAATCAATAAATATTTTAAATATTAGACGTTGCTTGTTCAAGACTAATGATTACTGCTAGAGAACATTTTTAACTCAGATATGATTTTGCTTGGAAGCAATGTTCGAAATATCGGTATCGCGTTACGTATCGCATTCTTGGGATATATCGGTTGTATCGTGTAATGTTTCGTTGTTGTTGGAAACATGGGGAAACGTTGGGAAATTGGTCGAATTTTTCAATGAAACTTCAGTGATTGTTAAAAAAGACATCAATACACACTTACAAATCAAAACATTACAAAAAAACAAGTACACATAATAGGTTTTCTTTGTATGGGGTCCTAAATCTATGCGTTGTCTAACTGAATTGATGCAAGTATATTCAATGTCTATTCATATAATTTATAAATGTAAGAAGACATGTAGAAACACAAGCAATACATTCAAAAGCAAAATATGAATCACAAGATTAGGTTACATACATGTTTGATTTTATGTTTGGACACAAAGATTGCAAATGATTTGCGAGAAATTGGGAAATTTTGATTATTTTTTTTTCAATTTTCTGCAACTTGGCCCCATCTCCTCCAAATCTCGAAATCAAAGCTCCCAATCCATGATTTTTCATGCAAAACCTGAAAAATCATGGATTTGTAACAATTTGACACTGATTTAACATGATTTATAGAAAATAAAATGATCAAAATTTGAAAATGCTCACCAGATCGAACATGTGGGATATATCGCACTACCTGTGCATTTCGTATCGCACAGGTGGGATACAAGTTATATCGTGGGATATATCGGCCGATATCGTCGATATTTAAAACACTGCTTGGAAGTACAATGGTAAATCTTCTAAATTAGAAGTTAGGCATATGAAAAATTGAATATGAGATTTGAGATATTTAAAGTGTTTGTCTTTAGGGATTTCTTGGTTGGACCCCATATAAAAATTTCTAATTTGAAAATAAAAAAAATTGAAATGGCTAAGCATCTATCAGATAAGGGATTGGAACTTCTCCATTCCCGATAATGGTGATAGCCCCTGTTAATTAACTAAGTTCATATGCTCTTTTAGAAAATTTAGCAATTTCTTGCAAAGAATTGATGAATGGTATGTTGTGCAATATTTTTCTCATTTCCTATATTACATATTAACTTGAGAAGATAATGTTGGCATTCGTCATCCGGATAATAATCTGCTTTAGAAGACTATATGCTATTTACGATATAAGACTCCCACATTTCCTGTCATGTAGGCCTTCACATCTATTATTTTACCCATCATCTAGTATATTTATATCTGCAATGACTGCCACATTTATTTTTCAGGTGGCTGCTCGAATATTACAGGATACAGCAATTGGAAAGAACTATGCTTCAGATAAGGTGATCCATCATGGACGGGTCCTTTTATATGCTTTGCCTAATGTAGTGTAGATCCGAAACTTCTGATATTTCCTTTTCCAACATTTTTTCAACAATGTCATCTGTGATAAATTCATGCTAAAAATAATGTTCCCTGTTCCTCTGAAATTACTGGATACTTCTGGAATTTTTTAGCAAAAAGAAAAGGGACACTGATGAGGTAGTATGTTATACATGTCTGGTGATGATAAATCAGTTTCAGAGCTCAGTGATACATGATACCATACTGATAATTAGGACATTTGGCAGTACATTTCCCGAAACATGTACATGCCAGCCCCTCTTATGATTCAAAAATAGATCCCCCTGGAAAACCTGTGGCCTTCTAGATTTTTTGTAATCCTGAGGCTAGAATTGCGAAAAACAATCCTCCCTAATTTTTTATTAGGGCCTGTTTGGCTTCATGGAAAAAGAAAAAATGAGGAAAAAGTGTTTCTTGGAAATTGTTGGAAAGGAAAAGCTGCTTCCCCTGATTGTTTTTCAACAAGATTTTCATGAAAAATTTTCCTCCATTTACAAAATGTTTCTTTGTCAATTTGAAAAAATTCATTGAAAATTTACTTGGAGATGGAAGGTGGAACTTGTGGAATTGAAGCATAATTGTGGCAAGCACATGTCACACTGGGCACATGTTAGAAAAAAAGAGCATTTTTCCAGAAATTGGGAGGGAAATAGAAATGTCATCTCTAGGAAATTTACAAGAACAATGGAATTGTTGTTTCCACAGAAACAGTGTTTCCTCATTTTAAGTTTCGGTAGACCCAAACAGGCTAAATGTAAAATTCGTCTCAAATTCACTGCTTTAACAGCCTCGTGTTGGTTGCCCTCGTTATGTCCAATCTTATGGTAGAATATGAGACTGTATGCCATTACTTAAGTCATATTGCATCCTATTGATTTTATTTTCACCTTTTCAATTGTAGTTAAGCGGGGCAAGGAGACTGCGTGATGCTATAATACTTGGGTATCAACTCCAACGGGCTCCTGGTAGAGATATGAGCATTCCAGATTGGTATAGCCTTGCTGAAAATGAACTCGGTCTTCGTCCTGCATTGCCAAGCGAGGAAATAAATGAGAAAAGCCCTCTTTCAGAATCGTGGGTTCCACTATATTTTGTTGTTTCTGATAGATTTGTAGTTCTTAATTTTTTTATAGCTTTGGCGGATTTTAATTTTCCATTATTATTTTGGCAGAAGTATTGGGGATTTTGAGATTCTTCATGGCGAGCTGCATGGTCTTCCTGATACAATGGCCTTTTTAAGGAGCTTGGCAGGACTAGATGCTGGACTTGACTCAGGAAAAAATGCTGAGAAGCGCCAATTGCGGGAGCGTATAGCTGCTGCTGGACTGTTTAACTGGGAGGTCTTGTTCAAATTTGCCTGTCATTGGTGCTTATTGTAATTTTTCCCCCTCTTGCGCAAGGAACCCGATACTATAGCTCTTGTTCAAATTCATTCGGAATGGGACTTCTAAGTCCAACGGACCTCCTCCTTCCTTGGAATGCCTTTCGGTTCATGCAAAATCTCCTCTTTCCTACTGCTCTTTTCAAGAGAGAGCGAGCCTTCCTCCTCATCCTTGCCTAGGACAACCTTCTGCTGCAGTAGCTGCTCTTTAGATGTCTTCTGTACCCAAACACTTGTTTGTTGACCGACGAGGCCATGCTTCAATTCTCGGATCCCTTTCTCCTTCCTCAAATGTCCGCTTCTTTCCCCTCAGTGCAGGAAACTGCAACACCAGACTTCTCCTCCGGCACCATGCCACTCGATGCCCTTCCAAAATATATCGACACTTTCAGGCAGCAGAAATCCTTCGAGGATAATTTTGCTCCCAAGTATGTTTCTGGGGACTAATAGCAATGGGAGAGACTAGGGTTTCACCCGTAGGAATTTGGAAACCTTTTAAGTGAAACAGGGTAGGTGGCGTCATGGGAGATGGCATCCAGCTTTTGAATGTACACGTCCTCCATTTGTTTGTTGTTTGATACATCCTCAATGATGTCTTAGGGCCTGTTTGATTTTCGGGTGAAATGGTAAATACCGTGTAAAAAAGTAATAATTACTTACCAGGGAATTGCCCATCGTTTCCTGTGCGCTGATGTTGACGGCGCAGCTTTTCGGTGTTAAAATCGAGGAGGGCTGTGAAATGAATATAGGGCCCACTGTGATGTACAT
The DNA here is from genome assembly GCA_021015155.1 of Magnolia officinalis. Taxonomy (NCBI): domain Eukaryota; kingdom Viridiplantae; phylum Streptophyta; class Magnoliopsida; order Magnoliales; family Magnoliaceae; genus Magnolia; species Magnolia officinalis. Next base: position 70,006,224 of record JAJHSJ010000011.1, read on the forward strand.
GATGTATCAAAACCGTTCATCCTGTATGTCAGCCTCATTTAGGTCCTAACTTCAAAAATGAGGCAGATCCAAAGCTCCAATGGACCACACCACAGGAAATAGTGGAAATTTAATGTTTGCTGTATAAAAATTTTGTGGCGCTTAGAAGTTTTGGCTGAAGCTGATATTTGTGTTTATCCCTTATCGATTTTGGACTTAGGCCCTAAAATCTTCTAATAGAACAGATGGACGGTGTGGATATGTCATACAAATCATAGTGGGGTCCACAAATGCAAGTCAACTTTTTCGGACCAATTTTCGAGGCGGAAATGCATTTGAAAATACAAACAGGGGAAATGGTAATAATGAACTTTTGCAAGGGTATTTCCCAATTCCCTTGAAATCAAACAGGCCCTTAGGATCTCCAACTTCGAAGCTGATGTTCCCATTACATCTACTAATTGACCTTGATAATTTATTTCTTATTAGTATGTAGATTGTAGATGGAGGTTCACATGGGAAACTTATAGACCAAACACTTAACCATGTGACCAGTAGAACCTTTGCTTCTTGTGTGAAATCAACTCAACAATGTCTTTAACTTATGTGATTGGGATTCCCAGCTTCAAAGCTGATGAATATTCCGATTACATCTACTCATTGACCTTGAGAATTTTTATTAGTATTTCTTCCTGCATCAGTGTAATATGTGCTATATTGAGACAATCTCACTAGCCACAGAATCAGGTCTTCATTGAAGGCATGGCCTGTCTTGCAGGAGGAAATTTTTGTGGCGAGAGCCCCTGGAAGGTTGGATGTAATGGGTGGGATTGCAGATTATTCAGGAAGCCTTGTTTTGCAGGTCATCTTCTGCCTTTGTTGCTCCCATGTTTTCTGTCTCTCTTAGATTCTTGTTGTTATCTTTGTCATTCTTGCTGCCTTTTTTGACAAATGGGAAACCTGCTTCCTAGAGCTGTAAACATGACTCAGCATGCAAGAGAGTAGGAAGCCCAGCCCAGAAAAAGGCAATAGATTCAGCAATTGAATGGGCTTGCCTACAAATATGACTAATGTTAAATGGTTATTTTTTATTTCAAGAATTTATATGAAACAAATTTTTGTATCTGTGAGTGTTATTTGTGTTTTGTTTTACTGTTTTGAAATATTTATTTCTAACCATTCTTCTTGCCATAGATGCCAATTAGGGAGGCATGTCATGTTGCTGTTCAAAGGAATCATCCAAGCAAGCATAGGCTTTGGAAACATGCTTTAGCCCGGCAGCATGCAAAAGGACAAAGACCCATTCCTGTATTACAAGTGGTATGTGATTTCAACTTGGTTCAATTTATATGCTGATAATATTCATCTTAATGCTAAAGAGGAAGGGTTCATCTAGAATAATAATGTAATTTGCTGCTGTTTGAATCATGTCATTAGGTCATAAGTGTTATTTTAGTCACACCTGTCTATCTTGGTTTAAACCTTTTACCTTATTTGCGGAATGGTAGACAAGGAACTGTTCGGGAATATTGTATTTTAACAGTTGCTTGGTGATGGGACAATCCAGTATTGTAAATGGAGTGACTACATGGTTGATGCATTATCTAGAATAGAGGAATGATCGGTGGTAGGGATAATGCAATTGGAAGTTCTCAATAGGAAAACTAATTGCCAATAATGGTAGGAACAATCGAAAAAGTAGACTAACTACTATTGAGTTCATTTTGAGATAAACCTTAGTTTGCAACAGTACTACCCAGATAAATGGGATCATCAAAGGTAGGTACAATTTTTTGCAGTTCCATATAAAGACAGAAGTGGCGTCTTGAGAGCTGGTAGTACTCTTGTGGTGGTTGGAGAAGAATGAAAGATGTTTCAGAGATGGAAGTAGCCTCTGTGGTCCACAATTAGAAAGGTGTTTTTGTTTATTAGGGATTGAGACTCTTAACACTTGGGGTTGTTTGTATTTGTAGTTTTTCTGTTCTCTTTCCTTTTTTTGAGCCTCTTAGCTCTATCAATAAAATTACCAATTCTCGAAAAACAAACCTCTAGTCCTTATTGCTTCTCTTTTAGAATGAAAGAGAAGCAGCACCATTTAATGGCGTCAATATTTGTGAACCATTAGATTTTCCCAATCTCCAGGCCAGTGTACAATACCTTGACCTTTGCTTAGAAGTTCATGTTTTGAATAAGCAGCTCATTGGGGAATGCAAAACACAGCCTTATGGTACCATCCTCAAGTTGATCTTCTCTGCATGACAAACTGCTCCTTGTGGTCTGCGCTGCCTAGATTCCTTTGCTTCTCATTGAAGAATGGTTAGGATGATGAGTTATGACTTAGGAGTAGGGCTATGCAATTGCCATGAATGATCCATTAGTTTACACTATACAGTGATCTATGTATATCCTTTTTGAGCAGTTTCACACCTTTTTGAAATCAAATCATTATATGAGTGTGGTGTTCATTCTCCTATGCATATTATATCTAATCTAGGATTTTGACATTATGTCACGTCGTTTGTTTTTAACTTTGTTTTCATGATATTTCTAACTGTCTCTGGCTTTTTTTTGTCATGATAGGTATCATTTGGGTCAGAATTAAGTAATCGTGCACCGACTTTTGATATGGACTTGTGTGATTTAATGGAGGATGAGCAGCCAATATCATATGAAAAGGCGAAGAAATTCTTCGCACAAGATCCATCACAGAAGTGGGTCACTCTTCTCCTTTTCTGGGTTAATTGATCTGCATGTATTTTATTGGTTCACTGATAAATGTTCCATTTTAGGTGGGCAGCATATATTGCAGGAACAATTCTTGTTTTAATGTCTGAATTGGGGGTATGCTTTGAGGACAGTATCAGCATACTGGTATGACTCCTTCCCTTTGTACTTCTGATTTTGCAGATGTTTCCATGCATCTTTGGAGTTTCTTATGCCATGTTTATCCAAGATATCTTTATCACACTGCCTTCTATCTAGTTTTTCCTTGAACTTCCCCTCAGATAAAAGCCTTCCTTTTTTTTTTTTTTTTTTGAAAGGTGATAGAATTTTATTAGGTAACAGCCAAGAAAAGAAAAACAGAAAGACAACAGAAACAGAAAAGAAACAAACGATACAAGAGCACCAATGCTCGAACCCAGCCCAAAAGGATCAAGGAACCCACTCCTTAATGCACTGGATCACTCTACATATAACCCCCTGACCGAACTCTTTTTATTATCAAAACAGTGAGAGTTCCTCTCCATCCAGATTGCCCACAAACCCGCAAGGAGAGCAAGTCCCCACCTCTTCTTCCCCAACTTTCCTCCACCCCCAACATCCCAAGATCTAAGATGTCCCTCAATCAAGCAAGGCACTACCGAAGAGACATCAGCTTGTTGAAGGATTTTGTTCCACTCTGCGGAGGAGTAGCAATGGAGAAGCAAGTGGTTGACAGATTCTGAGTCAGCTAGACAAAGGAGACAAGCATTCGGGAGAAGGCCTCTCTTTTGGACATTATCAATCATAAGTAAACGATTCCTGCCAGCTAGCTAGGCGAAAGCTCCGATCTTTGGAGGAGCCCCGTACAACCACAGCATCTTCGTAGCACTAGGAAGAAGTTGGTTGGTGGCTCCTGCGTTGGAGAGAAGGCATTAGAATGATTTGATTGAGAATAGACCTGAACTCTCCCGGGTTCAAAGAAGACTTCTGGGACCACTCGGGAACCCTGCACACAGGAAAGGAGACCACATAACTCCTCAATTTCCTCCTCTTTCAGATTCCTATGGAGAGGGGGAGACCATACTCCATTAGAACCAGATATTGAGAAGCAATCAACGACAGAATGTCAGGTAAAGGGCAAAGTTTAGCCAGTAATGGGAAAGAGATTCCAAGGGGAACAGGACCATGCCAGGGGTCTAACCAGAACTTGGTTCTTTTCCCGTTCCCCATAGAGAAAGCAATATTCCCAAAGACTTGATTAGACAAATTTATTATGTCTTTCCAGGTGGTAAAGGCCCTATAGGAGGACTTTTGGTTCTCCACTCCCCCTTTTCCATACCATACTTAGCCCTAACCATAGATTTCCACGAACTGATTTCATCAAAGGCCAAATGCCAAACCTTCTTGCCTAAAAGAGTATAGTTCACAATATGTATGCATTTAATACCCGCTCCCTCCAAAACAAGCTTACAAACCTCGTCCCACTTGAGAAGGTGGAATTTTGCATCTAGTCCCACCTTGCCAAAGGAAATTCCTCTCAGTGTTGTCATATGCCATTTTGGACCATAAATCGCATATGCCATAGTGGCATATGTGGTTTTATGAGCATTAGGCGTTATGCCATGGCTTATGCATTGGCATATGCAATTATGCGACCGTTTATGCGATTGAATATGTGATTATGCCATCACTTATGGGATGAAAAAAATGTAATTTTTTTGGAGGGTTGTGCGATGGCATATGTGCACAAGCCCCTTGGGTCGCATATGATCGCTTATAGTTATGCCATTTGACAACATTGATTCATCCTAAGTTTATCATTTTTAGAGGACAAAATTCAGAAATCTAAACAAAGACATGTAATGCAAAGGCAAGTTAGAGAGAGAGTCTTTAATCAAGGTGATCCTACCCACTAAAGACGAGATTACTCTTCCAAGGGATAATTTTCGTTCCATCCTTTCAACGATCTCGTCCCATAGATGCAACGGCGGTTTACCCACACAGAGAGGAAGTTCCAGCTAAGAGGAGCTAAGGGATCCTACCTGACAGCCAAAGCCAGGTTTGCCACTTCCTCTTCAGACAGATGGACCGCCCCCCCCCCCCCCGGCAAAGAAAATAATAAATCAATCAATCTTAGCCTGATTATTTTTAAGCATGAACTTCAAACCAACAGATGGTCATGGCAAGACACTCCACCATAGGTTTGGAGAATTTACAGAATGAAAGAGTGTCATTAGCAAATTGTAGATGGTTAATTCTTTGGGGAAAGTTTTCAACAGAGAACCCACAATAGAGGCACACATCCTGGCCTGTAAATAACATCCTGCTCAAGGCTTTAGACACAATGATAAATAGAAAGGAGGACAAGGGGTCTCCCTGCCTAAGGCCCCTAGAGGCCTTGAAAAAACTGAATAGAGAGGCATTTAAGATCACAGAGAACCTAGTCGAAAAAATATAGTTACGAATCCAAGTTCTCCATTTACTCCCAAAACCTAGTGAAGCTTACATAGGATTCCCTATTTCTTAGCCCAGTGGAGTCCAAACATTCACGAGCAAGTAAAGAATAGTCCAGAATCTGTCTACCAAACACAAGCACTTTGGAAGTTTGGAAAGTAGAAATTACCTTAGGAAGAACAAACTGAATCCTTAAGCTAAGTAATTTAGCAATGATTTTATAAGGGCTACCAATGAGGCTGATGGGATGGAAATCTTGCAAGCTCCCGGCATCTTCCAGATTGGGAACCAAGGCTATAAACTTGGATCCCATTTCCAGTGGAATATGAACTGAGAGAAGAAGTCCCTAACAAAGTCGAAGACCTCCTGTTTAAGCAATTCCCAAAAAGATTGAAAACAGGCCATAGGAAATCCATCAGGGCCAGGTGCCTTATCCCCAACAAGGTAAAAAACTGCAGATTTCATTTCCTCAGGGGAGAAGTTGCTTTCCAAAAACTCCCTCTCCCCTAAGGGAATCTAATCAAAAGGGAGATCATTGAGAGAGGGGCAATCATAGCCTTTGTCCCAGAGGAGACTCGAATAGAAATTAATCACAACATCAGTAATGCTACCTTTATCAGTCAACCTAGTATCTCCAATCAAGATGGAGGAAATAGAGTTACACCTGCTCTAGTGCCCACAATACCATGGAAGAAGCGGGTATTTTGTCTCCCTCTTTTAACCAGACATCTCTAGCGTTGACACCACTTAATTTCCTCTTCTTTATGTCTATCAACATAGTCAGAGGTCAACTTAGCTCTCAGAGAGGATTCTTCCTCAAACAATTGGTTCCCTTCATCCTTAATGTCCAGAGACTGGATCTAATTCAGGATAGATGACATCTCTAACTCTCTTTTCCCAAACACTTCCCGGTACCACTGCTTCAATTTCTCCTTCAGCAACTGCATTGTCTTAAACAAAACAAAGCCAGGTCTACCCTTAACCATGAAAGAGGACCACCATTCACAGACCATGAATTGGAAACCTTCCACCTGAGTCCAAGCAAGTTCAAATCTGAAAGGTTTAGGGCCTTGGTTTATTTTATCTACTTCCAAGATAATGGGGCAGCGATATGAGATCGGTTTGGGTAAACCTCTTTGATGAGCTAGGGGGAATTTTTGGGGTCCAGCCAGGGGAGACTAGAAACCTATTTAACGGGGACATGGTTGGAGGAACACAGCTGTTGGTCCATATAGAATTATACTCAAGTTGATGAAAATCTGAAGGATTGAATTTCTATTATATTTCTGTTGTACATATACAAGGACTTTAAATAGACTTTGAATAGAACAGAACTGTAACTGTTATCCTACTTAGTTGCTTATACAACGTATGCATTCAAAAATGAAAAGTTGTTAGCTATACTCCTAAACAAGTGGAGTTTGTTGAGGTGCTTTGAACTCCTGAAATAGAGGAGTCTTCTGCGGATGAATTGGTCTCATTGACCTGTTCTTCTACACGCCCCCTCAGTCGAAAGGGTAAGGAACGAACCCTGAGAGCGTCACGCAGAAGAAGAAATCTACTAGAGGGCAGCAGCTTCGTAAGTGCATCTGCATACTGATCCTTGGTAGAAACAAATTGAACATGAAGTTGACCACGAAGAACTTGATCACGAACATAGTGAAAGTCAATTTCAATATGTTTTGTGCGAGCATGAAATAGAGGATTACTCATCAAATAAGTAGCTCCTATGTTGTCACACCAGAGAATCGGAGAATGGACAAATGGAACATGAAGATCAGTAAGCAAAGACTTTATCCACTGAATTTCTACAGCAGCCTTTGCAAGAGCATTATATTCGGCTTCTGTGCTACTACGAGCAACAGTTTGCTGTTGTTTGCAGCCCCAGGAAATGAGATTGTTGCCCAAATAAACATAATAAGCACCAACTGACCTTCTGTCGTCACGATCGGATGCCCAATCGGCATCGCTGAATGTTTAAAGCTTAAGATCAGCAGTGGGTTGGATCAGTAAAGCATGAGAAATAGTGTTCTTCAAATAACGCAATATGCGTTTGACGGCTGCCCAATGTGGCTCCATTGGATTTTGCATATACTTGCTAACTTTATGGACTGCAAAAGCAAGTTCAGGCCGAGTAAAAGAAAGATATTGCAGCCCACCAACTACACTTCGATATAAATGAGGGTCATGAAAAGGGATGCCATCAGATTTTGTTAAGGATTGTGAAGTCGACATTGGAGTAACACAAGGCTTTGCTTTGTCCATTTTACTGCGTATAAGGAGATCAAGAATGTAGCAATGCTGAGATAAATACAGACCATGATCACTTCGGATGGCCTCAATGCCTAGAAAGAAACTAAGTTCACCCATATCTTTTATTGCAAAGTTGTCCTGCAGCAAGCCTATCACTCGGTTAATGGCATGTATATCTGCACCAGTTATAATTATGTCATCGACATAAATTTAAAAATAAATAAGATTGGAGCCATGGTGATAAACATAGAGTGAATGATCCGCCTGACTTCCTATAAAACCAATGGCTTGTAGCTGATCAGTCAAGCGAGAAAACCATGCTCGTGGTGCTTGACGAAGACCATAGAGTGACTTTTGCTACTTACAAACATGTTGCGAAAATTGAGGATGAATGAACCCTGGAGGCTAAGTCATATAGACATCTTCTTGCAAGAGGCCATGTAAGAAAGCATTTTGCACATCAATTTGTCGAAGATGCCAACCACGAGAGACTGCTAGTGATAGAACCAACCTTCTTTGGCGACTAGGCGTGCTTTAAATCGTTCAATACCACCATCAGCTCTTCTTTTAATTTTGTACACCCATTTGCATCCAACAAGATTGGCATTAGGAGGTTTAGGAACCAAAGTCCAGGTTCCATTAGCTAACAAGGCATCGAACTCTTTATTCATAGCCTCCCGCCAATTGTAATGTTTAACTGCAGATGAATAGCAGGTTGGTTCTTTTTCTTCTGGTTGGATTGTGGCCATAAGTGTTTTTGGAATGGGATATCGAATATGGGAGTCAGAAGCTAATTTTGGCTTGTGGATGTTGTTTTTGCTTCTTGTAATCATGGAGTGTATATTCTGATGTGGCGGGCGAGGTGGAGAAGGTAAGGGAGGATATAGATGGAAGTACGGTGTATGCGAGCTGATAATTATTTGTTGAGGGATGTGAATTTGACTTCTCCCATTGTTAGATCAAGGAGCTTGTGTTTCCCAATCCATTCTGAGAACCCCTCCCTGTTGGAAGATATTTTATTGCCGTTAAGTTTCTCACGCACAAACCTAACCACATTAAAATCCAATCTAACCACATTGAAATCCCCACCTAAGCACCAGGGGACTGTCCATCTATCCCAAACCGAAGAAAGCTCTTCCCAGAAAGAAGCTTGAAGGGAAGGACAAAGGGGGCCATAGACCCCCAAGAAAACCCAATGGAACCCCCTCTGAAAAGAATATTAATAGAGATGTTACCTGAGAAGCTTTCCTCTCTACTACAAACAGCCGGATCCCAAAGAACAAGAATACCACCCACAGTCACATCAGCGTTGAGGGCTTCCCACTTTGCACCTTTTCGGCTCCATAAAGAACGGACTAGCTTCTTGTCAACTGACTAAAGCTTGGACTCTTGAAGAAGAAGTCTTCCCATGAGTTGTTATGAAGTGCAATGCCTTAAAAGGTGTCACATCTACAATAACTGAAACCGTCCAAGATATAGAAAGTCTAATGTTCAAGCTAATTCAGGCTGCAGCAGTGGGAACTATTGATTCTAAATTCTAGTCACTAGATACTGATAATATAAAGTAGTTTCCTTGTTTAAAATCCTGCTATGTCTTTTTTCTTTCCTGTCTATTTCACTTATGTTGATGCAATTGATTGTTAATCACGAGGGACCTGCTCTGTGACTAGGAGCCCACAACAATCTCAATAGTAATGGATAAAAAAGGCTGGATGTAAGTGCATTCCAACAGTAAACGCTGGATGTAAGGAATATCAGAATTCATGTTGCTATAAAGATATAGAATTACAAATAGGATTTTCTCTGCTTAAAAGATGCCAAATACCTTGTGTTGATGTTCGTGGGTGATTTCTCTGTGGTTCCAGACTCTCTAGTGTGCCTACAACTCACATTATGGTGTTACACTACAACTGACAGAATTGACAGGAATACATTGAATGGTTTTGACTTTTAGTGTGGATAAATCATGTGGCAATTCATACATCAGAAAGATTCATGATAATTGTATTTAATAAACAGAGTTATGAATAAATACTATATCAAGACTTGTTGAAAATATGTATCAGTTACATTCCTTTCAGAACCCTCTCTCATGAGTTCGCTTCATGCATAAGCAATCCTATCTAGAGTAAATCTGAATTCACACTTTGAAAGAATTGTGCAAAAGTGAAAGAGAAGGCACTATTTGAACCCCCTTGTTTTGTAACTCTAGCTTATGCTGTGGTACATCAATTGGTGCATTGGTGCATTTCAGCTACTCATGAAATGCTACTCTCTCTTCTCATTTTGATTGGCATGGTAAGCCTGTTATAGTTTTATTGGTAACATTTTTGTGCTTCAGTCAATTCAACTTCAACAATAACACTAACTAATGGTTTTGAGTAACTGCCGCAAATGTTTATAGCTTGTCAATGCTAAGGATGTGGATTTTCAGGTTTCTTCTGCGGTTCCAGAGGGCAAAGGTGTATCTTCTTCTGCTGCTGTGGAGGTTGCTACCATGTCTGCAATAGCTGCTGCCCATGGTTAGTTTGTTTTCTCCCTATCCTAAAATCTTTTAGGATGGAAGTATATTGAATGCTATGTTATTTGCTTTGGCTGTTGTGAGAATGGAGAATTTTTATTTTAGTTGTGACCATGTCTTAGGTACCCATACAATTTTTTTTCTTCTATAGAAAACTTTCTGAGTTCAGTCAATACTCACGAGTGTCAATTAGTTTTTTGCACCCAATAATGAATAAGTCGAAAAAAACCAGTCTTATCTAAAGGCTTTAAAATTTTGGAAGGAACATCATAAGAAGGTTTATTGTAATTGACGAAATATAGGATCCTCAATCAGAGGATTACATGCACTGTATACTCTGGTTTTCAGTTCTAAAAGGCGTCCCATAGTTCAGTAATCCAGATCATTGTTCTTTTACATCCCACCATGGATGAACCATGACCCAAAAATTTCCTTGTTAGGACATCCTAACCACTCGATTTGTCACCTACAAATACACGATTAAGAAGAGAGATACATTAAAGGTCCACATTCTGCTGGAAAAAAGTTGTGTAAATCTGGGAGGTTTTTGGTATGGTCCATCCACTGTGGGATGCAACTGACCAATGTTCTGGATTATCAAAACTTGGTTCCTACTTGTCATAACTGGAAAACTCAAGTATACTGCTCAGGTTAAGGATCCTGTACTTCATCATTAATTTATGTTAGGTAAATAATAAAAGTGGCACCATTGAAAAGTATATATGATTTGGTAATATTTAATTTGCTTTTTTAAAAGTATTTGTAATATTGGAAGCATCATGCCACCAATGTGGATTTTCACTTACATGTTTGTGAAAAGTGATGGCAACTGTTGAATATTGTAATGAACTATTTTCCAAGTTAACGTTTCTTTTGTATGCAACTTCTAGGGTAATTTTACTATTGTATTTCATTCCCCTATAAATCCATCCTGGCAGCAGGAAATGATGGTAGTGATATCCCCTTGGGCGCCATTTTAGGGTAATTTTACGTTGGTGCCTTTTGATCTGCAGGATTGAAAATCACTCCAAGAAATCTTGCATTGCTCTGTCAAAAGGCATGTAGAAAACCTCTTTCAAGTACATCAGTTTTCTGCTATCTAGTTTGAGCCATATTCAAGTGTAGCTTATCCTAAACAAACATTTGGCAGGTGGAGAACCACATTGTTGGAGCTCCATGTGGCGTGATGGACCAAATGACATCAGCATGTGGTGAAGCCAACAAACTCCTTGCCATGGTCTGTCAGGTGAGTATTGCCAATAGTGTGCTAAACTTTGCTTCAAGTTATTACACATCAGGTGCTTCAGTGCATTGTCTTTTTAATCTTCTCTCATGCAGCCTGCTGAGGTAAAAGAACTTGTCAATATCCCAAGCCACATACGCTTTTGGGGCATCGATTCAGGAATAAGGCATAGGTATGATTCCCAGTTGATGCCTTGGACAATTATTCCTCGCAGGCATACTTTTAAGCAGCTATCCTTTTGCCTTCAGCATTAATTCGCATAACTTGCAGTGTTGGTGGGGCGGACTATGGGTCTGTGAGAATAGGTGCCTTCATGGGCAGGAAGATGATACAGTCAATGGCATCTGCAATGTTGTCCCGATCTCTGGGCAATTCTCAGGTTGTTGATGTAATGAATGGCTACGAAGAAGAGCATGGCGTAGAATTACTTGAAACTGAAGCTTCACTCGATTACTTAAGCAATCTCTCGCCTCACAGGTACAATCCCATTTTTTTACCATTAGATATTCCCCTCTCGGAATTGACCATGTTACGGTGGTCTCAAGCAAGTTTGAAGCACTTAGAATCAATGAATGGAATAAAAGACTCCAGAATGTTTCAAAACATTCCTGCGTATTAATAAATCAGACATCTTTTGCAGATATGAAGCCGTCTATGCTAAGAAGCTTCCAGAGTTTATGGTTGGAGAGGAGTTCCTGGACAAGTATGTTGATCACAATGATTCCGTGACAGTGATCGACAGCAAGCGTACATATCACTTGAGAGCACCTGCTAGGCATCCTATCTATGAAAATTTCCGTGTCAAGGTTAGTTGTTTTATCATAAAGCTGTCCTTGTACATCTGTTTGTAAGATCTTTTTTTTTTTTTTTTTTTTTTTTTTCAGCCAAATGATTTCAATGGTGCACTGCGGTGATTTTTCTTCACAAGCCTGTTTATGTTGAACTCAAGTTCCTTTCCAATTTCCCCAAAAGTTCTGTAAAAATAATTTCATGGAAGTTGTAGCTAAACCACTCTAAGACCGTCGACACTAACAGTGTGCACCTAAGTAGCAGAATTCTTCCTACCCAAAGCATAGTATTAAAAAATGGTTATGTAATAGTAACGATGATAACCATTATGCAATACGGACTGTAATGCCCATTCTGGAAAAAAAGGGGGGGGCTGTATGTGCCTGTAACGACTGTAACAAGCTGATATGGGCCCATAATGGTCTGATATGAGCTGATAAGGGCGTAACGGCCATTACAGCCTATATCGTGATGACCATAAGGTTGGCCATCACGGCCATTGTTGCCGTTATTGAATACCTTGACCCAAAGTGACACTCCACCTCCACCTGCTCTCACATCCAGGCCTCTCCTTTCTACTGCCATCCACTACTGTTAATTCGAACACTTTTATATTCTCATCTTCGTCATATCCAAAGCATTCTAAGTTTCTATAGAGAAAATGACTGAATAAGTTATCCAGCAGATAGTGTACCTATATATATCGTTATGTTCAGTGATTGACTTGATTGTAAAATGTTTGGGACCTTTCAAAATGTTATTTATGGTTGTATCTTAGTGATTATTATATAATACCTTAGGCCCACATTAATTCGGTGGCTGATGGGGGTTATTTGGTACTAGAGTATAGTATAATGGAGTTTCTACTACAATGAACCAGGATGGCTGTCTTGTTTTTCTGCTTGTGATTTCTAGCTTTTTGCTTATGTTTCACATGTAAAAACAATTTCAAATCAACTGCATAGTGTTTATGTTTTTCGATAATGTAATGGGTTAGTTTTGGTTCCTGTGGTGAACTGATCCAAACTTGCTTTCCTGCACAGGCCTTCAAAGTTCTACTAACAGCAGCAACAACAGATGAACAACTTAATGCTCTTGGAGAACTCATGTATCAGGTACTCGAGTTTTTTAAAGCATGGGTATCTTTCTTCGTAGGATTAATATGAGCCTGAAAATTTGACTTTATGTTTATTAGAAGTGTGGGACCATACTTTTCCATTTTCCCAATTTCAAAAACTGTTAACAATGCTTCCATATTGATTTCTAGGATCAGACAGATGACTTTTCTTGAGAAACAGATGTCGGTCTGCATGTGGGGGTTCTCGATCAGTGTATGAGACTGTTCTGAAAGACCTCAGTTTTTTCATAATCTCAGCAATGCTCAAACTCCCCCTTGTGGCCGATTTATACTTTTGAATTCAGCAGTACACCCAAGTAACAAGCAGTGTTCACAATATCAATAATATTAGCGGATATTATCGATATCAGAAGTCAGTGGCCGATATTATCGATATCAGGAGTCAGCAGCAGGAATAACTAATTTTTTTCCTGATTCCTGTGTTTCGTGGATATCTCAATTTATCATGCGATATTGGCGATACATTGCTGACATTGCAGTTTCTTGTGACTTTTTTCCTTTGCTTTTATAGCTGATATCGTCAATATCTATCAATATTGACCAGGAACCTCCTTGTTTTGTTAAAAAAAAAAAAACTCCCCAAAACCCAAAATTTCCAATTTTCCCCTCAAATTTCTTCCAAGTTAGTTGTGGGTGGATTCCGGTCCATCTTGCCCAAGGATTTGGGAGAAAAATGAAAATTTCAAACCGGAATCATCTTCTCAGATTTGGTGTCGTTTCTCACTCGGTGAGATATCTTCCATTTCGATCCATTTAATTTTGTTTAAAACATGTAAAATGAGTGTGAAATCATAAGAAATACTTGATTCTTCATGTTTTGCATGGAAAATCAAGGATTTCAACCTTCGATTTCGAGATTTCAATTTGGGAAAAATTGAGGAAAAATCGAAATTCCCCAATTTCTCCCAAATTGCTTGCAACGTTGCACTCCAAACATGAAATCAAGCATGTATGAGGCCTGATCTACAGATTTCTCAAGGCCTTGTCAATTTTCAAAAAATAAAAGTTATTTTTTAATTAAAAGTATTAAAATAATAATATTATTTTTTCGAAATTTCCCTTCAACTAACTGTCAATTGAGACTAATTTCGAAGTATTTAGGAGTGTTTGATGAAATGGTCGTCACATACACTCTAATTTTGAAATTCGAGTGTAGGTGGCCTGATTTGGGGAAATTGGGGAAAAATTGAAATTTCACCAATTACTCCCAAATTGCTTGCAATGTTGCACCCCAAACATGATACCAAACATGTATGAGGGCTGATCTGCTGATTTAATGGGTTTTGTCACATTTCGGAATAAATTCAACCGTGAAATTTTGGGCTAATTACCTAAAGTTTCATTGAAAAATTCAACCAATTTCCCAATGGTTCCCTTTGTTTCCCAAAAAGTGCAATAAATTACCCGATACAAATGATATGTCCCGTGCGATAACCCGTATCTGTATCCCAAGGGTGCGATACGTAACCGATATCGATATTTCGAAAACTGGTAACACGAACACTGGTTCTTTTGAAAATTTGTTTTGTTGGAGGCATTGATTTTCATAAACACAAAGCTAGATTTATTGAGGGATGCTTTAGAATCTAAATTGCATTTAGAGTAAAGAAAAATCACATTGGACATGTATATTTATACCTCCTTTTGCTTTTGAATGCATTGCTTGTGTTTTCAACATGTCTTCTTAGATTTATAAATGATATGAACAGATTTTGAAAATAGTTGCATCAGTTTTGTCAGACAACACATAGTTTAGGACCCTATACAAAGGAAACTTATTATGTGCACTTGTTTTTGGTGATTTTTATTTGCAAGTGTGTAATGATGTCTATTTTAACATCCTTTGAAGTTTCATTGAAAAATTCAACCAATTTCCCAATGTTTCCCAAAAACAGCGTTACATTTCACAATACATCCAATATTTCTCATGTGATACCCAATATCCTTCCGTATCCCAAGGGTGCGATACATCCATCAATACTGATACTGAAAACATTGCATATAACCTAAAAGCAAGTAAAACCCCAATAGAAACATAATAAAACACCTCAAGTATTGTTCCAATCAGCCCTTGTGTGAGGGTAGTTTGAACCTTTTATATTTATTTTAAGATATAAAACTAAAATAAAATAAACAGAGTCTCCTTCATGTGGATCCCATGTTGGGCCCCCACTTGTGATCAAGTGGGGTGCACATTCAACAGTTGAGATCTACTTGCATCAATGTTTGCCCATATCTAGGAGCTAGACTAAGTTAGTAGTGGGGTGCCCTTGTTTGCACATTCGACAGACGAGGCTATGTATCTATTATTTTGATACATCTATCATGAAAAAGTTGTTCAAGCGTAAATTCTTCATCATCATCATCATCATCGTAGCCTTTCTCCTAGTAAATTTAGTGTGGTCTTCAAATGGTAGTTTGTTAAAAAATTTACAATTGACTAACACCAGACATCAACCTTCCTCTTTAACCCAGGCTCATGGAATTGCATTGCAAAGGCTCACATTGATATAGTTCACATTCCAACATTGTTCCCCAGCTCCACTATCACATGCACTCCCGAAAGGGTGAGCAGGCAAAGTAGGGTCATTGAACCAAGTTTTCTCTAATCTTATAAATGTATTTATACATTTGAACCAAGTTTTCTCTAATCTTATAAATATATTTATACATGTGAACCAAGTTTTCTCTAAACTTAGAAATGTATTTATACATTTAAAAAAAAAAAAAAAAAAAAATCTATTGAAAATATTTGGGAAATGGATCCCCCATACTCATGTTGTGTCGTATATATCTGACATGACAACTCCAAGGGATTTGAAGGATAGAAATATCATAGCATGCCATTACCTAACTAATATTTACTGTAGGTCTTCTTTCAATTTCCTTATTTTGCAGTGTCACTACAGCTATGGAGATTGCGGACTAGGCTCAGATGGGACGGATAGGCTAGTAACATTGGTGCAGCAAATGCAGCATCATGAATCATCTAAAGGTGAAAATGGGACATTGTTTGGTGCAAAAATTACTGGTGGAGGCTCTGGCGGATCAGTTTGTGTTGTGGGAAGGAACTGTATTCGAAGCAGTCAAGAGATCATAGAGGTAGTTGCAACCCCCCCCCCCCCCGCACATATCTCATCAGTGGAAATTATTGAATCAATACTGATAAATTTCTTGAGGTAGCCCTTTTCTAAATCTTATCAGCAGAAATTATTGAATTAATACAGAAAAAGCTTAGCTATACATTTCAGGGAGTGGGTCAATGCATTACCCTCTCCTCCTCCATTCTGACCATTGATCAAAATCTAGTTTTTGCAAAAAAAAAATTAAACATAAATTAGCGTTATAAATGCTTGTATGCTTGCTCATGGGCTTTGTGAGAATCTTCAATCACAATTGTTTGAAATTATGTTAGTTTTGGGAGTAATTCTAACAGTCGTTGTGTTGGAATTTTCAGATTCAGCAGAGATACAAAGCTGCCACCGGTTATTTGCCGTTTATCTTCGATGGCTCATCACCAGGCGCAGGAATGTTTGGTTACTTGAAAATCCGCCGGCGGTTCACATCAGGCAGCCCAAAACCTCAGAATTAAGTTGGGGAAGGAGCAGTATATATATATATATATATATATATATATATATATATATATATATATATATATATATATATATTAATGAAGCTAATGGAGATTTTTAGTTTTCAGTATTTCAGATGATACAGATGGAGAATAATCGAAGTCCCAATTGGAGGTAGGGTTATTTTTTTCTTTTTCTAATTTATAACCCTAATGGGTGACATTTTTAGAAGCATATGTTCTGAATGCTTTTGTACAGTTAGAACTTGAGAAATATACAATTCATACTTTCATTCGTATACATGCAGGGTAGGTGCTAGTTGGTGGTGTAGAATATTTGGAGAAATTATTAGAACCGATATTGGATCCGTGTCTGGATCCATTTACATGCATGGGTAGATGCCTTGATCCCATTCCTTTGTACTTCAAGGGATGGATTCGATGGAAATAGGTCTCAGTATTATGGGCCATCATAAGAACTGACTTGGTACGTGTCATCTCTAATTAAAAGTTGCCTTGTTGCTTGTACGTAGTGGACCAGAAAGCTATCTTCCATATCACGACCATGTGTTCTCTAACTCATTTATTGCATTGCGTTTACCATCCCTCATGCATGTCATACTGGGTCACATGACTTGGTGACAAATCTCGTTCATGGCAATTTCGCTGGAGTTTATCAAATTTTGAGGCTTTTCTCATAGGGAAAATCTCACAAAAATAAAAATAGTTAATTTTTTTATAGTCAACTATTAAATAGATTTAAAATTTAAATATATATCTTTTTGCAGGTTCCTTAATGTTTTTACTATTTTTTGTGGTAAATATCTTGAAAATCTCACAATAATTTTGTGATAATACTGTTCATTGTGTTTTATGCGATATTATTGCAATACTTTTAAAATTGTTGCGCTGCACATGATGCTTATTGGCAATGACAAGCATTTCTCATCGGTTTGTCACCCTAATGTTGCTGGTGTCCCTAACTAATCATTTAAAAAAAAAAAAAAAAATGTTCTTTTAGATTGCATCTGATGCACAATTGAATTGATTGCAATTTGAATGCTATGGGAGAAACTCATTCCATTTGATTATTTCCTTTTTAATAAACTAACAATTGCAATTCAATTCGATAATGTATCCAAACAACTTTAGTGATATAACTTATAGAACTTGACTTTCATTGATTATAAAATTCTTCTGCGTTGTGTTATAAGATTCGATTAGAGTTCGTACAAATAATTCTAAGAGCCATTAATTACTATTTTAAAATGGGCTCTTTTCATGTGATGAGCATCCATATGGATCTTCTGCAATCTTTTATTTAAGCCCTCCATTCTATTGTTTGTGGCTGGCCTAGCAGATGGGTGTACCAACCTGACTTTTTTGTATATGGTCATCTTCATGGTAGTGGCCCACCTCACATGCAATTTTCCAATTTTGGGTACTGAACCTTAACTCGGTATTTCCCTCTCTTTGTATCACCGCAGACAAGGTTAGTGGAGATTTGCCAAACCACACGCCTTAGTGGCGTCCCATCTATAGCTGAGCAAGATTCAATCCACTCATCAGATGGATCTGGCCATCTAGATAATCATGCAAGAAAATAGGGCTGGTTCACTGCTTCTGGTGGGCTGTAGTTTTTGAAACATGTAGTTGACTTTTTGTTTTTGGCAAACTTTAAAAAAAAAAAAAAACATATTTATTTTTTTGGTCAACTGTGGTCCACTTGGGCGGACTGGCCTGATCTTTGGATCAATGCATCCTCACGGTGATTCCAACTTGCGTACGGCTTGGATCTTGCACCTGTATGCCATGATGGCACACGTAGTGGCATGTTGATAGACTGCCTTGCCTAGGGGTGCACGCGGTTCAGTTCAGTCAGGTTCTGGGGTGAAACTACCCTAGAACCGAATCCGTTCGGTTCTACAGTTTTGGGCTTTTTATAATCCAGCCCAATTGCATTTTTTAAAAAAATAATCCAGTCCATATCTATTCATGTTGTGATTCATTTGATGAATGGTCTAGATATCATGTTGTAATCCAGCCCATGAGAGATGAGAATAGGGGATGCTTGAGAGATTAGGGTTTTTTTGTTTGTTTTATTTTTTATGTTTATTATTTTAAAAATATTTATTGATTGGAGTTCCAAGTTTGGTTCCACGGAACCCCAAACTGAGAACTGAACCGAACTAACCAATTCTTTGATTTTCAGAATCGGAACCAAACCCGGTGCACTTCAGAACCGGCGGTTTGGTCGGTTCCGTTCCGGTTTACATGTTCTACCGGTTCCATGTGCAAGCCTTGCCCAATCTGGTGGGCTACGTGTAATCAGTGAGAAGGAATCCTTTTTGGGATCCAAAACGTTCAGTCCGCACAAGTGGTGTCCATTGTGCAGTCGTCCAAAGCGTTGATTTGATAGGGCTCAACATGTATGGCCCATCCCCATACCGGAAGATTCTAGCTGCAGAACATTTTGGGATTCAATTGGTTTGATAAGAATGAAACGTGAAAGGTATGGGATTTTATCATTTGGGAGACCTTTTTTAGTGCGGAGAGCATCCACATTACGACCCATTTTAGTGTCGATGGGCCCCTCACCTGCAATCTATAATGCAGTGGTATTATAGGAGAAAGGATGATAGGGTCCTTTTTGCACACAACACTCGGTTTTCACTAGTGGACCCCACCACTCAGTAATCCAGACCACTGGTTTGTATCTTCCCCACTATTAAAAGGATTGTGTGTACCAAAAATCTCCCAAATTGGAAGATCATCGCAAAAATGAAAGGTTTTGATTGTCCCACCCAGGGTGGACATAACAGACCAATGGTCTGGATTCTGTTTCTACAAGTAGGGCCCATGCATAGAAAACATGAGATCATCTGATTGCAGGTAATCAGAAATGAGACGGCAAAGAAACTACTGACAGACATTCAACTGAAAAGGGCCAAAGTTTCAACGGATCAGATCATTCCATCTGGTACTACAGTGAACTTGGTTAGTTGTTTGTGGGTTAGATGGTGGACCCATCATGGCTCACCGACACAATAAAACTGGGACAATTCACTTGGAAGAATATTACGACGGCTCTATGGTGGACCCTAACCACAGTATAGATATCCATATCGAAATCTCAAGGAAGAAAATGACGCGATCGTCATCACGGGAACAACTTACCATCTCGCATATATTGCTTTTGGTAAAATAAAAGGTTGCACCCACATCTCGTCATAGAAATCCTAGTATTGGATTGGATCGGATCAGATCCTAAACCGACAGGCACCCGTCCCCATTGACAAGATCATTTTCCTCACAAGAAGGTTTTCGTTTGAGAAATGGAATTTGGGCAGTTGGGTCTACAGATTCATCATGGAAACTAAGGTCAAAATGAGCCTTTTTCCAACAAGTGTATGAAGTTGGTGATTTCCTGGTGGGCTTGATTTTTAGGTCCTGGATTCTCATTATTGAGTGAGCGAGAGAGAGAGTGAGAGTGGTAGTGTTTGGCTTTGCAATAGTCTTTATAGACATGATTAGTGCATAGAACAACACAAAACTCCAGAAATTATCAGACGCTGGCTGTACGGGACCACCATCTCTTATCTGTGCATCACGTTGCAGTTGCAGAAAATTTCATCTGTTCAAAAAGGTGGGGCCGTACCATGGTGATCGCCCTTTACATGGGACGCCCCAGTAAACTGAATCCTCCCATCGGAATCGGATTGGCTGGTGCACCACACACCAGCTATATAGCTGGTGTAGACATTATGAAAAGTTTGGATGGAAAATCAAATGTTATGGTGGCCCTACGAATGTTTTAACGGTGAGAATTATTGTCCCACTGCTATTTGTGGTGTGGTCTGCTTGAGCTTTAAATATGAATCAAATTTTAGGCTAATGAGTTATAATGATCTCCCCAAATGGATGAACGATGTGGATATAATAAATATATCGTTGCGGCGCCCATGCAATTTTGATCTCGTTTGAACCGTTCGTACAACTCGTAGCGTCTTCGCACGACACGACACGACACGTACCCGCAACAGCCAGGTCGGTGTTGTGTGGTACGCCAGCCAATCCACTTCCCATCCCATCAGCCATGGAAGCGGATTGCGTCCTGCCCCCGCCTCGACGCTAATCCGTCCACGCAGCACTATGCGGGACCCACCATAATGTATGGATTTTATCTACACCGTCCATCTTTTTTGTTAGATCATTTTAGATTTTAAAACAAAAAAATTGAGGCAGATTGAAGGCTTTAAGTGGACCATACCATAAGAAGCAATGGTGACAATGAATCTAACTGTTGAAACCTTCTTAGGGCCCACCGTGTAGTTTATTTGACATCCAACATGTTCATAAGGTCACATAGACCTGTATGAAGGAAAATAATAAATATCAGCTTGATTTTCTGTGACTTCCAAAAAAAATTTTTAATGGTGATCCTTCAATCTCCACTGTGAGGTCCACTTGAGCTTTGAATTTATCTCATTTTTTGATTCATTCCTGAAATGATCTTCCAAAATGGATGGACGGCATGGATAAATTCTACTTCCATCACCCATCTACTGTCTTTACTTTGTGGACCACATAATGAGTGGATTACACCACATGTTAGTACATGTAAGCGGGAAAGAAATCTCGGCATTGAAACAACCAATAAATCTGGACTTTATTAGTTCATGGTGAGTATTGAAAATCAACTGCTCTAATAATTCAATCATACTTTGGCTTACATTTAATAAGCACACATAATTATTTTTTATTTAATTAGGTTAGAATTATAAGCATTTAAAAAAAAAAAAATTATAAAATGCCAAATGTCATTTGTAGAGAATCCGAGACTTGAAACTCAGGACTGTTATCCACGTCTGTCATGGTTTATGAGATTTGGATGTGTTTTGGAACCATGCATCCCTCCTACGGCCTATCCAATTCCAACCACCGCGCGTGATCGACTCCCAAACATTCCATGTGGGAGATTCAGGGCCATTTATAGCGAGTGGGCCCCACAGCCCTACATGATGTGGGGCCCACGTTGTCCACATCAGCCGCCGGTTGTCTACGTCGATCCCAACTCATTATAGGTTGATTGCGTAGTAACTATGGGTCAATGGTAGGTGGGTGCGCGAAGGGGGTCTCTCAGATTTTTTTTATGGGGCCCACATCATGAAGTGGTCCACGTCAGCAAATGGATGGAGGAATTCCTTCCCTGTTATTGGCCAATTCCTTCCAAAGTAAATCTAAGAGGACCGATAGGAACTCGTATTGGGTGCGAATCTAGCAAAGTGGGTGTGGCCCTGACCGTGGGCCCCACCTCGATGTATGTGGTGTATATCCGCGCCGTCCATCCGTTTTTTAAGCTCATTTTAGTACACGGTCCTAAAAATGAAGTGGATCGAAATCTCAGGTGGACCACACCACAGGAAACAGTGGTGAATGAACGCCTATATCATCTTTATCCAGAACTTTTGTGCCCCCTATAAGTTTTTGATGGTGGCCATTCAATCGACTTGAGATTTGGATCTGCTTCCTTGTCTGGGATGCTAAAATGAGGTGAAAACTGATGAACGGTGTGGATATACAATATATATATATACATCAAGGTGGGACAATCTAGGCCGTTATGGCATGTGGGGCACATGGTTTAGTAAGCTAGGCCGTTGATTTGTTATGTTTGACCGTGGATGGATCATGTACAAAAAATATCCCAGACTGAAGATCCTAGCCAGGATTTTTTTATTATGATCATTCCATATGAATCTGACCGTTTATTTATTTGTCTTCTTGACCGTCCATTTGTAGATCAAAAAGTGAAGAAGTTAGTGGATGGTGTATTAATTATGAGAAGCAACAAACCAATGGTCTGGATTATGGAACCATGGCCCCCACTTATGAGAAGTAAGAGCCCGAGTAAAGTGTGCAATGCCTCAGGTCCAGGATCTAGCAAATGCTCCGAATCTAATGAGTTATAATGGGGTGATCCAAACGGGCCCAACAAATGAAGTGGCCATGGATTTGGCATTCAATGCACTTGGCTTATCTCCACTTACGATGCTCTAATGGACATACCACATTGTGGGGCCCACTCCATCCAATCAATCAATCAATGGCCATAAGATGATAAGAGGTAGAGGGGGGGGAATGCCTCTCATGTTGGTTATTTTCCCACTGGGGTTTGCTAACTCCACACGCGTGTGGGAGCCGTGTACATCCACACGTGTGAGTGTACGTGTCATAATATTAGGCATGTGAGATCTGATCTTTCCATCAGGTGAGATACACTGTTTATATCTTTCTTCATAAAAATCAGACAATTTCACACCTTAGATAGGCCACAGCATGTCAAAACAAATGAATGGCTAGGAATTATATGTGTATGTTTCCTAAAGAGTGAAATTGTCTGAAATTTTGGGTAGAAGATTTAAGAATTGTTTCCAACCTTATGGAAGGATCAGATCTCTCACAGGAATTTCAATATGCACGTATTCGTGTGTGAATGTGTAGGTTCTACACGCATGTGGAACTGGCAAAATCTCGTGTCATATATAAGAGAGACGTACCCGCATGTTCGGTAAGTACACGCGGGTTTTCAGTTTGCGAAAGTGGAGCTGATGATTTGCTAATCCAGACCGTTGGTTTGTTTGGACCCACCGCTTGTAGAATACACTACAAAAATTTATTCAGTTTCGCATTTCGACTTCTTGATTGATGGCCTACCTATAGACGGTTAATAGAGAAGCATAAGAACGACCTGATTTGGACTTTAGAAATTCCCAGGGTTGGTTGCTGGGATCTTCCTATCTGCCAGACTTTTAGTGCACGATCTAAACAAGGTGGGACGCAACAGATCAGCGGTCCGGATTACCTAAGCATGGGCCCACCTCTTTGAATTGAAACCCGCAAAGACGGAAACGGATTGGTGCTCTGTGAGCCCCACAATGATGTATGTGTTTCATCCATTCCGTTCATCTATTCTTAAAGATAATTTTAAGGTTTTGTGGAAAACATTATAGAGATAGAAATCTCAGGTGGACCACACCACAGGAAAAAAAATAGTGATTGGATATCCACCATTTAAATCATCCTAATGCCCAATGTACTGTTTATTTGACATCCAATCTGTTGATTATGTCATACAGACCCAGATGAAGAGAGAAAACGAAGATCAGCTTGATCCAAAACTTTTATGGCCCCCGAAAATTTTTTAATGGTCGAAGCTCATTCAACACTGTTTCCTGTAATGTGGTTCACTTGAGCTTGGTGTATAGCTCATTTTTGGTTTACTATCATACAATGATCTAGAAAAATAGATGGACAGCATGGATGAAGCATATACATCATGGTGGGGTCCACAGAGCAGCGACCATCAGCCATTGGCTGGTGGTAGGGGGAGTAGCCAAACCGTTTCCAGCAAAGACACTGATGACGTATCATACATGCCCTCAGTTCTCAGAGCATGGTTTGAAAGTTGAAACTTTCATCCAGTGAACCCTACAGTACCGACGTCCATGCTAGTCGGTGCTGAAATGGCTCTGTGGGCTCCACCACGATGTATGTATTTCATCCAAACCGTCCATTCACTTTTTCAGGTTAATTTATGAAATAAAACAAAAAATTAGGTATATCCAAATCTCAGGAGCCACACAACACCAAACAGTGGTGATTGAACGCCCACCATTAAAAACTTCCTCGGGCCCACTATAATGTTTATTTGCCATCAAACGTGTTGATAAAGTCACACAGACATGGATGAAGTGAAAACACAAATATCAGCTTGATCTAAACTTGTTTGGCCCCAAAGAAGATTTTAATGATGGGCATTCAATCAGCACTGTTTCCTGTGGTGTGGTCCACCTGAGATTTAGATCTCTCTCACTCCTTGGATCTTGCCCTAAAATTACATGGAAAAAGGGATGGACAGCGTGGATAAAACATATACATCACCGTGTGTCTCACATAGCTTTTCCACCAGGGACGTCAATGCTGGAGGGTCACTACCGAATCCGAGTCCAATCTGGTCCGACCAATTAATGGGCCACCTCCTAAAAATTACAGATAACGGATCTCAATAACCATTCATTCTACGTCTATATCTACTCCTTTCATCAAAACTTCTTTATAACATCTTTTCGACCGTCCAAAAAATACATGATGGATGGTATGGTTAGGAATATTCAATTGGTGTCTGCTTTTCTACCATGGCTTATCCAAGACCTCACCCACTGATTGAACGGTCCGGATCCTTTGCCACGTGTACTAATCAATATCTCGGATGGTCATAACCATGCAATTAATAATGCACGAAAGCTGAAGAGTATTTTTGTAATTTTGTTACACCACGACCTGGTATTCGCTTTGCGCAAAGGCACCCTACTTTCCCCTCTCTTTTTTCATGTGATGGCAATGTATCATGAAATGAGAATCTTTCCCTACATCCAAGATCATATTGTCGGCCACCCATGTGACATGTGTCACTTCTCTATGGACCCACGTGGCCCACCCATACGGCCAGATCTATAATCACCGTGTGTGGGTCCCACCCCGTACCAATTCTCAGTACGCGTGACCGAAGTTCAAGTGTTGGAGAAAGGAACTGATCTGACAGTTAGGATTGCTTGATTCTGATCCGGGCCCATCTGGGCCGATTTGGGAGTGGGTAGTGAAGCCCACACGATCTCCAGCTGTTGTAAAATGACGTGGCAAGTTTTGATTGGCCAGTCGTATTTTTATACTTAGAGTTGGTGCAACCAAAGGCACCCTTAGTCAGCAAAAGGAATTCTAGTTTAAATCCAGCAGTGGACCAGCTAATATTCAAATTTTTTTAATAAGACATTTTAGCTGATAGTCTTTATTTTCTCTTCAGAAGAGATGTGAGTAGTTGTCCCAATCCTACAGCTCCAACATGTTCTGAGGTGGCACATCTATTTGAGATTTAGGTTGTTTATATGTGGGCCCAACCATGTATGTGCCATGGCCCAAAATTCAGGCCTATCTAGTCGTTACATGGGGCAGGTACTCCGTCATTGTCAGAGAATCCTCATCCTGGGGAGGATTGCATGTTTTGCCAATTATCATTGTAATGTTAAGAAAATGTTTTTTCATTATAATTTTAATTATTGCACTTTTTCTTAATATTGTGATGAAGAAAGGGAAAGAAATTTTGTAATTATTGCACTTTTTTCTTAATATTTATGTAAAAATAATCTAAATAGTAAAATCAATGTATTTCAATAATGATTTGGACATTAAAGTAATATAAAAGTAAAATTATTACAATTTTTTCACTGATAAACTAAACATTAGAATTGGTAATTAAATGAAAATACCATTAAGGGTGTGTTTGCGGGTCGTACCATGATGTATGCTTTTAAAAAAGTAAGTATAGCTTTTCACATTTGAAATCATTTGAAACATTATTCTCTCTCTTTCTATGTGTAGCCATATCTTTTTTTCATTCCAATAAACATTTACATAGCTGACCCACCCTAACTTTTAGGCCACAGAAAATAAAAATTGAGGTCCACCTAATAAATGGCTAGACCTTAACACATTTTATTTTTTTTTACACACACACCCCCACACACTCACACCATAGTGGGATTTCACCACCTATGAATACTCGAACCCTTGACCAGGTGTTGAAACTCCTAGGAGTCTACCACCCGAGCAAGAGTAAGGATACTCTTCACATGCGTGTACAGCAAGTTTGAGATCTCTAATCCTCTTCATAGAAAGAAGCCTTGTTGATTTGGATTTGTTACTTCCCTGTTGAAGGAATTAGGTCGCAGATAGAGCCAAGGTTGCCTATAGTCCATGACATCGGGTGTATTTTTGGAGCAAGATGTGACCCAAACTCTACGGTTCACACAAAATAAGCTCAAGTAGACCACATCACAAGAAACATTAAAGACAATAACACACAAACATTAAAACCTTTCTAGGGCCACGGTGATGCTTATTCTTCATTTAACCCGATGATAATGTCACACAGACATATATGAAGGGAAAACACACATATTAACTTATTCCAAAGCCTTTAAGCTTTTGATGGTAGGTACTCAATCCATACTATTTATTTTGTGGTCCACTTGAGCTTTGGTCTGGGTTCATACCCTAAAATAAGGATGTTAACATGGATAAACATACACACATCATGGTGGGGCCCCACAGAGCTTGAACCACACCATATTCATGCGATATTCCAGGAGAGTGACCCTTTAAGCAATTTGCGCATCAAATACATACAGGCAATCAAAGCATGACTCAACAAACAAACGGTATTT
This sequence comes from Magnolia officinalis, assembly GCA_021015155.1. NCBI lineage: Eukaryota > Viridiplantae > Streptophyta > Magnoliopsida > Magnoliales > Magnoliaceae > Magnolia > Magnolia officinalis. The sequence goes on from JAJHSJ010000011.1 coordinate 70,033,161, forward strand.
TCCATTCATTGTCTTATTTCCTGATTTAGGAAGAAGAAGAAGTAGAAGGAAGGAAACATAAAAAGCATATAACCGTCGAATATAAATCCAAATGAATTGGTGATTTTTCTACGGCTTGATTTCACTTTCACGTTATCCTCGTATTAGTCGACAATGGTCCACCAGATGTGTTGTTGTATCTTTGTCATTTTCAAAGAATTTGCTAATGTTTTTTTGTGTGTGACTTCTCATCTTCGAGTTTGCCAGGTGGGCCACCCCATCCCACCCACATCTCACATCTGCACTTGTCCATGTCACCCATGTCTCCATGTCTTTCATCCACATCGGTGGACCCCACCTGTCGTTAGGAAAAGCATGTCCATGACGCATTCTCATTTGGGACGGACGACAACATGTTGTCTTCAGCTCCACGTGGCTAATTCTGATTCGCTTGCTCCAAACAACTGTTTATGGGCTTCAAGCGGATTGGTTGGTGACTCCTGTGGAGCCCACCGTCATGTATAAATTTTATCCACGCCGTTCATCCGTTTTTCCAGCTCATTTTAGTGCATGATCCCAAAATTGAAAGACGTCAAAGTCTTAAGTGGGCCACACCACAAGAAATAGTTGATATTGAACACTTACCGTTGAAAACTCCCTAGGGCCACAGAAGTATTGGATCAAACTGATATTTGTATTTTCCCTTCATCCAGCTCTGTGTGACCTTATCAACAGATTGGTTGGTAAATAAACATTATGGTGGGCCTTAGGAAGGTTTCAACGGTGAGTGTCATTATCTCAGATGTTTCCCGTGGTGTGGTCCACTTGAGCATCTGATCTACTTCATTTTTGGGTTCATGCCCTAAAATGAGCTGGAAAAACGGATGAACAGCATGGATATAAAACACATACATCACGGTGCGCCCAACAGCAGTCTCTCATCCTCTGGCCTTGAGTTTTGACAAGTGGAACCCACATCCCAATGTCTCAACCGTTGATTTCTGATAGTCCCCGTGACATGTACGGAACATCCCTACAAAATCTCACAGACAGGGCAATCCTAACCCTCTGATTGGTGGGTTGCATATACCATAAACGGTCCATAATCAGCTGAAAGAAAATGTCAAAAAGTTATACCTTCCAACCTGGGATATTTCTTCGGATATTTTCCATCCATGTCAGGACCCACTAGATAAACGGCCTGGATCACCGATTCATGGGACCCACTTGTATAAACTCACCCCAAAAAGAAAACCACCCTCCTTTTATTTTCACTCAGGCCTAGTAAAAGGACACTTCAGAGTACTTACCTCTTCTAATCAAAGAGCTCAACTAAAATATCCTCATTCAAGGAAACATATAACTATCATTTTGTCCCCTTTTTGTCTCCAAAAGCAAAGAAATTGAAATAAGATTTTGGGTTTGTTTTATAATATTAAAGACTCAAATAGCAGCTTATCTATGTTTATGATGAGAGAAAATCTACCTACATTTCTAATTTCAAGTAGTGGAAAAAAGGGAAAGAAAAAAAGGCCTAACTAGCTCTATGTAATGATGTTTGGATATTCTTGTGTAACCAAAATATGATTTAGTTCAATTGCAATTTGCTTGCCAAACAAATTTTCAAATTTGGAAGAGCGCGCAATGATAAAAATCTCATCTTTGATTGAACAATCTTTGGATGTATATTGATTTTAGGTACGCCTGATTGTTTTTGCTTGCAGGGGCACATGTTTGTGCCCTACATGAAATCTCAAGTGAGAAACAACATGTGGTTTTTGTCTGACTCTTGCAACCTGATATGGAGGCAGATCTCATTTTCGAGTAAATCCAAACGCAATGTAGAACAAGTTGGGAAAGAATCAACCAAATATTGATTTTGGGTTATGTCCAAACAAGGCGAGGTAATTAGACTCGTTCTTGTAATTGTCTGTATTTTTTTAACTTTTGCTCATGCTAAGATAATGGTTTTAACAAGCGTTAAATGATTTAGTACTGCTCCTATCATTTTCATCTTCTATATTAACTTCATTATGAAATAAACAATTCTGTTTTGTATTAAGAGACGGTTAATACAAACTCCTTGATGAGTAAAAAAAAATGTCGATGACACTAATCTCGATGGGGATGTAAAACAATCAAATAAAACAATGAGAAGAGGTTTACTTAAAGATTCTCCACTCTACGTTGGCCCCTTTTGTCACGCGATGAAGTGATCCAGTCCCTTGATCTATAAAATCATGTGGAAAAAGCTTTAAACCATTTTTATGGGCATTTTATATGGTCATTTCTCCTTATGGATTATCTGTTGTGAGACCTTCTGAATAAATGGCTTGTATCATCGATTGAGTGAGCCAAAAGAGCAAGCAAATTGAAAAGCAAGTAGGTACAAGCCTTTCTTGCATACCTCATGTGAGGGTTTTGGCTTCATAGCATCATTTGGCAGAATTAAATGATAGTTGTGACTAAAAATCTTAGATGGAATCTAAGATCTATTTTTCTTTTTTAAGTAGAATATAAGGAAAATAATACAGTGGAGCCTTTTAGTTTTTTTTTTTTTAATTTACATTTTTAACCGTCCAATAAATATTCATCAATTGAATAGTCATTAGCCAGAAAATCAAATAAGTGAAATTTTTGGTTCATGATACATCTAAACTGTAGCCCACAACTTGGACATTTAGTTTGAATTATTTGTATTCTAGGTATGCAATTTATAAGTGCCTGCGTATCATTCATCTCACTCTTCCAGAGTATCAAAGATTTTCTCGATGCTCAAACAATGTGGACAGTTAGATCAATGTGCTGTTTGCATCACATGGAAGGACAAATTCTCAAATAAAAATATTAGCAAATATTCTCATGCTCTATGCTTTTTTCTGTTATTGTAATGAGTTAGAGTCCACCCATGGAATAACTTCCAACCAATTAAGTGCATGCAGCATCCAATCCATTGAATAGGTTAGCCCCCAATGAGCATTACCTTTTACAAAAATCAGCCATATCCACTCATCAAGTAGACCACAGTTGTATTTTTAATCTTTTTCAATGGCTAGATATTGTTTTGTGTTATGTGGCCCATCTGATAAGTAGATAAGGCCGATTTTTTTACCAGGTGATCTTCATGATGGGGCCCATCTATTGGAAGGGTTGGATGTCTTGTGCGCTTAACAGGTTGGAAGTTATTTACCAAGTGGACCCTAACTTGTGGTCCAACTGGTTAGACTTTAGAACTTCTCTATTATAAATTTATAACACTGCGGAAATGAGAAATGATCCGCTGTTCTCATTGCACCATAGGTTGGATCTGCACACTTGGACCACTCAACTGATCTTCTGGGCTTTCCACAAAGTCCAAGCACACATTCATTGTCCTCCTGGCAAAAATCACACCCATTCATTCATCCTAACCGTCCAATCAATAGCCTATTAAAAAATTTCAGTAAGACGAAAATGGACCCAACCATCAAAATTCCAGCCATATATGTGTTGGATAGAGAATCACTTTTGTTGATCAATCTTAACAATTCCATCCATGGTTTGGAAAATGAACGGCTACAGACAGCAATGCCAGCGTATAGATGGACCAGATCATCCAATAATTGATGGAAGCAGCTAATGGTCAGTCAGTCCGGATCACTTGATCGTACGGTCCACATCATTGATGCAACTAAGAGTAGTATAACTTACGGTGCTCTGAGGGTACATTGGATCATTTCTCTGTAGAAATAATTCTTTTATGGGTATTCTCAACCTCAACCATGTTCTTGACAGAAGGGATTCCACGTATCTGCTTTATTTAAATATTGGTTTGAACTTTGAAAACTCGCATTGGCATGTGCTCTTTTTTGCGTGGAGCTGAAATGCATATTAAAGGATGCTCTCAAGGTCAATGAGAAATGATCCGGTGCTCTAAAGGACGACACGGCTTTGGTGGATCCCCGGATTCACCGACGTCAGTGGATCGCTGACTGTGGGGCCTACCTTCATGTAATTGTACATCCACACTGTCTATCCGTTTTCACATCTTATTTTAGTGGATGATCCTAAAAATGAAGCAGATTCAAATCTTATCTTGACCACACCATATGAAATAGTAGTGATTGAATACCCAACATTAATAACTTCTCGAGGGCCATCGGAATGTTTATTTGCTATCCAGGAATGTCGATTTTCTATTCAACCTCTTAATAAGATCACAAAGACTTAGATGTAGGAACCACACAAATATCAGCTTGATCCAAAAATATTTTGGCCCAGGAGAAATTTTTAATGGTCAATCACTGCTATTTTCATGTGGTGTGGTCCACCTGAGATTTGGATATGAGCTGTCAAAACAGATGTATGTCGTGGATGTAGTGCGACCAGTTACAATGGGAGCGCTAGGTGTGTAATAAGTGAGGGCCTCTTCGATCCATGGGATTAACTGGTATGGAATTGTATTAGATGGGATTAACACAATTATTGTACAATAATTGCAAATATAGAAATATCACAGTATTTGGGCCATCGAATCCCATGTTTGAGATAAAAATTCTTTTCATGTGAAAAACATTGTATTAAACAAAATCTCGTTTGGTGGACTATGAAATTGTAATTAACAAGCCAAATTCATACCAGATGTTGATAACTTGTATATGTATATAACTACAATGTCACATATAAATGGTGTATATGATGAATGTCATGATGGATTTCAAAATCTACCGAAAATCTCACGTAAGACCAAATGCTATTCCATCAGACTTAATCCTATCCCTTCCCATCCTCCCCAAACACTTTGGATAAAATTTGCATAGCACCAAATGCAATTCCATCCCACCTAATCTCATCAAAGCCCGTGTACCAAACAACTCCAAAGCTCTCAGTCAAATAAACATTTTCATGGCCTCTTCCCCCCTCTCATCCTACAGTTGGAAAACCAATTCCTCTCTTTCATGTATACCATTGCATTGTTACATTGGAAGAATGTACAATACTATCATGTCATGCTGGAATTACATAACAGGTAATTACCTTGTAAATGGGTAATAATTACTCACCGAGGTAATTACGGCATCGTTTACTAAGAAGACGTTGATAGCCTAACTTTTTAGCACTAGAATCAAGGATGACTGCCAAATGAATGTAGGGCTCACTGTGATGTATATGGCGTATCCACACCATTCATCGTATATGTCAGCCTCATTTAAGGCATGTACCGAAAAATGAGGTAGATCCAAAGCTCCAGTGAACCACGCCATAGGAAACAATGGAAATTGGATGCTTACCGTATAAAAATTTGTGTAGCCCTCAAAAGTTTTGGATGAAGCTGATATTTATGTTTACCCCTTATCAATGTTTTTATGACTTCATGAACAAGTTAGATGACAAATAAACATCAACATGAGTCCAATGAACAAAATAACTTTCAATGGTGGACGTTTAAGGTCATTGTTTCTTGTGATATGGGCCACTAGAGCGTTGCATCTGTCTCAATTTTAGACTTAGGTCCTAAAATCTTCTAATAAAATAGATGGATGATGTGAATATGTCATGCACATCACAGTGGAGTCCACAAATTTAAGTCAGCTTTTTTTAAACCAATTTTCGATACGAAAACACATTTGATTGCATACAAAGTAAAAAGGTAATAATAAACTTTTTCCTAGGTATTTCCCCTAATGATAGAGCACTCGTAATGCAATAACTTGCATTCCCATGTTTCCAACCTCAGAGAAATTTGGTTTACTGGCCCTTAAAAGATATTCCGGCGGACTCTATTCAACATTAGCCAGTAGGGCCTTTGACAAATTTACATGAACAATCCTGATGAGAGAATTGTTTGTTGAAAGAAAAGTACGTGCAATTAGTCATTCAAACCAACTAAGCTTTATAATATAGAAGAAGATGAAAATGACTTTTAATTAACTAAAATGGTATTAGGTAATTTACCAAGTAGCTACGTTATGACAAACTTAATTAATTATGTTATCCATGTGCATTGCACGTGCCAATTTTATTAGTATAAAATAAGTAGTGTTAGTTAAGATTTGTTCAATTCTCATCTAAAAATATGCTCATCCCTAAGCAAGTAAGATCAATAGATTAGGAATCTAGATACTCTACTTGTCACAGGTAGAAAAATCAAAAGATAGGATTAGGTGGGATAGAATTGCATTTGTCTCGTGCATTTCCATCCAGCATTTGGAGGGGATGAGAAAGGTTAGGGTCAGGTGGGATAGAATTGAATTTAGTCCCATGGAATTGCATTTGGTCCCTGTAGGATTTCCGTGGATTTTGAAATTTACTACACGTGGGCCCAACATTGATGCATGCGTTTATCCATGTCACCCATTCATATATGCCGTTTACACGTGATATTCTGGTTATATATGTGTACGAGTGAATAACATCCATTGTAAGTTTGGTCCGTGGATTACAATTCCATAGCCCACCAACATGATTTCAATTAATCTGGTGTTTTCCCGTAGTAAAAATTTTATCCCAAACATGGGATTGGATGACTACAATACCATGGTATTTCCGAACATGCAGTTATTGTGCAATAATGATGTTAATCTCATTTAATACCATTCAATTCCATGGACCAAACATGCATTTAAGTTACCAGTACTGCATTTAATGACGTGTGTGATGATGTGGCTCAATCAGATTGCGACAAATGAATTTTATAAACAAAAGTGTATATAAATTCAAAGACTACACAGCAGTAGCATATGCCTCGTCATATCCTTGAAGTTTTTATTGCAGTTTTTTTTTTTTTTTTTTTTAATGCTGGATATTGACCGTAGTTTGCGTTCTGCTAGACTTTGGACAATTTTCATTAAATATTAATGAAAATAATGTAATGTAAGCGTGACATGTATATATAAACAGACACACTATAAAATACATATTTTATATAAAGAATTTTATATATATATATATATATATATATATAACCGTGGGTTCCACGCATGATATGCCCTTGTGGGGCTTTTTTCATTGCACGTCACCTTCAAATAAATATTACTTGATTTGTCATGATGTATAAAATTGTTACCGTACAAAAGAGGGTAATTGATAAAAATGTTACTGCATCATTTGAAGTACGGCTCGTTAACTGACGGTCCACCAAAATGGACGGACGACGGATTGCGTCCTACCCCACCCGTCTGTAGCGACGAACGGGCAGATTTGTGCGGGACCCACCGTGATGTATTTGCTCATCCATGACTTCCGCCCCTTTTCTCATATCATCAAAATTAAGGCAGATCCAGCGCTCAAGTAGAGCATGCCAACGATGAGTCTTGCGTTTAATGCATTATGCATTTACCCAAGCTTTTCGTTTGGTGTGAGCCTGTTTGATTTTCGGCTCAACGGTGATTGCCGTGTAAATGGATAATAATTATTATTTACCAACTTAATTATATAATTTTTCCCCATGCAAACATGATAATTTACTTTTTTTATACTTACATGGAGAAATTTATAAAATCAATGTGGGACCATTATAATGTACGTGACTTATTCATACTCTTATTTGCTATGTCAGCTGAATTTAGAGCATGAGATAAAAAATGAGGCAAATCCAAAGCTCAAGTGGACTACATGATTGAAAACATTTGGAATCGAACACCTACCATTAAAAATTTTTCAGGCCTTTTAAAAGTTTCCAATTAAGCTGATATTTGTGTTTTTCTCTTATTCATGTGTCCATGTCCATATAACCCTATGAACGGGTTAGATGATGAAAAAAATCAGCTTAATCAATGGACCATGGATGAATTAAAGTTACTGTGCAGATATGTTATATAGATTATGGTGGGGTCCACAAATTTAAGTCAACACTTTTGTATTGATTTTCAAGATGAAATTATTCTTACATTTTCAAACAATGGGAAGAGATAATAATTACTTATTTTTAGGGATTTACATGCATCTTGGAAAATTAAACCGGCCCTAAAATGATTTGAGAGAGGGGATAGACCGCGTGGATAAACAGATATATCACAGTGGGTGTGGCCCAATAGATCTGCCCGTTCGTTGCTAGAAACGGGTAGGCCGCAATCCGCGTCCAAAATGGACGGCGTCCACCTAAAAAAGTGAACCAATCAAGAGGGTTTCGCAAGATTGTTCCGGAAGGTACTGAGTAAGTAAGTTCGCTTACTGAGTAAACTCTCCAGGGCCCACCGGGGTTTATTTCTTTTATCCACTCCGTCCATCCATTTTTCTGGATAATTTAAAGGCATGAGACCAAAAATTAAATATATAAAAATTTCAAGTGGACCACACCACAGGAAACCGTGTGAATTAAACGAATACGGTTGAAAACTTTTTGAGGACCACAAAAGTTTTGGATCAAACTGAAATTTTTGTTTTCCATTAATCCATTTCCCGTCTGATCTTATGAACTGGTTGGATGACAAATAAACATCACTTTGGGCCTTAAGAAGGTTTCAACGGTGTACGCCATTATTTCCACTGTTTCCTATGGTGTGGTCAACTTTAGCTTTGGATATTCTTCAATTTTTGAGTTCATGATCTAAAAAACTCTGTAAAAACTAATGGACGGCGTGGATAAGAATAATAAATCCATGGTGGCCCCCACAGAGTTTACTCAGCACGCAATCTGCTTCCTATTGTTCCCGAAGTGGGACGGCCACTTCGATTGTGTGGTGTCCAAAATAAAGGGCTAACTTGTAAATTAAAGGAAAAGGCATGGTATTTTTCTAAGCGAGTGGAATTTTTTCCAACCCCCAAACCAAAAAGAAACTCCCTGTTTTCCTCGTTGTTAATCTTTTTCGAGGAAGATGATATGGTACAACTGAAAGAACCGTAATAAGGAAGATCCATCTCCCCACGGGACACGTGTTACGGTACTGTATTGGACGGTCCACCTATTTACTGCGACCAGAATGGATTCCTTAAGTTTCAAAAATAAAACTTAGGAGAAAATCACATCCATTAACTCTCTTTTTTCACCTTCAGTTTGATTGTCATAGATCAGAAGGATAGGGTTTTTTATTAGTAATTAATTTTGAGAAAACCACTATCCATTTCAGGATATTTGTTCATATGAATAGATCTGATTTATAAATAATTACTCCACGTGTACTGTGGAAGAGATAGATGTACCATACTAAAATTCATCGCGTTTCACCGTATCATTCACTTTTTCAATTGCTTTCGTTGCATCTATCGCGGTGACGTGGCGCAAATCCCGAGAAAGCTATATCTGACAGCGAAGGTGGTAGGAGCGATGCCTACCGGATGGAAATCGGATTGCGTACTGAGTTACTCAGTACGCTTTTATCGTACTTAGTAAACTAAGTTGAGCCTACTGTGAATGTGTGTGGGGTTATCCACGCCGTCCATCCGTTTATCCAGATGATGTTAGTGGTTGAGCTGAAAATAGAAGCATGTACAAAGCTTAAGTAGACCACACCACAGGAAACAGTGGGAATAACGACTTCTACCGTTGAAACCTTGGTATGGTTTAAAGTGATGTTTATTTGTCATCTAATCCGTTTATAAGATCACACAGACATGATGAAGGGAAAACAAAAATAATAGATTGATCCAAAACTTCTCTAGCCTCCAAAAAATTTTCAATGGTAGAATTTCAATTCACACTGTTTCCCTGGTGAGGTCCTGTTGAGATTTGGATATATTTCGTTTTTGGTCTAAAGCTTTTAAATTATCTGTGAATTATCTGTTAAAATGCATGGACAGAGTGGATAAAATATATAAATCATGGTGGACCCACAGTTTACTCAGTACGCTTAGCGTGCTGAGATACTCAGTACGCAATCCAGGCACTTATAAATTACATACATATGTGGTATTTAATCAGTCAAAGTAAACCGTCCAAATCATATTATACATATTAGATATATTATGAACCCTGAATTAAGATTATCTGAGGATTTTACTATCGGATTTGTGGACATCTATTAGACGGTTAAAATAAAAAATCTAACGGTCCTATTTCCAGAAACAAATGTCCACTGGTTAATATTGTCCAACGAGGATTGTGACTTGGAGAGAGTGGGCTGCACGGTATAGTCGTTTTATTTTGAGTGAATAATGCCACGTGTACATGTCTGAGTGGCTGCGTATCAAGCGTCATATGCAGCTAGAGTATCGTACAACTCCTCGACGTCGAAATCGCTTTCCGACACCGTTAACACGTGTCATATTTTGACGCCCGTGAGCGCCTGCCTTCGCTCGCACGCCCGTACTTCGGGAAATGTAGCCCGTCAAAAAGGGCGGAATATTTGCTGCTCCTACTGCTTTATCCGACTCTGTTATCCCCACCCTCGCCATCTGATAGATATCGACCCTACTTTTCCTACTTTTGATAGATTGATGGTACATTTTTGTATTGAGTTTTTAAATTTTGTGGGGTTATTAGTCATTTTAAGGTCCAAATAGTTCTAACCTTTTTGTATTGAATTGAATATCCGCTGAATTTCCATTTGCCAGCTATTTGATACTTTCGCTGAGTATGACCCAAGCGCTTAGACGTGGTTCACTGAATTTCTTTTGGTGGTTGTCTTATTGGAGCTGTACGCGAACCGAGTTAGCTCGGTTAACTTGGTCAACTCGACTTGAAAATGCCCAATTTGACTCGGTTTGAACTGATTTTTGGAGCTTTAAAAAATTTAGAGTCAAGTTCGAGCTTAACAGAATCACCTTGAATCTCAACTCAAATCTCAAATTGAATAAATTCAGTAACTCGGTTATTTTGATATTGACGCTGCTCACTAAGTATTTGATGAAATGACTTAATGAAGTATTATTTCAAGTGCGTACATTTCCCACAAGATCATTTAGTGGTGAGAAAAGTATAGATACAAAACAAATCAGTAAAAGCCAAAAACTCTCATAATAAAACTACTATCATATTTTGATGTTGATGCTGCCTATTTTATGTTTGAAGAAATACTTGTAAATTGTTGTTGCTGTTTTGCATACTATAAGAAATTGAAGGTGCACTCAATATGTTTGAGAAAATGTCGCACAGGCTCAAACTTAACTCAAGCTAGCTTGAGCTGCTAACTGAACCAAGTCGAGCTGGCCGATCAGGCTCGAGGGTCGAGCCAAGTTCAAGTTAGGGTCAGCTACTAGCTAAGCTCGACTCTTGTACAACTCTAGTCTTACACTGAAGCAAATTGCGTACTGCCCCTTCCCGGAGGATAATCCATTCGAGCAAGGTTATGTGGAGCCCACCGTGATGTTTAGTTTTCATCTAAGCAATTCATCCAATTTTTCCAAATCATTTTTAGAATATAAACTCAAAAATGAACCAAATCCAAGGCTCAAGTGGACTACAAAATAGGGATTAAATACCCGCCATAAAAACCTCCTAAGGGCGGCATAAGTTTTGGAAGCAATCCACTACCTTTTTGGGCCAAGGCTTGTTTGGAAAAATGCATTACATTAGATGGAATTAATATTGTTATTTTAAAATGATTATATGTGTGGAAATACATGGGGTTTTTAAACCATCCAATCCTACTTTTGGGATATAATTTTTCTCTAGGGGCTGTTTGGAATGGAGGATTAAAAACATTATTATTGTGCAATGATTGCATGTACAGAAATACCTTGGTATTTTATGTCTTCCTTTTTATTTTTTTTTTTTAAAAAAAAAAAAAAAAAAAAAACAACCTCTATTAAATGAAATCAGCATTTAAGTATTAGATCATAAATTTTTCGGACTGAATCAGTAGCCTATATGCATATGCAACTCGAATGTCACGAATGAATGGGATAAAACACATGCATCAACTAGAGGCCCATAAATATAATGTATTTCTAAATCCACTATAAATGCTAAGGGCCTGTTTGGCCGGTTGGATTAAGAGGGATTAGAGGGATGGGATGGTAAAATCCCGGGATATACCAAACGAGCCAAATAAATCTGATGAACTTGTCCCAGGATATAGCAAACCCATGGAGCTTAAATCAATTCACTGACATCACCATCATTACCTTAAAATTGATCACATCCTTCCTAATCCCGTTCAATCATGTCTGGGGCGTGTTTGGTTGGACGGATTGGAAGGGATTGGAAGGTAAAATCCTGGGATATGCCCGGCGTGCCAAACCAACTCGATGAACTTGTCCCGGATATAGCAATCCCATGGATCTTAAACCAATCCACTGACACGACCATCATTACCTTAAAATTCATCTCATCCCTCCTAATCCCATGGGATCCGTCCGGCCAAACAGGCCCTAAACTATTTACTATTGGAATTTGATGGCATAATAAATGGATTAACCATTCATTCACCTCATGAAATTGGACTTAATCCCACATTCTGAACAACCTAATATAAAAACACTATTACTTGAAAATAAAATTGGCTTTTGGCAGACATTGAACTCATAACTACTGCATCAGATTTCACAACTGAAGCCATCTATATTGACATGCAACTGAAATATCACGTGTAAGCATATCAACTCTTGATGCACTCCGGCACCCAATGACTGTAAAAGTCACATGACTCGATAAAATCGGCAAATTGTGAAACCAGTATAATTATGCCGAACACTCAAAATCACATTGGTTGAACAATCCTAACCTTTGATCCGTGAATACTTGTCCATTTAAGACCGTTGGAAAATTTTCATTTTTAACCGTGTAAATATGACTACTATTCCACGGTTATTTTTGGAGCATGATACATCTAAACTGGGGGTCTAATTTTGGACGTTTTATATTAGCTTACTCGACATGCAAGATCTAATTAATGTCCAGGTGCCTGCATATCATCTGTCACATTCTGCCAGAGTATAAAAGTTCATTCTCAGTTTGTTATGAGATTGTGGAGAGACCCGTTGCTCTGTGATGTGTGGGGACTATAGCCAGTCATAGAGGGTAAGGTCCGGTGATCCAGACCGTTTACTTCACAGTTAGAATATATATCAGTTAACCCATTTCTTTTAAATAGTAGCCGTCCCCTTATCTTCTTTTCAGTGGGCATTGATCTAAGTTTAGAATATTTTACAAGCAGCCACCTTTACGTACATATCTCGTCAGCTTAACAGTTTGGATCACATCGCACTTGATTCGAAGGATATAGTCATGACGTGTTACGTAGCTATGATCTCTACCCAAGTGGAATTATTTGATACTCTGGTGGAGCATGGAGTTTGATACACAGACCCTAAAAATTACACACGTGGCGAGATTGTGAAACCGACTATCTCTAAGTTATAGATACAAAATCAAGTTGTTTCAACAATCTTAGACTTAAAAAGCAGTTTGATGTTTTTCATGTAACCGTTAATTAAATGTCCACTATCAGGTGATCAAATTAGTGAAATTCTTGGTTCACGATGCATCTAGAGGGACCGATTGCTTGGACAGTTTATTTCGAATTACTTGGATGCAACTTATTCAGTTTCTTACTAATTTTTAAGTGCTCGCGTATTGTCCGTCGCATTCTGCCGGAGTATAAAAGATTTTCCAACCTCTACAGACTACAGGGTAATGATAATTGCATTTGTTCGCGTGACTTGTGAGATGAACATGCGTCTAGAGTGAGGCGGTGCCCTTGATGAATGGACCAGTTTTATTTTTGGCCCATGACATCTGAACTTGTGTCCTACCAAATGGCTGGCTCGTACACGTGTCAGAATTGCCATGCATGAAAGGAAAACGGATTGGCTACTCCCCCTGCAACCAGCCCCCTGCTTGGTGTTCCATGGCCCCACCATGATGTATGTATTTCATCCATGCCATTTATCATTTTTACCGATCATTTTAAGGCTTGATACAAAATATTGGAGGGATAAAAATCTCAGGTGGACCCCACCACAGGAAAACAATAATGATTATATATCTTCCATTAAAATCCTTCTAAGGCCCATTATACTGTTTATTCAACATCCAATCTGTTGATTGGGTCATACAGACCCAGCTGAAGGATTAAAAAAACAAATATCATTATGATCCAAAACTTTTATGACCCCCAAAAAGTTTTTAATGATCAACGTTGATTCAACACTATTTCCTGTAATGTAGTCCACTTGAAATGAATATAACTAATTTTTGGTCTCATACAATAAAATGATCTAGAAAAATTAGATGGACTGAATGGATGAAATACATACATCATGGTGGGGCCCACATAACCGAAGGAGGACGTGGATTGCCTATGACCCCTAGTTGGGCCCCACCATGATGTTTGTGAGAAATCAGATCCGTCCATCCGTTTTTCCAGCTCATGCTAGGATATGAGTCCAAAAATGAGGCATATCCGAATCTCAACTGCGCCACACGACAGGAAAGGTGGGGACAGAAATGTCCATAGTGATGTTTATATGCCATCCAAACCGTCCATAAGCTCATTCCTCTAGGAAGAACTGAAAACACCAAAATATTAGCCTGATTTAAGAAGCTTCTATAGCTAATGTACGTTTCCACGGTGGGCGTTCAATCCCCACTGTTTCCAGTCCCGTGGCTCACTTGAGTTTTGGGTCTGACTCATTATTTGGCTTTGTGTCCTCACATGAGCTGAAAAAACGAATGGATAGGGTGGATTTCTCACCACCATCATGGTGGACCCCACTTAAGGAAGCCCAGCCCCCCCTGTCCTTACAGGGCGAGATTCTTGTCATCGAAATCCAGCGTGCCTGGTTGCGGTCCAGCCAGCTGGACGAGTGCAAACGTGGGATGAGTGCACGCTAATTTCGGTCCTTCCAAATGGTGGGCCCCACCATGGAGGAGCATAAACTGAAGATCATACTAATTGTATCATCTTATCCATCTGATTTGGCCCATTCAAATCAGATGGTATGAAAATGCCAGACTTGCTCCGGTTTTCAGTGTAGAAGTGGGACACGTGGTTTGGATGGGCCATGCACCAAATGGATGGACGGTTTGGATATAACACACACCTCATGATGGGACCCACAACTTGCTGACGTCAACACACCAGCTAGATCGCTGGTGTGTGGTACACCAGCCAATCCACATACATCATGGTAGGCCCCACAGTGCCCAACGCTAAAAGGGTGGTGTTGGGGTCACCGCTCAATCCGCTTCCCAAACGGACGGTTACAATGAAAATGCAATTGGCCGTGTTAAAAAAGGGATCGATGATTCAGATCTTCCGACCTGCTAGATTTTGGCACGTGGCCCAACTAGTTCACGCCTATCGTATCAACGGTTCTGATCCCCGAACCATGGCCCCACGTGACAAAGTGAAACTCGAGAAAATCTTACATAGCCGTATCGCCATATCGGCCGGCACGGAAGCACGTAAGGCGATTATTTTGAGCGTGGCTCTCTCTAAACCAATCAAAAGCTACGCGTGATGAGCGAAGCACGCGGGTAGGAAAATCGAGGGCTGGAATTTTCTGACAAGACCTCGAACGCACAAGGACCGTCGATCTATGCAAGTCGGCGAGAATCTCGAACCAACCATGATAACCCCTGGTCAAACCGGCGGGCCCCAGCTCGCACCGCTCCCGGAAACAGGGCAGATGGGCCCCACCCTCGTGCTGCCCAAAAGAGAAAGCGCCACATAAAACATAATAAACTAATAAATTATAATAGTTGTAATAATAGAGAGATGCATTTGGATTCGCGCGGGAAGAAACAAAAATAATTCAAGGCCAGATATTTCATAGTCTGCCTGCGAATGGCGCTTCATACGCAGGCACTTAAATTGGTACACGTGGCATATATTATCTCTATTTAAGAATATTCAATCTTAAAAACTCTTATGAGTAGGTGACACGATAATTTTCATTTTTGACTATTCGGTAATTATCCACCAATTTAATATTTGTTCATCCCCCGTTACTGCGGTTACTTTGGAGAACCACTAGGGGAGCCATGTGTAATATGCGGAGATTTGCATGGTATATTTGAAGATCAGCATATGTGTATGGAAAAGATTTTTTTAACAGTGCCGTGTTATTATTTGAGCCACCGGTAAAAAAACAATCATATAAAAGCAATTACAAGACTAATGGTAAAAAGGAGAAACAGAAAAAACTTAGTGGTGAACGGTTATGGTGACAGTTAAGATGTGAAAAGGATCTAAATGCTTGCTTAAAGCTATAAATAAAAGAAAAATGTGGGGACAAATTTTTGTCTCACATCAACCCAAATAAATCAAAATTGATCTTTTAATTACTAGTCAATTTACATTCCATAGTGTAATCATTTACTTTCCCGGTCAAGTAAGTTACATTTCTTAGTATAATCTTTTATCTTGTAGCCTGTTGTTTACATTCCATAGTGTAATCTATCGTGTTAATCAAGTAGCCGGTAACTTTTACCTGTAATTTAAATTCACGCTCACACGCTGGATTTAGTTCTTCAATCGGAAAGATGTTTTGCAGTTGTTATCTGCGATCGAAAGTAAGAATTCCTTCCTCATTTCATTTTATCTATATTAAATGTTCTTTCGTACGGAAGGCAAATGAGTAATCCATCATCAGATAACAAATCACACCCTATGAATATTGCGTGATCATGTTTACACTTTGAGCAAGTGGCCAAATAAGTGACCGATCTTATTAGATCTCGGTCATACACTACGTGTCTGCCTATCTTGATGCTTGAGGTTATTGTTGTTCGATTTGAATTGAAGCCACAATTTCAATTATAGCACACTTGCACACGAATGGCTGAAAACAACGCCAACAACATTGAGCCACCAAATGAGATTTTTTTGTCACGATACATCTCAAGTGTTACATGTACTTCAGTGATGAACATTGCATCCTGCATTGCCTATAAGAGCTTGGTCCTCACAACACTTCTCAAAGCCAGAGTTTTAATATGCCATCCTTCCATTTTCCCTATCGTTTTAGGGCATGAGACTAAAAATGAGTAAGGCACAGTGTTAGAGTGCACGGGAGTGGGTTAGTGGTTATTCGGGCAATAGCTTAGTGGCTGTTACCCTTATCTTATTGGGCCACTTTAATATCCAAGTTGCTCATCCATTTTTTCAAATTATTTAGGGATGTTATCCCAAAACTTAACTAGATCCAGATCTCTGGTAGACCACACCACCGAAAAAAGTGGTGAATAATCATTAAAAGCTTTTATATGCCACAAAAGTTTTGGATCAAACTAATATTTATATTTTTACTTCATCTATTTCTGGTTGACCTCATCAACATGTTAGATGTAAAATAAATATTACAGATCTACTGCTTACAATGGGCCTTGGAAAAATTTTAACAGTTAGTGCGATTTGGTACAGATTAGTTTCATATATGTTTTTTTTAAAAAATTTTAAATATCTTAAAATGGGCTTTAAAAATGAATAAACTGAGTGGATATATAACATATGATTAACGAAGGCTATTCAGTAAGGATAACAACCACTAAGTTGTTGTCTGGGTAACACCTAATCCGCTCCCAAATTGAACCACACCTGAGCTATTGCCTTGACCGAGTCTGTCAAGATGGGGCGTGATGTAATCCACTTCCGCAATTTCGACAATTACCTTTATGTAATTTCCAAGTACATGCATATCATCCATCACATGCCAACACATCAAACTATTTCTCAAAACTCAGTAAGACGTCGCATACATGCCAAAGGAGGGTAACTTATTAGTAGAGCTATACATGAGTCGAGTTAGCTGAGTTAGCTCGATTGACTCGACTCGCCTTGGCTTGAAATTGGATTCGGATTAAGTCGAGCTGGATTTTGGAGCTTGAAAAAAAATTCGAGTCAAGTTCGAGCTTGCCCAAGCTCGACTTGACTCGGATCGAATCGGCTCGGTGACTCGGTTACTTTGATATTGACGCTGCTCACCGAGTGTTTGATCAAATGACTCAATGAAGTGTTGTTTCGGGTGCATATATTCTCCACAAGATCAGCTGATGGCGAAGAAGGTATGGATACGAAACAAATCACTAAAAACAAAAAAGTATATTATAAAACTACCTTCATATCTTGATGCTAATTGCCGAAATACCTGTAAATTGCTGCTACTTTATGCATTTTGTGAGAAATTGAAGGGGCTCTTTATGTATTTGAGAGAATGTTGCACAAGCTCGAACTAGCCCGAGCTACTGATTGAATCGAGCCGAGCTGGCCCATCCGACTCAAGGACCAAACCGAGTCGAGCTGGCTAGTCAAGCTCAAGGACTAAACCAAGTTGAGTTCGAGCTAGGGTTAGCTACTGGCCAAGCCAAACCAAGTTGTGCCAAGCTCGACTTTTTTTTTTTTTTACACACGCACACACACTCACGCCGTAGTGAGATTTCACCACCTATGGGTACTCGAACCCTCAACTAGGTGTTGAAACTCCTGAGAGTCTACCACCGGAGTAAGAGCAAGGACCCTGCTAAGCTCGACTTGGTTTGGCTTATGTATATATGTAACATCCTGGATTTTCGCTATTTTGGATTTTCAAAAATTCATAAAAATTTTCATTATAATTAACTTATATTGTCAGTTACTGACCATTAACACTCGATGTTAGCCTATACGCGAGTGGTACCAATAAAAAACCATACAAATCTAATTAATCAACCATAAGAAGCCAATGAATCCAACCGATCACTTAAACACTGAGCATAGCCACATGACTTGTTCATATGGGGCTTACATCTAGTTGACCTATCACTGACTAATCAAGGTAACCACAACTAAATAAAGACTCACTTAAAATCGAGACAACTAGGGGTCGAATCTTAATTAACAGAACAAACTGACCCAATATCCTTTTAACCTAAGAACTGACGGTTTAAAGTTATTATAATTGAATCATCATTTTCGCTAGTTCTGAATAGGCCACACTGTGAACTTAGCTAATCTAGACCATAATCATTTCACACAACAAATCTCATTACCTAATTTATTTCAAAAATGCCATGATTATTTGAACAAGCTTTAGACCGCTAATTAGTGGGCCACTAAACCCGATGCTATAGAAATACGTTCGTCCTAGTGGGCTTGACATCCATCGTGAGACATTGAGTCAACATCGCGTCTCGAATCGCTCAACTTGGACTCACAAGGCGAGTGCTTGAGTTGTGCGAATTCCTTAGATGAAAATTTGGAACTTCAGTAAAACTAGCCACTTTGTTATTTCATGAAGTTGTATCTTTCGGACCGTCGATTTATGGCCAAAGTCAGGGTACCGACTAAAAATATTTTCCTACACATATTAGTATAGCCGCGGCCTCGATCGACCATTGGTGATTGTCGAACACACTTCTAATCATACCCCTTGATCGACGCATCCAAATAGCAGACCGATCATATCCATACGTAGATCATCATTAGGGCTAATTATCTTACGGTGTATATCGACATATACACCCCATAATGAGCCCCAGAGGTTAGAAACACTTTTCCATATAGATAGTATAATGAAAACATAGCCCTCAGGGCCATTTTCACCAATTATGACACTATATGACGCAGGGGAGGACGTGAGGTCGAGCACCGTCTTCCTCAAGAGGATAACTATTCCGAATCCACGGAACTTCTCTGGACTCCTCACAGAGACTTCTCGAATCCACGAGAAAAGAGAGTAGAAAATAGAAATAAATTCTAAATAAATTCGAAATAGCTTAATTAATTCATAAAAACGAGTTCACAACCCTTTAAATAAGGGTACTAAGCAATGGAAAAGAAATCAGAATCAAACTACAACTAGGACTCCTAGAATTCGCGACTTACTATAAATAGTAAACTTACTATTTATAGACGGTCGTGATGTCTACTAGTGCGCAAGGTTTTCGGCCAAAAATAGTAAGTGTCCTATTTGGCTTCACCAACCCGTTCTCCTAATTATTCTAAGCTCTTTTCACGTTGGGCGCAACTCCTAAAGCCCGGCGGATGAAGAGTTATAAGCAAACTAAAACTTACTATTTATAGTAAAAACGAAATTGAAACAGGGAAACGACCGTCAAATCAGGGGTTTCTCACAATTCCGAGCGTCGCAACCCGGCATAGCAGGGTTGGTTGGCTAAAGTAGCTCGTTCTACCCCAAAATCATATATTTTTCGTCCGCTAACTCATCCCGGATTGCGAGATACGCCTGATTTAAGGTCTGATGGTCCAGATCACTTCTGTCGCCGACCGGGCCTTTTCTGATCCAACTTTGCCATGTAATTGTCCGCGACCCGCTCTACATCAGTCTCCTCCACTTCAAAAGAACTCATCCTCGAGTTATCATTATGCGCTGGTTCATGATACTCAGTCAGGTCCGCAACATTGAAAGCTCGTGAGATCGTCATATCATCTGGAAGATCAACAACATAAGCATTGTCATTGATCTTTCGGATGATTGGTACCGGTCCAATCTTTTTATTCTTCAACTTGTTGTACGTTCCGGTCGGAAATCTTTCTTTGCGCAGATGGACCATTACTTGGTCGCCCACCTCGAACACTTTCTGTCGCCGATGCTTGTCCGCTTGCTCCTTGTATTTTTCGTTCGAGGCATGTAGCTTGTTCTGTACCTCCGCATGAATGCCCATGATTTTGTCTGTCATATGTTCTGCTGCAATGCTCATGCCTGAGAGCTTGGGCAAAGGGACCAAGTCTAGTGTATGGCGAGGTACTCGTCCGTAAATAATCTGGAACGGGGATTTTCCTGTCGAGCGATTCACCATGTTGTTGAATGCAAACTCCGCTTGAGACAAGGCCAAATCCCACTGCTTTGGTTTTTCTCCTGAAATACATCGAAGGAGGTTTCCTAATGTGCGATTCACAACCTCAGTTTGACCGTCAGTCTGTGGGTGGTACGCGCTACTGAACTGAAGGCGTGTATCGAATCGAGTCCACAAAGTACGCCAAAAGTGGCTTATGAACTTCGTGTCACGGTCAGAAGTAATAGTCTTGGGAACCCCGTGTAGCCGCACAATTTCTCTGAAGAATAAATTCGCCACGTATGTTGCATCGAGAGTCTTCTTGCATGGAATAAAGTGCGCCATCTTGGAAAAACGATCTACTACCACGAACACCGAATCCATGCCGCGTTGTGTTCGTGGGAGACCAAGCACAAAGTCCATAGATAAATCCTCCCAAGGGCTGTCAGGCACGGGTAACGGGGTGTAGAGGCCCGTATTATGAGATTGCCCCTTGGAAGTCTGACAAATATAACAGCGTTGGACTGCCTTTCCCACATCACGTACCAATTGCGGCCAGTAATACCGTTCTTCTACAAGAGCTCGCGTCTTGTCTTGCCCAAGGTGTTCACTGAGGCCACCTCCATGTAGCTCTTGGATTATCTGTTCCCTTAGCGAACTCTTTGGGATACATAGTCGATTTCCCTTAAAAAGGAACCCGTCTTGTATATGTAAGTCACCGGGGTGACCTTCCTGACATCTAATCCATGCGTCCTTGAAGTCGTCGTCGTCGGCATATATGTCTTTGAGGCGATCGAACCCGACAACTTCATTGCTCATAGTGACTAACAAAGTTGCACGGCGACTCAACGCATCGGCTACTTTGTTCTGTTGCCCTGACTTATGCTTTAGCACGAATGTGAATTCCTGCAAAAATGAGATTCATCTAGCATGCACGCGGTTAATGTTATCTTGACTATTAATAAACTTGAGGGCTTGATGGTCCGTGTAAAGTATGAATTCTCTTTGAATCAAATAATGTCGCCAGTGTCGCAGTGCCTGGACCACCGCGTACAATTCGATCTCATATGTAGACCACTTCTTGCGTGCATCACTAAGTTTCTCACTGTAAAAGGCTACCGGCCTACCTTCTTGAGACAAAACTTCCCCAATCCCGACATATGAGGCATCACATTCGACTTCAAACAGTTTGTCAAAGTTGGGAAGTACAAGAACCGGGGTCGTGGATAATCTGCGCTTGATTTCTGCAAAGCTCCTGTCGGCTTCGTCAGTCCACTGAAACTGCCATTTCTTCATGCAATCTGTGATCGGTGACACAATGCTACTGAAATTTTTCACGAACCGACGATAGAATGTCGCTAGTCCATGGAAACTTCGTACTTCGTGAATATTTTTGGGAACCGGCCATTCTCTGATTGTCTTCACCTTTTCCTCATCCACTCGAATGCCCGTGGATGTAACCACAAAACCCAGAAACAATAGGCTATCAGTCATGAAGCTACACTTTTTTAAATTGAGGTACAGTTTATTTTCAGTGAGTACTTGAAGGACCTTCTTGAGGTGTTCCATATGGGTGATTTCGTCTTGACTGTATATCAAAATATCATCAAAATAAACCACAACGAACCGCCCAATGAAAGGTTTCAAAACTTGGTTCATCAACCTCATGAATGTGCTAGGCGCATTAGAAAGACCGAAAGGCATGACCATCCATTCGTACAATCCTTCTTTGGTCTTGAAGGCTGTTTTCCACTCATCACCCGGCCGTATTCGAATCTGATGGTAGCCGCTCCTTAAGTCCAATTTAGAGAATATTTTTGCGCCCTCTAGCATATTCAACATATCATCCAACCGTGGTATAGGAAACCTGTATTTTATGGTGATCTTGTTGATGGCCCGGCTGTCGACACACATGCGCCAACTCCCATCTTTCTTTGAAGTCAGCAGAGCTGGTACAGCACATGGGCTCATGCTTTCTCGAATAAGACCCTTACGGATCAGTTCCTCCACTTGTCCCTGCAGAATCTCGCACTCATTCGGGCTCATTCGGTAATGAGGACGATTAGGTAAACTGGACCCAGGGACAAGGTCGATATGGTGTTGGATATCTCGCATAGGGGGTAACCCATCGGGAAGGTCCTCAGGCCAGATTTCTTGGAATTCATGTAACAAGGGCCTTAGTTTTTCAGGGATGATGGTAGGCTCGAGTTCTTCCCCTTTTACAATTAATGCATAAGTCTGTCCTGTTTCTTTGGATTCTTCCACGAAGTCCCGAATGGTTAAGAGAAAATGACCCCCCACTTTAGAAGTTTCAGGTGGTCCTTCTGGATCCATAGGGGCCAATATGGTCTTCCGGCCGTCCTTGACGAAGATATATATGTTATCTCGCCCTTTATGAGTGACGTCACGGTCAGATTGCCAGGGTCGACCGAGTAGTATGTGACATGCTTCCATGTCAACCACATCGCATACTACTTCATCCTTATAATGTTTGCCAATTGAAAAAGATATGGTGCACTGTTCAGTTACCTTTGTTTCACTGACCTTCTTGATCCAACCGATTGTATATGGAGAGGGATGACGCTCTGTTTTCAATTGCAAATTTTCCACCATGCCCCTGGAGACGATGTTCTCGCTGCTTCCACTGTCAATGATCACGTCACAAACCTTTTGATTCACCGTACACCTAGTGCGGAAGATGTTATGCCACTGTGGATGCACTTCTTTTCTTGGCGCATATAATAGCCGTCTCACGACGAGCGACTCACCGTGATCTTGCTGAACCCAATCTGAATCATCTACCTCGTCCTCGGCGGTATGCTCCTGTTCTTCAATATCTGGATCTTCATAAGCATTATCAGCACTACCATCATTAATGGCGAGGTTTGCCACTTTTCGCTGGGGACAAGTATTTGACAGGTGGCCGGGCTGGCCACAACGATAGCAGTTGTTGGGCCTTGGCCGAGCATAAGGGTTCGGGATTGTACTTGTGCCAGCAGCAGTCGATACGCCCCTTTGGGGTCTAGCTTGCCCGGTTCCCTGATCTCGGTTCTCAGACATAGGAGGTTGAGTGTGTGCTCCTACGGGCTCCTTCCCCTTAGGCTGTGGAGCTCCCTAGGGTGGACCTGCCGCAGTGATCCTCGCAGTAGGATAGGCCCGTGTGTTATAACGTTCAAGTTGCGCTTCTGCCCGAGTAGCCAACTTGATCGCATCATTCATCGTCCAGACGGACTGCATCTGGACCCGATCCTGAATCGCCATACGCAATCCACCGTTGAATCGGGCGACTTGCTGCGATTCAGTCTCGACCAAATCGTTGCGAGCCGCCAGGCGGTAAAATTCTTCTGCGTACTCTCTCACCGACCGACTACCTTGTCGACAATTTTAGTATTGTTGGAATAATACCTGATCGTAATCGCTAGGGAGGAATCGGGCACGTAGTAGCTGCTTCATTCGCTGCCATGTGCGGATTGGTGCTTTCATCTGCCTGGTTCGTGCGAGTTGCAGTTGTTCCCACCAAGCTGAAGCTCCTCCTTTCAACTTGTAGGCCACAAGTTTGACCTTCTTTGTTTCAGGGATGTCCATATAGTCAAAAAATCGCTCAACTTCAGAAAGCCAATCGAGAAAATTCTCAATGTGTAGCTGGCCATTGAAGTTAGGAATATCAACCCGTATCTTGAAGTCTCGATCTATTCGATCGCCGCCTTGCCTGGGGTGTTGGAAGATCACGTCATCGATCTCCTCTTCACTGGAGCCCCCGTCCACAGAGACGGCCCTTGGATGCACTGCTGGTATTATCCTGCGATCAGGGCGATTACGAGTTTCAGCAATTGGTGGTAGAGGATTATCACCAGGAACACGGAGTTGCCCTAGGGTTTCTGCTAAGAGATTTGCTATGCGGTCCATTGAAGCCTGCAGCCCTTGCATGGCTTGCCGATTCTCTTGCTGCGTTGCTTGGAAAGTTGCCGCCGTTAAAGGAAAATTTCCTGGAGCACCGCCTATGGGATTGTTGCCCGACCCGTCGTTAGAAGCCATCGACCCGAGGAGAAACCTCGCTCTGATACCAAACTGACGCAGGGGAGGACGTGAGGTCGAGCACCGTCTTCCTCAAGAGGATAACTATTCCGAATCCACGGAACTTCTCTGGACTCTTCGCAGAGACTTCTCGAATCCACGAGAAAAGAGAGTAGAAAATAGAAAAAAATTCTAAATAAATTCGAAATAGCTTAATTAATTCATAAAAACGAGTTCACAACCCTTTAAATAAGGGTACTAAGCAATGGAAAAGAAATCAGAATCAAACTACAACTAGGACTCCTAGAATTCGCGACTTACTATAAATAGTAAACGTACTATTTATAGACGGTCGTGATGTCTACTA
Source organism: Magnolia officinalis (assembly GCA_021015155.1). Lineage (NCBI taxonomy): Eukaryota > Viridiplantae > Streptophyta > Magnoliopsida > Magnoliales > Magnoliaceae > Magnolia > Magnolia officinalis. The sequence continues at coordinate 70,058,096 of JAJHSJ010000011.1, forward strand.
GTGCGCAAGGTTTTCGGCCAAAAATAGTAAGTGTCTTATTTGGCTTCACCAACCCGTTCTCCTAATTATTCTAAGCTCTTTTCACGTTGGGCGCAACTCCTAAAGCCCGACGGATGAAGAGTTATAAGCAAACTAAAACTTACTATTTATAGTAAAAACGAAATTGAAACAGGGAAACGACCGTCAAATCAGGGGTTTCTCCCAATTCCGAGCGTCGCAACCCGGCATAGCAGGGTTGGTTGGCTAAAGTAGCTCGTTCTACCCCAAAATCATATATTTTTCGTCCGCTAACTCATCCCGGATTGCGAGATACGCCTGATTTAAGGTCTGATGGTCCAGATCACTTCTGTCGCCGACCGGGCCTTTTCTGATCCAACTTTGCCATGTAATTGTCCGCGACCCGCTCTACATCACTATATAAACCCTTCATTTGGGCACCCCATCTCCCCATACGAATTTACCTTTGCCAAATGAGAGAAAGAGAGAAAGAATATGAGAAAAAGTGTGAGAGTAGGAGTAGAGAGGTTTTGGTGCTTCCCTTCATCGGTTTTCTCTAATCAAAACCCTAGCCCCGATCACTTTCCCTCGCCAAATCTATCCCACTCGCGATTGCGAGATAAGAAATAAATCTTACTTCCCAACCTTAGATTTTCTATATTAAATTGCATGAATCTTACCTAGTTGCTTCTAAATTGGTATAAGAATTATTTTTCCCAAATTCTTAATCTTAAAAGCGCTTGAACCGAGCGAATCATTGCAAAGGTGCGGACTATAAGTGTTTAGGTTGCGATTTATCAATGTTACTGCCCTACTTAATGATTTATGATTGCTAATATAGTTTGTGCATGATAACCTACACACACACACACACACACACATATATCAATTTATGTTCAATGGATTGCAATTTGTAATATAGCAACACTTACGTATTCGATGAAATGCTTGAATGAGTAGATGATTTATTTTGATGATTGAATGTGAATCTAATCATCTTTAATGCTCGTTGACTTGATTAAATTAAGAAGTAGGACTACAAGAGTAGTCTGGTTAGTTGGCAAATTTCCGGATATGGGTTGACCAAATTAGGTTGGCCACCCCGGACACATTCGATTAATATGGATCGAACACGGACGGCCGACAGTGACTGGGCCACGTGGGGTGTTTACACACTCCGTATCGGTTAAGCCAGTGTTCGTTCGTATCAACCGAAATTGTCCAAAAAACTGGCTAACCCTATATATGTTCATCATGTATGATCACAACTGTTTGAATCTGGTACACCCCCCTTACTAATTGCAAAGGTCTACTATTAACCATTACCATCACGATCCTCGAGACTCGTAAGTTGGGTACGGTGGTATGGGACACCGTGTCCGTGCTGTCGGCCTACGCTGAGGTGACAAGCTTCCCTGTAGTGACCGCGAGCATTACTTTTACAACTTGTCTTTTGTACGTATTCAACTGTGAGTGATGAACCTAGACAGATTAGGGATTACAGGCGTAAGACCGTTGTTATCGTTCATCGTCTAGTGATTCAGTTGAGACCAATGACTAAAAAAGAGGTATCCTAGCTTTTCCAAATTGCTGAATGAATAGGTATAATTAACTACTCGGCTAACATTATCATTCACTGCATCGCGTTAGTTTATAATGTGACGAAACAGGCGTTGAAGTTGCATGTTGAGGAAGTGTTGACATTTGCGAACTAGGTGGTTGGAGTCGCATGTTGAGAGAGTGTCGATTGGTGAGAACATGCATCATTTCATGAACTCCATTTTTACATTAAGAAGAGTAATTAAGAAGTGATTGTTTTACATTGCCTTAATATTTTTGTATTGGTTGACTTGATAACATGTGTAACCCATGTTTTATGGAACCACTGAGTTGATCACTCACTCCCACTTTGGGACGGTGTTTTAAAACACCAACCAGACGCTAATGTAGATGTAGGGACCATTCGAGGCCGATGCATTGGACCAGGCGGGCATGGATGAGGAAGAGTTCTCTTACTTCTAGTTTTCCGATGGGCCGATGTACGCTGTACACTTCTCGACAGGGAGAGTCGAGCGATCGGGCTTACCTAGATTCCACCTTTCTACATTTTTCTTGATTTTGGAATTGTATATTGGACTCGGCTGGACCCATACTCTGGATAATCATACTACATGCGTTTCGATTTAATTTTCTACTTTAATTATATTTATTCCGGAGTATGATACACTGTTTAGTATAATCTTATATATGCTTAATTGTCTAACGTAGAAGTAATCGATAAATCGGTTTCTGCAAAGTATAAGTGATGCTCGAAATCTCGGGAGTCGAGCATTTGCTCGACCCTTGAAATTCGGGGCGTTACAATATCTCTACTAATTAGGTTTACTCTAGCTTAGTGCGGCTAGCCTCGAATGTGGCACCCAGCCACCTTGATGTATGTGTACTATATTTACATTGTCAATGTATTTTTCCAAATCATTTTAAGGTGCAGGACCAAAAGTAAAGCTAGTCCAAATCTCAAGTGGACCACACTATAAGACAAAATGGTGATTGAGCATTAAATACTTCTGGTGGGCCATAAGTTTTGGATCAAGCCAATATTTGTTCTTTCTTTTCATCAAGATCTTTTTGTGGCCTTGTCACCGGATTGGATTGCAAATAAACATTACAGTGTACCCTAGAAGTTTTTAATAGTGGACATTTAATCACCGTCGTTTTCAGCAGTATGGTCCACATGAGACTTGTATTTGCTTCGTTTCTAGGCTCATGTCTTAAAATCATCTCAAAAAACGTGTGGATATACTCAATGTACATCAAGGTGGGTCCACCGTCAGGTGTGCACTCAATACGCTTTGCAGTGCCGTCTGCAAGGCACCATGTGAATGTTCCGTGGTCTGAAATCTGGTGGGCCACACATGACCGAGTCTCAGGATGTGGGCCCCACCATACAGGAATTTCAGCTCATCGCCACGCATGCAGTGAAACGCTTTAATCAATATTCCCTCGCGCGAATAGCTTCTGAAAAGGTAAAAAGAAAAAAGTGGATAAAGAAAAACGACTCCCTTCAACATCACATGGATTAGAGCAGGCCCAACAGCCGCCGACATAAGTTGCCACGTCAGCATGCAATTATTACACCCAGAAGGTGTAGTTAACCGCGAACGGTTTATTTAATCACAGCCGTTAATCAGTTTTAATCCTGTATTAGCGAGTCCTGCTCGAGCCAGGTTGTCCGTACAACTGACACATTTGCTGCCCACGTGGATTGCTTATGTGGGCCCACCGTGATGGTTACTTGCCATTCAAACCATTCATAAGGTGACACCTGTACTAAGGAAAACAAAAGTATCAGCTAATCCAAAACTTAGGTGGGCCTGGGAAGTTTTCAATGGTTGGTGTTTAATTTCTGTTGCGTGGTCTACTTGAGCTTTGGATCTACCTCAGTTTTGGGTGCTTTATCCTAAAATGAGCTGGCGAAACGGATGGACGGCTTGGATATAACACACATAAGAGCTTTGGGCTTGAGGCAATTCGCGTCCTGATCACGCCACAACAACTGTTCTCTCTTATCTTTTTTTTTTTTCTGACTAAAATACCCCTGCAAAGACTCGATTACCGTCTGTTCATTATCCAAGCAAATTCGACAAGGTGGGGTCCACCGCGGAGTCGCCCTATCCGGAAATCGGGAGCGGATTAAGCGCGACTCGGGTAACACGTTAGTCGGTGTTGACAGTGGGGCCATCTGGATGCATGCGATACATATCCACGCCGTCCATCAGTTTTCCCAGCCTATTTTAGAGCATTCTTAAAAAAATGAAGCAGATCCAGATCTCAAGAGAACCACATTAAAGGAAACAGTGGTCGTTGAACGTCCACCATTAAGGCAAATATAAGCTTGATCCATATTTTCCATGGCCCGCATGAAGTTTTTAATGGTAAGGATTCAATTCCTACTGTGTGATCCACCTGAGACTTGTATCTACTTCGTTTTCGGGATTATCTTCCAAAATGAGCTAAAAATTTTGATGGACGGCCTGGATATATAACACATATATCATGGTGGCCCCACGGTCAGGGTAACACCCCACTAACGTGTTACCCGGGCCACACCTAATCCGTTCCCCTGTAATTCATCTATTCAAGATGGTCAATCATCGACTGCGTGACGCATGCATGAGAAAACGTATAGTCTGTTGTCAACGTGGGTCCCACCCAGTAAGTGGACCGGCTTCATTTACCGCCATGGCATGTTACCGGGGCCCACCAAATGAAAGGCCAGGATTTCGCATGCATCTGCAATGATTCGTCTCCTATCTTTTAGCAACACAAATCGAGGCTCGGTTCGTCTGTCACGCTTGTAGAATGATCATAATCTACTATCACAAGCGTGGGGCCCACTCTTATGCACGGCCACATCCAATCCATCCTCAAGGCCGGCCCTTAAATCTCACATCGCATCCCGCAATCAGCCGGTTCGAAATCACAGGTGGGTCCCACATCAGGGAACAGACGGGCTGGGACACCCACCAGTAAAACCTTACTGATGGTGGGTGGGGCCCATCCTGTTTTGCATATGCCAGGGCCACGAGATTTAGAAGCTATGAGTCATTAGTTTTACACGGTGTGGCCCATCCGAGTTTTTAATCAGCCTGTTTTTTGGGCTGCATGGAGAACATGAGCAGCCGCACGTGATGGACGGATTGGATGTCATTCAAACATAAATGTGGGTCCCACATGCCATACTAGATTGATGTACAGTAAAAAATCCTCATTGATTAGTCAAAGATGACCCAGAAAACAGCGGTAGGGCAAACGAACCTGTGTTGGATGGATCAAGGCCCACCAATTCTACGGATAAGATCATCCATTGCACCCTATTTCTTGAAAATTGGCCGCATCCACGGTTGTGGGCCCTCAGTGACTGGTCGTGGTCGTGGACTATTTTTGCCAATGTTCCGGAACGACTGGATAAGGAAATTATCTAATTTCGTTCTTGCACCTTTACTGCAAAGGGAGGGATAGGCTCCTAATCTATGTCCGTTTAACACCATTTTAGAAATGGCCGTGACTCTTCTACCGTACACGTGGCACCGTTGTACCCCAGGCCATCCAGATTGCCGACACGGTTGTGTACGGACATGACTTGAAAATTACAACTAACCATCGTATTATGCCTTTTACGTTAATCGTCTGCTGAATTGCCTTTGGTGGTTAAGATTGCTCACTCAACAATGATTTTAGAGATGTGTTCTAACCGTAACTGGACTCACCATTTAGATTGTGTGGATAGCGGTACATCAGTCCCACACGAGTGAAAAGATGACTACTACCATTTACAAAATGGTGGTGAACTAACACAGACGTCTAGGTAAACTGCCATACGGTGATCCAGTGGGGTTACTGTGATGTACTTTATTTACATCCATGCCGTCCATATATTTTGAAAGCTCATTTTACAGCATACTAACAAAAATGAAGTAGATACAAACCTAATGTGGACCACACCACAGGAAACAGTGGTAATTGACCATTAAAAGCTTGTTGTGGGTCAAAAAATCTCGGGATCAAACTGATATTTGCGTGGTCTCTTCATAAATGTCTTTGTTACCGTATCAACAGGTTGGATGGAAAAACATTCGGGTGGGCCCCAAGAAGCTGTTAATGGTGGATATTCAATCACCATTGTTTCCTGTGGTGTGGTCCACCTAAGATTTGCATCTAATTCGATTTTTTGTATTCTGCTCTAAAATGAGCATTCAAAACAGATGGACGACGGGGATGTAAGGCACATACATCACAGTGGGTCCCACAGTCAGGGATCTGACGTTCCATCCACCGAAGCGGCGGCCGTGTGTTTCCTTCTATTTAAAGGATAATCTCGTCATTTTCGATTTTGTAAGAATTTGGTGGGCCGGAGTGTCGTCCCTTCTCATTGTCTCTCTTGTGGAATGACCAAATGAAAAGCCATCTTCCTCCTCGAGAAAAACTTCGATACTCTGGGAGAGTGTGATGGATGATACGCAGGTACTTAAAGAGTTGCGGCATATAAGTATTCAAATTAAACCATCGAAAGTTAGATGTATCATCAACCAAAAGTTAAATTTATTTTATGATACGACTATCGAATTAGAGGACATTATTGGACAGATGAAAACGAAAAACATTCAATGGTTCTATTTCTACAAACAAGTGTCCACGAAACAGAGGTTAGGATTATTCAACCAATCTGATCTTTAGATTTTTTTACTTTGGAAAAGTGGGTTGCACGGTATAATCGGTTTTATTTGAATTAATATACACCACCCATGCAGTTTCTAAAGACCTGCGTATCAGTCGTCATTTCAGCCTGAGTATCATATAATCCTCGAAGGAAAGCCTTATTCCTCCTTTTTGCCACACGCTTTCACGACTTTCTTCTTTCTTTTCCATTTGCAAAAGAAAGAAAAAGGATTTTACCTTTTATTATTGGAATAATACAGTTCTTAAAGGAAAAAAATGATTCAGTGCTCTAAAGCAGCACTAAGAGTTACAGTACTAACCCTACTTGCATAAAATGCTTTGGACAGTCTAATCAATTAATCTGAACGGTCCATTAGCCTATGGAGAGGATGATGATGACCATTTTTGAAAAACATGAGCCTTTATGATAAATACAAGCCATTCATACGTGTGGAGCCTTGGCTACCCCCACACATGCACATGTGGGCCCCACATTGATGCATGTATTTTATTCACGCCCTTCATTCATATGGGCCCTTTATATATGGCATACTGGTCATGTAGGTGTGCAATTGACCAACATTCATTATGAATTTGGTTCATTGATTACAATTCCATAGTCTATGTCTATGTTTTGCTTAATCTAAGTGTTTTTATCAGAATAAGAATTTTAATCTAAATACGAGGATTGGATGGCCAAAATATAATGATATTTCATGTGGTCCTAGACAACTTAAGATTTGGATTTCCTTAATTTTTTGGATGATATTTTGAAATGGGCTGAAAAAACAAATGGACGGCTTGGATATATGATAAATAATTAAGGTAGGCCTCACGGGTAACACCTAATCCACTCCCTGTCTTCTTACATAAAGATCAGGCCATTTCATGGCTCAGTTGGGCCATCTAAAGAAAACGTAAGCCATTGATTTATTTTTTTGTACGAAATCGCCTGATTTAAGGATGGAAAATCTAAAAGGGGTGGGCCACTCATGTAAAACTCGGATCTTGACACGCTTTCACCATCGGACAGCAAACTTCTTTAATCTTAATCATCAATCCATAAACAGCGGACATTCCATCCATGGCGAGGCGCATCATTTCAACGGCCTGGATCAAGTAAACACCGGCCCATATGTACGAATCAAGCGCATCAGCACACGATGCATGTCCTCGTGCGTCAGGACAGCAAAATTCCCCCGATCCGAAAAGACAAGAGCTATTGCCAATAATAGCACACAAGGGCAGGATCGTCATTTGGAAGATCGAAACACGATCGGGCATGCGCGATTAACCATGGTTAAGGAATTAACCCACGTGAGGTTAAGAGCGGAAAAGAGAAAGGGCAGAGCGGGCAGAGCTGTCGTGTGAATGTAGGGCGAGTGAGGGGGCAGAGCGAGCTCTCCGGTCTGACTCTTACATAGCAAGCCCTGCTTTTTTTAGACGCTTCGGTCTTTCTCGTGTCGGGGGCCGTTCCCCGCCGAAATATCGGCCGTTACGCTCCCATAGTTGCCTCCCCTTCCGAAATCCTCCCGAATCGTATCGGTTTCGGATTGTTGCACCAAAATCGCTGGAGGAGAGCGCCTTCCGGAAGCTGAGCTCTGGTTTTCGAAAAGGATTTGGCCTGATTTGTTTCTGAAATGACGAATTCAGGTAGTGGATTGATCTGATTATTTCGGGCGGGGAATCTGACGCATGAGCTCGGAGAATCGGCTGGAAGTCTGTCACGCGATCTGTGTTTATTTTTACATTGTCTCTCACTCCTTCTGCCTGCGGGAGAAGTTGCTGAAACGTCAGGTTCCGGTACGGGTTGGGACTGTTTGTACGGCGAAGAGAGGATCTGAGTCTCTGCCGGGAATTTTCTGCGGCGGCTGACGTTTGTTGGCCATTTTTTCCGGCGGATAAATCGATGAAGGCACCGGCGAATGGAGCGACGGCAAATCCCTGCGACGGTAGTAAAAGGAAAATGATATTTGCACCCCCTGTTTTTTGATACGTACGCCCTTCTTCCCTTCATTTTTGAGAAAAGGTGTGGGCAATGAAGTGAGAGAAAGAAGAGGAAATGGCGCGTATGAATTAAAAAAGAGGGTGCACGTATCAGCTCCCTCCAGAATCCCTTCCATTTTCAGAATTTTTTGAGTCCGTCGTTATTAGTTTCGGTTGAGGTGATCCATCCAATGACGTGTCGACACGTGTCGTGCGCAGGGGAGAGGAAGAGCATCAACCCGGAGCTGTGGCATGCGTGCGCCGGACCGCTCGTTACACTGCCGCCCGTCGGAAGCTACGTGGTCTACTTCCCTCAAGGCCACAGCGAGCAGGTACGCCAGTCGGGGTCATTGCTATTGTGCGCCGGGGTGCGTTTAAGCCTGCCAATGTTCACCTCACATACGGTTGCTTTCGATTGACCAGCAAATAGCATGGTCAATCGACAGCAAAAGGGTACTAAAATCAGTGTCTTGCTATTGTGCGCCGGGGTGTGTCTAATCTGGTTGCCGTTAGATTGAAACAAAGCAGGACAAATTTATGGTTAGGGTTTTTGCTACTGTGCACATCTGCAGAGCATAGAAATTACCAAAAAATGAATTAACTGGGTTTAACTATAATGCGCCGTGTGGTGAAGCTTTTAAACCTCCTCCTCTGTGGAGCTTGTATAATGTCAGATTATGATTTCACGTATGGAATTGGAATTTGACTCTTTTTGTATTTTTTTCTCTCCTTTTCTGGGTTGTTTTTATTGGAGTGTGGATATTTCACTTTCATGGAGTGTTTGATTTAGGTTTCTAATTATTTATTATATTTACTAGTGGAGTGGGTATGAATCCTGCTTTTTTCTTCGTACTTTTGCGTTTTGAATTTTCATTTAAAAAAAAAAATTATTTTGAGTTCTATAGTAGTTTTTCACACATTTCCAGTTTGTCCTTTTATTTTTCTCTTTCTATGCCATTTTCTATTTTAGTATTTATTTTAGGTCAAGATGAAAAGGTGAAAGTAATGAATAGGAAGTGCAGATTTGATTTATTTTTCCATGTCTGGTAATGGGTTTTAATCTTCATCATCATCTTCTTCTTCTTCTTCTTCTTCTTCTTTTATTTTTTATTTTTTATTTTTTATTTTTATTTTTATAATTTTAGCTGTCTGCAAATTGACATATTGGTAAAGATATTGTAAATAATACCTTTCTGTCAGTTTTTTTTTTTTTTTTTTTTTTTTTTTTTTTTTTTAAATATTAATTCATGGTTCCATTTTTTTGGTGATTGATGGCAAATGGTTTGGTTTCTCATTTTCAATTTCATCATTTTCTTATGAGTAATTTCATCATTTGTTATTATTAAAAGAACAATATAATTTCTTGTTATCAGTCCTTTTCCTCAGTGGTCACCCATGTTCTTTTAAAATGGGTTGGGGTTATGATTTTTCTTCATCAATATTTTATGCCTACCATTTGATTATTATTATTATTTTTTTTCTTTTTCCACACTTACGTGTATCTTTTATTTTATCCTACTCTGGTATTTTCACTACATTTTATTGTATAAGCCTAATAACATTTTCACACAAGAAAAAACTGATAATGGATTGTTACCCGAAGTCTGAAATTCTGAAAGAAGACGTATGCAGCCTGAATTTGAGTGAAGTCAAAACAAGGTCGAGTACACAATCAAGATTCTTAAGTCTTTAGGTCAAGGCATTCGAGTTTCTTGTGTACCAATTTTCTTGAGTTTTTGCAAAGCTAAATTATCCCCTTGATAAGAGTCTTGCTGAAACCGATTCTATGAGTTTTTCAAGTACTTAATTGACCCCCCAAAAAATGGTGCTTCATTGACTTCTAATAACAATTGGGTCTGAAGGAGCTTTGCTTAGCCCATGGGCCTGTACCAGGCAGCTTATGTGCATACCAGGTGCAGATTAGGTGTGGCCCCAGCCTCACCCAAGATGGTGCGACCCTTACTGTGGGGCCCACCTTTATGTATTTATTCTATATCCACGCTGTCCATCCATTTGGCTGGATCATTTTAGGACATGAGCCCAAAAACGAAGAAGATCGAAATCTCAGGTGGACCATGCTATGGGAAGCAATGATAATTAAACGCCCTACCATTAAAAACTTCCTAGGGCCCACTATAAAGCTTACTTGCCATCCAACCTGTTGATAAGGTCACATAAAACTGGATGAAGGGGGAAAAAACAAATATCAGCTCAATCCAAAACTTATGCAGCCCATTAATGGTCAATCACCACTGTTTTATATTGTATGATCCGCCTGAGATTTGGTTCTTCTCCATTTTTGGCCTCATGCCTTAACATTATCTGGAAAAATGGATGGACGGCGTGGATATAGAATACATATATCAAGGTGGGCCCCATGGTAGGGGCCGTACGGCTTGGTTGAGGTCAGGGCCATACCTAATCCGCTTCCGTGCTTGCCACCACATGTGCCAGCGTGGAAGATGCATGCAATATCCAAGACATCCATCAGGTGGGTCCGACTAGGTAGATGTTCTCACCCAAAAACAAATCTGGTCTGGTCATTTGGTGGGACACGGCATTAGAAACAAGCAGAAAAATTTTCAGAGTTGGACATTAGTTTCATAAACTGTTGCCCACATAACTTGTGGACCAGCCTGATTCTTTGGTAAGGGCATCTACGTTGTATTATCTATGTGATGGATGGCTTGGATGTTGTATCATGGCACGTGGTGTGTACATGAGCCGTCTTGTACACGCATGTGGGCTTAGCCAAACTCAGGTTTGAAGATTGTCTAAAGTTTCAGCCCATGCATATTGGATGTTCGATTCATCTGTTGTCAGCTTATATGTAATCTCTGCTTTGTTTCTCTATGTATTATTATTTTTCGATTTTTAATATATTTTTATTGATTTCCTGTTCAAAACTCATTGATTATATCAGAACCTGGCTGAGTTGTCTCAGTTCTTTGGCCCCAAATTATGAGTCCAAACTCAAGTTTTGTTAGAAATTTGGCAAATTGTCCATTGCCCTTACCCTTCACAAAATAAATAAATGATAAAATCAGTTGTCCTGGCTCGGCTGAACTCGACATGCAAGAGACTGGTTTCTACTTCGGACCTAAGTGTTGTGAACAATGGTTTTTTTTTTTCCACAGAAGGTCTCAATGAACCATGATTTATAATTGTGATCATGGTTTTAAGTATCGGTATTGGGCATGTATCATGCGGCTGCTCCATCCTTAAGGGCTGCCTGGCAGATGGCATGGTTCTGTTAACCGCTCAGTGCATGACAACTGTCACCTAACATTCCTTCGACTGCTCAAAGCCTAATAGATGGCGACATGTGTACACAGTCTGGCGGATCTCATCTATAAAACCCATTGAGTGGTGGATATCATCATCCCTTCTAGTTTGTTTGCACTCACCGACGTGTGATCTATGTTGACCTCGAAGCGCGTTCGCACTTTCCATGAAATGGCCCATGCTAACCCCAAGCGTGTTCGCACTGTCCATAAGGCAGGCCACACTACCATGAAGTTAGCCGTGCTATCCACAAGATAGCCCACGCTTCCACTAGTGCAACCCCCTATTATTATTATTATTGTTTTTTCAATTGGATAAATTGCATTTTTAAAAAAAAAGGCTAAGGCCAAAATTACAAATATACATATATTCACCCCCGGTAAGGAGTCTCAAATACGAGACCTCCCACTTTTTTTTTTTTTTTTTTTTTAAAAAGAAAATCATCCATTCATAACCATCAACAAAGTTACAGGAAAAGGCTTTCGGGCGCACACGGGTAGACAAAAGGATGCCCTGTACCGCCTATCGTGTGGCTATACAAAAGAACGAAGAAAGATAAGTCAGAAATTAAATCTCCCTTAAAGCTCCAATACCCGCTCTATCGAGGAAACAGAGCCCCCTGATCATCCTAGGGAGGTCCGACCACCTATCCGCCCGGAAAGATCCCTGATTGGCCGCTCCCAATCGAGCAAGCCCATCAGCTGGCCCATTGATTTCCCGGGGAATAAGAGAAATGGAGAAATGACCTTCCTTTTGCAGATTATTTATTCTCGATATCCAGTAATCCCACTTTCAGTGAAGGACCAACTTCCCCTTGAAGGCATCCGCCACAAAGGAAGAATCTGACTCAATGAGCACATCCTGCAGACCCCGTTCTATACTAAGCTGCATCGCATCATGGAGAGCACGAAGTTCAGCTCTGTTGTTTGAAGCTTGTCCGTAGCCCGAGTAGAACACAAAAATAAGGTTTCCATTGGCATTTCTGCAAATGCCCCCTCCCCCACTCGGGCCGGGATTACCAGCTGCAGCCCCATCAATGTTAACTTTCACCCTGCCTGCTTGTGGTTTAGACCACTTAACAACAAGACTTGAAGGAGGCGCAGTGGGTCTGTGACAAAGACCAAGGTGGAGAGCGATCTGGTTCGGAACATGGGTACCCTGGAACATCCTTCCTAGCAGCTATTTGACATTGCTGATAACCTTATTGCTAGAAGGGACGGTTCCATCAAACTTGGCTGAATTTCTCATCTTCCATAGTTCCCAAACAATGATGCATGGAGTTAAGCGATAAATAAGATGAGATTTTCTACCTGATTGAGAGGAATTCCACCATGAAAAGAAGAGATCTGCAGTTGAAAAAGGGGAAGACAGGTGGATATCGAAAATATTCATGAACTCTATCCAAACGGTGCTGGCAATCGCCCCAGAGTAGAAAAGATGGTCCAACTTCTCCGGCTGAGGAGAGAAATTTGTCTCACTAACTCAACACAAGCACTTAGAAGCCAGGGAGATACCTTTCGCCTGAGTCCTATCATTCGTGGGGACGGCCCGGTGAAACAACCTCCAAGTGAAAATAGAGATTTTTTGGGGGAGGTTTTGGTGCCAGATTTGCATGGCCCAGTCAAAAACCTGCCCAGCAGATCTGCATACCGTCAATCCTGACTTAACTGAGTAACAACTGGTCCGATCGAGGGGCCATATACGGCGATATGGTTGGTCCGACGTGCAAATATCAGAGTGGATAATGTGTTCCTTGATACCTGATGGAAGTAGGTTGAAAGCCGCTGATCAGTCATTGATGCCATCATTGGTGATCAAATTGTTGACTGACATATATAGAAGGTCGTTGGGAATCAGTCGAGCAATCAAATCAATTAGTCGGCCCTTCCCTGTCCAATTTTCATGCCATAGGTTCAAGGTGCCACGACCCACCTTTCATAGCGGCTATTAAGAACCGGGTATAGCGCCAGAATATGCTTCCACATGGGAGAGAGGGAGGGCGTGGATGTGGTCGGCGAGGCATCTGTCAGTGGGCCGTATCTCGCTGCAATAAAAGCCGCCCACAAACTACTACTTGGACGAACTTTAGCTATCCAAGCCATCTTCAATCTGAGCGTAGCTATAACATCTCGGAGTTTTCTGATACCCAAGTCGCCTTCCTCTTTAGGCATAGAGATTTTGTTCCACTTTATCCAGTGGCATTTGTTTTTCCCATCTTGCCAACCCCAAAAGAACTTGGAGAAACTAGATTCCATTCTTTGCAAGATCTGGGCTGGAATCGAGGCCGCCAACATGGCATGAATCGGAATTCCATAGAGGACATGGTTGATAAGCGTACATTTGCCCGCCTAAGAAAGGATCCGAGCCTGCCACCTTTGAATTTTCTTCTCGATTTTTTCCATCAGAGGGCGAAACAGAGTGATGTTTGTCCTACCTTTGAAGAGGGGGATCCCGAGGTAAATGAAGGGCGTTGATGAAGAGGGGGTGCCAATTTGCCTCTGGATGCTTCTAATACGATTGACCGGCATTGCGAATGGGAGATGAGTGCAGCTTTTTTGGAAGTTGATCCATTGTCCTGATGCCATTTGGTATGTGTATAGAAAATTTGTCACCGCTCTGATAGTTTGGCTGCCACCATTGAAGAAAAGAACCGTGTCATCAGCGTAAAGAAGATGTGTAATCTGCTCACATCCCCGTTTTAATTTGAACGGAATACAGCTGGGACTAAGAAACAGCTTGGCGAAACCCCTACTCAGAACCTCTGCAGCAAGGATAAATAGGCTCGGAGACCTCCCACTTTGATACCACTTTGATGTAGGATAACTAACCAGTTGCTCTAAAAGCTCGAACTGATAGAGTGTGGTGAATCAGCCTAAGCCCTACTTCACCTGGGTTAGGCTCTCGGCCGAACCTCCTCGTGGGCCCCACTTCACATGGGTTCTACCTCACACTAGCCGCCCACCACGAGTTTGCCCCCGCTTCACACAAGCCGCCCCACTCAAGCTCGATGTGAAAATGCCCCCGCTTTAGCTGCCCCATTGAACGCAACCCTCGAAAGCTAAGAAAGGAAACAGAAACTACACTTCCACCCACTCCACATTTTGAATAGCCAACTTAAAAGATCTGCACTGCCCCACACATTTTGTTTTTGAAGCATTGCTCATTTTGTTCCCACTATAAAGCCCAAAGGATCGCTAACATGCATAATCTCCACACCTTTTTCCCTAATTTCCCCGACTCCCCACCATGCCAAGCAATGAGGAATCCCTCTATTGCATTTGGGAACACCCATATAACCCCAAAGAACTGAAGAAGAAAAAATCCCAAAGCCACCCTTTCATGCATTCCATGACCATATCATGCCTCCCAATTAACGATATCAATACAGCCCCAGATTGCCTATCTTTGTATCATATCGGATATTTGGAACCATGCTTCTTATCCCACCGCCGAATTTTTACCAAAATTTATACTATGTTCCATTATGAACTTGTGAGGAAATTGAATGACAAAGAATAAACAAAAAGGCATATTTTATTTTGTAATGGAAAGGAATGGAATTTATCAACCAAAATTTGAAATTGCATTTGAGTTTTCCATAGGCTGAGGATAAATAACGTTTGTAGAATCTGCCCACATTTTTTCTAGCAAAAGAGTGTAGGGACTATTGAAAATTTGACAAAAACTTCGAACTGAAAATACCATTTTTTAAAAAATTCATTACCATTAAAAAAAAAAAAATTGTAACCATGAAGTTTATTGGTAAAATGGGTTGAAATTTCCATTGTACCTTTTGTTTTTCATTATATTGTGTATCCATGCAGAAGGCAATGTGAACAGGTAAGCAGGTTGGATATGTCAGTTACATGCTGCTTTTACATTATTTTTCATAATTATTTTGTGGGAAGCTCATAAGAAATTTTGATTTCCAGGTTGCAGCTTCTATGCAGAAGGATGCCGATGCTCACATCCCAAACTACCCAAATCTGCCCTCAAAGTTGATTTGCCTCCTTCACAATGTCACATTGCATGTATGGCACTGTTTTCTTCAGTTTTTGTCATTTCTACTCATAAATAATAGTTTTTGTGACTATGGAAATGTTTTCTCTACTCCCATTCCTGCTGAATAGCTTTTTGTTTATCAATGATGTCAAAATTTTACTTCTGTTACCTTTCAAAACTAAAAAATAAATTTACTTCTGTTCTGTTTTTTATTTTCTAGGCTGATGCAGAGACAGATGAAGTTTATGCTCAGATGACACTTCAGCCGGTCAATACAGTAAGTATGCAACTTGTTAGATGTATACTTGAGAGAGTTTGGAGTTTTGATTGGTGAGCTGGAGACAAAATCAAGCATCAACATTTTTTTCTCAGAAATAGAGCCAAATCATTTTGCTGGAACTACAGAAATGAGGGGAACTGATGTTTAACTTTCTTTTTTTTTTTTAATGGTTTTGAATTTTTCTACGGTTTAGACGATTAATTGCTAGAAAGTTGTGACATCTAGTAAACTTTTGATTGCTGCCATCATGCAATATTGATAATCAAGAAATTCTCTATGTTCCCATTTTTGTAAAATTTTGAATTATGATTGCCAATTGGCTGGGTAGAAAGGTTAGGATAATTAGGACATTGTCTTCCACCACTCTCCTTTGAGGAATAACATCATTCCATGGATCATTTTGATCAACCAAAGCATCCTATCCCAGAGAAGATTTTGGTTACGGCTGCGCTTTTTTTATTTTTTTAATGGGCAACTCAGAAATTTAATTAGAACGAAAAGGAAGATTGAAACAGGAGAATACAAACTGCAACAAACAGACTACCAACTCCAACAAAATTAATAAAAGCTCAACTTCCCCAGATAGCTATAACCATCAAAAGGCTATCTCCTACCCACCACTAGGGGAGTGCCCTAACCGATCCTCTTTAGCAAAACTGTTTGCTTCAGAGTTGCCCTCATGATCCACTGGAAAAGAAATGGCCATAATGTTATCACACAGATCCAATGCCTCAATTAAATCAGCAATCCTCTATGGGCAATTACCAGTTCTAGCCCAGTTTATGGCATTGCTTGAATCGCCTTCAATGATTATCAGGGAAACATTGAACTCCACAGACACTTTAATCTCCTAAGCAACGCATGGCTAGTGCAAAATTAGAGTCCTTAATCCTGAGGGAACCTGAGAACTTAATTGAGGAGACACCCACACCTGACCAGGATTCGCAAGAGAATGCCCGTAAAACTTTAGCTGCTGCAAGCATCAACCTTATATGTGACAACAAATGTTATGCCTACCCTTGCTTTTATAAACAGTGCAATATTTGCCTTTTCACACCTGGTAAAAGTTCCTGACTTTCTGAATTTACTGTGTGATGCAGTATGAGAAGGAGGCATTATTGGCATCAGATCTTGCACTCAAGACAACTAAGCCGCAGACGGAGTTTTTCTGTAAGACGCTAACTGCCAGTGATACTAGCACTCATGGAGGTTTCTCCGTACCGCGCCGTGCAGCAGAGAAGATCTTCCCTCCTCTCGTAAGTGAATTTCATATCCAAATGTTTGATACCATATTTTCAAAGCTCTATGAGAGTCAATTATACATTTGTTTCCCTTGGCACTTTATGTAGGACTTTTCAATGCAACCACCTGCGCAAGAACTGGTCGCTAGAGACTTGCATGATAATGCATGGACCTTCCGGCATATCTACCGAGGTGAGCCAATTTGATTGTCTTTCAAAAGATTGAAAGTTGATAAACTCTAAACCAACTTGGTCTTGATGTGGTGTTGCAGTGAAACTCGTTCAAGTAGCCCAATACAGTTTTCAAGTTTAAAACCTTATGATAAATATGCATTACTTTTCAAAAAGAACTTGTAAATGTAAATTTTCTAGTGTCGTGGGTGTGCTCCCCACCATGGTGTGCCGTAAAGGCCGTTACGTAAAGGTAACGGTGGCAACCGTTACACGTTACGGGGTCGTAATGGCCATAACAGCCGTTATGGAAAAAACAAAATGACCTATAATAGCCGTTAACGGCACGTTACATCCCATATAAAGGCCATAATAGCCCCGTAATGGTCTATTATTGGACATACAAAAGTTTTTCATACTTTTTAATCAACATTACGGGGCAGATACATGTTTTTCGAGGGATTTTTCAATAAATAAAAAAATAAAACAGAGAGACCGTAACGGCCATTACGGGGCCGTAACAGCCGTTATGCCCCGTATTGTAAAGGTAAGAGTGGTGGCCATTACGGCCACCGTAACTGTTACAGAACACATTGCTCCCCACAAACGCTAGTTCAATTCCCCTTCCCGGGATTACCCGATGCACATGGTTTGCGGGTGATTGCATGCATCTGCAGGGAATAGTCTCACCTCAAAATAGGGCGGGGACACCCTGACGTCATCAAAAAAAATAATTAATCACTTATTTTTTAGTTCCAAGAAAATCAAGCTACTCTCTTTAGGGGTTGAACTCTCAATCCCGACCATGTTTTGAGCGAGCAAAGTCACTTGACTAGTTTTTCAGTACATAGGTGAGCTTTCAACGCCAAATGATCATTTGTCCAATGTCCTCATGCATATTTATAGAGATACTTTTTACATAAATATGGCTTCCTTCTTTCCATGCAAAAAATTAATGTTCTTTTTGTAACTGCAGGTCAGCCAAAGCGGCATTTACTTACAACTGGTTGGAGTCTATTCGTGAGTGGAAAGAGGCTGTTTGCTGGTGATTCTGTCTTATTTATTAGGTAAATGCTGAAAGCTATTAAATTACAAATAAAACCGCACCTGGTTATTCTTCATTTTCTGGACGCTGATTCTTCAAAACAGATGTAGCAACTGGCATTATTCCATCATCTTTTCATTAGGAGGAAATTCTTGTGAAAGTACTCCACAAAAGATCAACGAATGCTGAATCATTGTGTGGGAATTTGATGAATAAAACTGATGATGGTTCTTGTTCGTTACAAAGCTTATTAACCTTTTCAGTTTATTATGAGAACTCAAGATCTTTGTCCATATCTTTTATTATATGAATAAGTGCCGATTTATTGACTGCTGATTTCATTTTATCTTCTTCTCTGTTCATTCATATGTTGATTCATAACAGATACGTATGAGCCTTTCCATAATTTCTGATTCAGAGTCTGCTATTCCTTCTTAATTGTTTCATTGCTTGTGCTCATGAACAGAGACGAAAAATCACAGCTTCTCTTGGGTATCAGGCGAGCTAACAGGCAGCCTTTGAATATGTCGTCATCTGTTTTATCAAGTGATAGTATGCATATTGGGATTCTAGCAGCAGCTGCCCATGCTGCCGCAAACCACAGCCCCTTCACCGTATTCTACAATCCTAGGTCAGTGACTTCTTTCCTCTCCACTTCTCTATCTCTATGTAAATTTTGTGATTCAGCTTTCACATGTTCTAGAAATATGCATGTCTTCGAATAGAGTTTATCAAGGTTGGTTATATATATATATATATATATATATATATATATATATATATATATATTTAAATATTTCTGAAAACAATTTTTTTTTCCCTGCAGGGCCAGTCCATCGGAATTTGTTATTCCTTTAGCCAAGTACAACAAGGCCATCTATGGCAACCAAATATCCCTGGGCATGCGCTTCCGAATGATGTTTGAAACTGAAGAGTCAGGAACAAGAAGGTGATTTGGCGCGTTTATTCTCTCATAGGAGGCCTTATTTATAACGTCGGTCTTCCACAGTTTATAGAGAAAACATAAATAGGTTTAAATATTGAAACTTGATGTGGGCAATAGTCCGTTCCGACTAGAAACCCAATGAGGGTCTGAATCCCTAGTTAACTCGAAGTTGAATAGTGATCAGGTACTCAATTGAGTATCTCAAGTTTGAAAGCTTATGCTTTAGCTTAATAAGTTGCTCCTTTAACTCAAATCAGAGAATTTTTTTCAAGCTGTTCTTGGAGTTTTTAAACAATGGAAAGTGATGTTGTAATCTTCGTTCTGCAGGTATATGGGTACAATCACTGGCATCAGTGATTTAGATCCTGTGAGGTGGAAAAATTCGCAGTGGCGTAATCTACAGGTATAATTCACAGAGTAAAGATTTGATGTTTCTTACTGTACTAAATTCTGTTTCCTTTATTTAATATTCATTTGCATTTTTGGCATCCTTTGTTCTTAAACAGGTTGGTTGGGATGAGTCCACTGCTGGTGAAAGGCGTAATCGGGTCTCAATCTGGGAGATTGAACCTGTGGCAGCTCCATTTTTCATCTGCCCCCCGCCCTTTTTCAGATCAAAGCGCCCCAGACAACCGGGAATGTCAGGTACTCTCTGCAATGTCATTCTTTTCTTAAACATGTCGGTTCACAGTTGGGCTGGACATCAAGCAACCTTTTAGGTTCTGATTCTTGAAATGTATGAGAAAAGCCCTAGGAAAATGGAGATCGCTCTTAAGGTTTTTCTGATAACAAGTCTAGATTGAAAGGTAGGTGCTAGTTGCTTCACAGCTGAAGGTCAACCGGATCACTGAAATCGAAATCAAAATTTGAGAGTACCTATAAGACCAGCCATGCTTTATGAGACAGAATGTTAGTAGTAAAAGAACAACATGTTCATAGGATGAGTGTAGCTGAAATGAGGATGTTGAGATGGATGAGTGGCAAGACGAGGAAGGGTCAAATTAGAAATGAATGCATTCGAGAGAACTTATGAATAGTACCGATAGGTAATAAGATGAAGGAAAGTAAACTTGGATGGTTTGCTCATGTACAATGGAGACCAAGAACCATGCTGGTTAGGAGTGAGTTGGTACAAGTTGAAGGCTCTGAAAGGGCAAGGGGAAGGCCCAAAAGGAGGTGGATGAGTAAGAAAATACTTAATGACCTATGGTCTAGCTGTAACCGACCCCAATTAAGTGGGATAAGGCTTATATAATGGCGGGTTTCTTGCTAGCTAACAATCAACTGTGCTTGATGGACATGCCCATGGCACCATTTTTCAACAGGGCCAATGTGTTCTGTTTAAATGGCGACCCTCTTTAGATAATTAACTGTGGGACACAGGTAAACATTGCTTCACAAAAACTGATGTTTTAAAACACAGACTGCACTGGGTGGTCGGATAACTGGCATGATTACCCTTGAAAACTGGCAAGTTGCAAGGAGAGAACTGTTTTGTAACATAATGCTACTATGGTGGTCAAAGCTCGAACCCATGACCTGTGCTGGAAAACTAAACATTCTAACCACAAGCCTAACAGCATACTATATGTTGATACTCTCTGCTCTTTGTTATTTTGGGTGAAGTAAATTCTGGGCCAGTCGAGTCTGTCCGGATTGACCGGCTTTTGGACAGGAACAGTCCACGAAAACAGGTTGAGGTCCAGTCCTGGTTTTAAAGCATTGATGAAAACAAGACACGGATAGCTAACCAGCCCACTCTACATTGCTATTGCAGATGATGAGTCGTCCGACATGGAGGGCCTTTTCAAGAGAGCAATGCCTTGGCTTGGCGATGAAATCTGCATAAAGGATCCTCAGTCTCCAAGTTCCCTACTCCCAGGGCTGAGCTTAGTTCAATGGATGAACATGCAGCAAAATCCTTCACTCGCAAACACAACCATGCAGCCTGACTGTTTACGCTCACTGACCGGACCTGTTCTCCAAAACCTTGCTGCAACGGATCTCTCCCGTCAGTTTGGGTTCCAGGCGCAGATGTTGCAGCAGAACAACTTGCAATTCGCTTCTACTAGGCCACCTCAACAACCCCAACAACTAGATCACCTTCCAAAGCTACCTGTCACATTAAACCAAATGACCTCTGTTAATCGGCCACAGCAACAACAAATGGATGTCATTAATCAGCAGCAGAGGCAGCATTTGATGAATCAGACGCTTGCCCAGAACCAAACTCAAGCCCAGATTTTACTTCCAAACCACATTCAACAGCAGCAGCAGCAACCTCAGCAACCGTTGATCCAGAATCACCAGCCTCAAACTAACCTCCCCCCGAACCAGCAACAACAACAGCTGAATGTCAGTATGAATCAACAGCACAACCGACTGCCGGTTCAGCACTCCCACCAAGCAGCAAATCAGCAATTACAGTTATCTGAACATCAGATTCAGCTGCAACTGTTGCAGAAACTTCAGCAGCAGCAACAGTCTGTCTTGTCACAACCTGCATTCCAACAGCCCCAATTGTCCCAACTACAAGAGCAGCAGAGACAACTCCTTGAAGTGCCGCAACATTTACCGAACCCGAATTTGCTTTCTCAGCAACAAACGATCCCACAGCAGATGGTGAAGAACACCCAGGTAAGCATCCCATTTTCTCAGCCGATGCAACACCAGCCACAGCAGAAGCTTCAACAGCCATCAGCCATGCTGTCCGACCTGCCTGGATTGGGGTTCCCTCAGCAGCCATCAACCAATCTGCTCTCGACACCTCCCGGCCATTTATTGGCAGTGGGAGGAGCTCAGTCAGTAATAACTGACGATGTTCCATCTTGTTCCACATCACCTTCGACAAATAACTGTTCTGCCCTTCCTCAACCAATCTTAAACAGAACCCACCGTGGAATGGTCACAACCGAGGAAATGGCTCAGTCAGCAGCGACTGTTTTGAGCCCTGGCACTTTGGAAGCCATGGCTACTGGCACCAATCTAGCAAAGGAGTTACAGAAATCCAATAACCATATCAAGCCTTCGATGCGCATTTCCAAGATGAGTCAAGGGCCAGATGCACAGACACATTTAAATGTCCCACAAACAGATTACTTGGACACAACATCTTCAGGAACATCGGTCTGCCTCTCTCACACTGATGGGCCATTGCAGCAGAACTTCCCATTGTCTTCTTTTAATCCATCAGCAATGTTGTTCAGAGATACAGTCCAAGATGGCGGGGTTCACACTGATCCTAGGAATAATGTTTTATTTGGAGTAAACATTGATGGACCGTTAGGAATACCGTTGACTCCTGATCCTTCACTCGCAAAGAGCATGGCATCAGGGAAGGATTTCGAGAATCACCTCTCATCTGGGGACGTGCTGACCAACTTTGGCAGCTCCAAAGAAATTCAACAGGACCTCTCATCCTCGATTGTTTCTCAGTCGTTTGGGGTCCCGGATATAGCATTTGATCCTGGAGTTTCGCTTGATTCTACTATCAATGATGGTAGCTTCTTGAATGGAGGTTCATGGGCACCGGCTCCTCAGTTTCAGCGCTTGCGAACGTTTACCAAGGTTAGTTTTTTTTCCTTCCAATTATTGATTGTACTCTACTTGGTAATGTTTCCCTGGGAAGATTAACCATGGATACTATGCATTGTTTAACCCTATAATCTCTCATTTGTTTAGGTATACAAGCGTGGAGCTGTTGGTAGATCTGTAGATATTACCCGTTATTCGGGCTATGAAGAGCTTAAACAAGATCTAGCTCGCAGATTTGGAATTGAGGGACAGCTTGAGGATCGGCAGAGGATAGGTTGGAAACTGGTTTATGTGGATCATGAGAATGATGTCCTACTTGTCGGTGATGACCCATGGGAGTAAGTTGACTAATCTTTCTCTTGTAAGATTTTTTATTATTATTATTTTTTTTCTGAATCTTTTTCCAACTATATTGGGGCCTGTTTGGATCCACAGATTCCAAACGAGAGCTATCGCAATATGTAATTATTGTGATCAAACGTTGATTAGATATGGTGTATAAAAAGGTATTAAAAGCAGTTGCTCTATGCTGCCATGTTGTAAAAAATATGGCTTCGAAAATGCACCCAAATCCTCGTTCTAATTCACCCCATCATTTCCAAAGTCTTGAAAAGACCGTTCTACTTAGGTTGTACACTGCATACCTACAAACAGAGCTACTTCCTCATTCCATGTCTTTTCCTCGTGTCTTAGACCATAAACCATACAATATACTCCTTTCTCCTTCCATCTCCTCCCCACTCCTCTACCTCCTTCCAAAGTCGTCATTGAGAAGGATCACATCCTTCAAACACCACACCTCTATGCTGGGACATTCCACTCTCTGACCTGAAACAGCGACTGCAACCCCTCTACAGAGAAGCCATTGTCCTTGCTAGTAGTCCGGACATTTCTGTTGTAATGACTCCACAAATCAGTGAATAAGGTGGGCCTGTAAATTTCATTTGTCCCAATACGTATAATCTTCCATTCCTTCAATGTCATCTCACCCATATAAGATGCATACCATTTTTTTGCCATGGTATTCTATTCTTGAATGGCAAACAGTCCATTTTGCCACGGTTGGAATCATGAATCACGTATGCAGTAGTGTCTCCCAACACATGGATGAATGTGTCCACAAGCGCAGGTGGTCACTCATGTCGAATATTTTGATGTTTGAGGCCCTCCGAGTAAGTTCTGGCTCAAAACTGGGAGGATATGAATGCTGGAGTATCGTTTGTCATCACATGCAGTCGATTGGGTTTCCTTCCTTACGCTTATAGCAATCGCAATCCACGTGGATTGGAATCTTTAAGTTCACAGGGCGTATTCAAATGGCCAAATTAGTGTGATCTGGTAGTGGCCCTGCAAAGTATTGTATCCAGTTCAGTCGTGTCAATCATGATTTCCTAGTAGCATCCAAGCATAGATGATGGTCCACAATTGAAGCAATCAGTTGTTTCATATGAGCAAACAAATAGGGTTATTTGGCTGGCATTTATTGCTGTATTCATGTAGAGAAGTAACTGAATTCCTCGCGATTCCAATACTACACACTGGAATCCACCAATCCAAACAGGCCCTTAATCATCACAGCATGCTATAGCAACTTTTCGTGCTAAGTTGTGAAAATTTAGGCATTTGCCATCACTAGTCATTGTAGTGAAAAACTTGAAACTTGGTCTGCAAATTATGTCATTTTTAAGTACCGATTTCAGTTAACCCCAATTACTATGTAGTTTGGATTCAGTTATAATTGTGGGATATGCCTAAAAAAAATTGCAGAGAGTTCGTGAACTGCGTTCGCAGCATCAAAATTTTGTCCCCTCAAGAAGTCCAGCAAATGAGTCTGGATGGTGATCTTGGGAACAATGTACTTCTGAATCAGGCATGTAGCAGTTCAGATGGTGGCAACACATGGAAGAACGGAGGCGGCCAGTGTGACCAGATATCCGGCAACCCTTCTACTGGGTCACACGATCACTAAAAGTGAGATAGAGCTTTTAGAATGATAGAAAAAAAAAAAAAAAAAAATCAGTATAAAATTATTATTCCTGGCCGGAGAATACAAGTTCCACTTTGAGACTGAAGTGGCTAAATGATCTTTTCAGTCTCCTGGCCTTTCCAATTGCAGGCAATTTTCACATGTAAGACAGTGATAGATAAGGATTTTCCAATGAATGGCCAGAGCAACCGAGGTAGCATGGAATGTAACCAAAAAAAGAAAGAAAGAAAGAAAGAATGGGAAGATGACTACTGAAGAATGTTTGGAGGGTGGAAGAATCCATATCAATGCTGAAGAATGCTGCATCTGCAACCCTTTAACGCTAGATGCTTGTTGTAAGATTGATTTTTATATTTTAGGAGACTTACAGAAAGGCTAATGCTCGATATCTGTAGTAGGGTTTTCCATGTGTATATGTTTTTATGTAATCTGTACTGTTGAATCCTGGGCTATTTGATGAAAAGATAATTTTTAATTTCTTAAGGTGGAGGAAACTTGCACTTGCATTCCTAACATTAGCTGCTTATCATTTTCCAAGATTCCAAGGGTGAGTGATTGAACTAGAGCCCAAACCACAGGTTTGAAGAATACGCTGGCCTGAGCTGGGTTGGGCTTTTATTTTAGTTGAATGACCTACAAGTCAGTTGTCTATTAGAAGTCGTGGATGTGATCCAGGCCATGTCCAGGCCCAATTAATTTTGCATCTATCAGAATGTGGGCCCTGCTCATATCATGCAGGCTCGAGCCTAGTGATCTTGACCGGGTTAGCTTGCGTCCGAGTCTGGTCAGGCATGATTTGGGCCTGACTGGGCCCAAGCTTAACTCACTAATTAGTTTGAGAAGGATTTTGCAGCCTGGAACCAGCTGATCCTAGCCAAGCTAGGGTCCGACTCGTAAGGGCCCAAAGAGGTCAACCAAGCTCAACCATTTAGGTACCCACCAGCAAAGTGCCGACCTGGTTTCTCTGATTGTGGACTGGCTTGCTTTTAGTTGCAACCTTGAGCTCATGAGTTGGTTTGGACACGATTCCAGCCCAGTTGCAAAACCTTTGATAAAGAATCTAATAATGCCTCTTGTATTAGCCCATTAACTTCCATGTTGAAATTTGCTTTTGCTTCATAATCAACTAAACCCTTCTCTTTTTCTTTTTTCTTTTTTTTTTTTTTGATATTTTATTGGGTGGGCATTGGGTAGCAGTTTGGATGGGTTTTGCTTCACACACCACCTACACCGAACTGTCATCTGGATTGGCAAAAGCAGGAAAACATGAATCATGCTTGTTTGAAGCAATTGTGTTTTCCTCTGCTGCCCCAAAGGCGAATTAGATGGGTTTTGGATCGAGTTGCAAATCAATCCTGTTTTTGCAGTGCAATTAAGAAAATACAATTCTCACATCATCATCATCTAAGCCATGTCCCAACTAATTGGGGTAGGCTACATGAATACTTTTCTGCCATTCCACTCGATGTCTCATTTGCTAGGAAAAAAAAAAAGAGAAGAAGAAGAAGAAAGAAGAAAGAAACGTATGAAAGTACACACTAATATTGGCAAAATAAATACACAAGCATATTCCAGCAGAAGGAAGACTGAAAATGCTCTTTCCTTGATCTTTTCTAATTCCAGTATGGCCTCATACTGGGGATAATCAAATCCCAATTCTTTCACTTTTTTTTTTTTTTCCGAAACATATCCCAAACCTAATCTTTTATGAAAATACCTAAAACAGAAAATGCTAACGCCTTTTTGCTCGAACGGATTTCAAAATGGAAACATTGCCCACCGAAACGATACAGCGCCAATTAGAGCCATCCTGTGGGGAAAACATAAGAAAAATTCTATGGAAGGATCAGACTGCTCGAAGACTTGGATCATATCTGGAATTTGGTTGATCTCAAGATCACAATGCTATAGTAGTTGCAGCCATTCCTACTGTACATGTGGCACATTTGCAGCTGGTTGGAATCATCGGGATAAGGGTTGTGGTCTATGGGCCACACCTTAAAAAATTGCTTTGTTTGGACAATCCTAAACATCCAATAATGGATGTTTACCCATTGAATGTATGGACCATACCACAATCTCTAACCTTCCATTTACCAGCCACCTGCTGAAGGTCATCTGTTGAGTGCAACGTATGGGCAATGGACCACCATGGCACGGCCATTCAATTGGTGGGTATAGATCTATGAACACATCACATGTACTGTGCGAATGACCATCTCCCAACCACTAAATTATTGATCTGAGATATTGCAACCACTAAATACGAAACAAAGAATGTTTTGTATTTTTTCACCAAAAAAAAAAAGCAAACATGGAGATGATAACTTCTAATCGACTTTCAGAATTTGAACCAATCAGCAATAGCATATCTAATGTTCTCAGAGCTGCAAAGGCATCAATCAACAGAAAGATGGTAGCAGAAGGAAAGTGAAAGAAGAACAGCCAACTCACTTGCATTAGATTAGATTCAGAGTGTAGCTGGAAACAAGTTATGAGCCCATTTCTAGGGAAATGCCATAAATTTGCTGGAGTGTTTATAGAATCATAGATTGACACAGAGTGCTTTTTTTTGTTGTCTGTTTTCTTTAACAAACTCTGTCAAATTGGGTAAATATAGAGATACTAATTGGCACTTCTGCTCAATTTGGATAATCGGCAAGGTTGGCCTTGTTGGTTTTATGATGTGTGACTGAGACAAGCATGGTGCAATTGTTAGAATATCAGTTTTGGAGAAGTAAAACAGGATATAGTGTATTGGAATCTTCTACTTGTGATCAGTGTTCGAGTTTTCGGTATCACTACAAGTTTCGCTAGCCGGAGATAAAGATATAATATTGTTATCACCGATAATATTGCCAATAACCAGAAATGCAGGGGAAAAGGGGGAAATATGGAGAAAATGGTGGAATTTTTTAGTGAAACTTCATGACATGCCTAAATACACATATTTACATATTCATAAATGAAAAAATTGCAAAAAGAATGCATTAAATTAGAAGTTTCCATTTAATGGGGGCTAAAAAGCATGCGTTATCGTAAGAAATCACTCAAATAGTAACCAAAATGAGTTTATATAATACAAATGCAGCTGGCGTACGGTAATTAAGACATGTAAAAGTAAATGAACTCAAATATGCCAAATCAAGGATGGATCAGATTATCCAATCAGCGTGGTATTTGATACTTTGGCTGCGTATGACGCTTGATACCTAGCATTTGAAAATGGTACATGTGGCAAATTCTAACATAATCTAAATCATATTTTCGCTTCATCAAGATCTGTGTGACCTAATCAAGAGGTAGGATGGCCAAAAAAAAAACGATTACAATGGCCCTATGAAGTTTTTAATGGTGGGCATTTAATCACCACTATTTCCCTTAGTGTGGTCCACGTCCACCTGAGATGTAGTCATGCAGATCTGTCTCATTTTGAACTCATGCCTTAAAATTATCTATCAAAATAAATGGACGACATTGATAAAATATTTATCATTATGATGGCCCCACATAACATCGACCCATCAATCCACCGATATAAACAAGTGACACGTGCGCACAGTATAAATCAGTACCCTTATCGTACTGAGTCAACTGTGTGGGGCCCATTGTGATTTATGTATTTTATCCACCCCATCCATCCATTTTACAAGATAATTTTAAGGTTTGATCCCAAAGATGAAGCATATCCAATGCTCAAATGGACCACACCACAGAAAACAATGTTGAATTGAACATGCCTACCATTGAAAAATCATTAGGGGCCACAAAAGTTTTGGATCCATGTCATTTTTGTATTTTACCTTCATCCATCTTCGTGTTATCTTATGAACAACTTGGATGACAAATAAACACCACTATGGGCGCCTAGGAAGGTTTCAATGGTAGAAATCATTGTCCCCACTGCCTTGGCAGTGTGGTCCACCCTAGCTTTGGATCTGCCTCATTTTTGGGTTAACTACGTAAAATGATCTCGCTAGTTGGATGGACCATGTGGATATAACACATAAATCATGGTGGGGTCCACAGAACTTGGTGACTTCCACACGCCATTGATGTCGCACCCGCATACCACGTTAAAAGGAAGCTAACTCAGTGGGCTAAGTGTACTGAGTAAACTTTGTGGGGTCCAACGTGATTTATGTATTTTATCCACTCCGTCCATCCATTTTAATATATAATTTTTGGGCTTGGGCCTAAAAATGAAACATATCCAAACCTCAAGCGGAACACACAATGGGAAACAGTGTGAATTGAACATCTACCGTTGAAAATTTCCTAGGGGCCACAAAAGTTTTGGATCAAGCTTGTATTTGTGTTTTCCCTTCATCCATGTTTGTCTGATCTTATAAACAGGTTGGATGAGAAATAAACATCACTATGGGCCCAAGAAATGTTTCAACGGTGGAAGTTATTATTCCAACTGTTTCCAATGGTATGGTCCACTTGATCTTTGGGTATGCTTAAATTTTGGTCTCAACCCCTAAAATAAGATGGAAAACTGATGGACGGCATGGATAGACCAGATACATTCACGGTGGGCCTAATAGAGTTTACTCAGTACGATAAGAGCGTACTGAGTAACTTAGTACCCAATCTGATTTCCCATAGGGCTGGTGGTCAGTGCTCTGTGGGCCCCACCATGATATATGTGTTTCATCCATTCCGTTCATTCATTTTTAAAAATTATTTTATGTCTTGATGCCAAAAATGAGAGGGATATAAATCTCAAGTCGATCACACAAAGGAAAACAATAGTTGTTAGATATCCATCATTAAAATCCTCCCAAGGCCCACTGTACTGTTTATTTGACATTCAATCTATTGATTAGGTCATACAGGCCCAGATAAAGGGAAAAAACAAAGATCAGCTTGATTCAAAAGTTTTATGGCCCCCAAAAGGTTTTTAATGGTCGACGCTCATTCAACACTGTTTCATTTAATGTGGTCCACTTGAGATTGAGATATATCTAATTTTTGGTCTCTTAAGTTAAAATGATATTGAAAAATAGATGGACGGAATGGATGAAACACATACATCATGGTGGGTCCCACAGAGCACCGACCATCAGCCATTGGCTGGTGGCAGGGGGAGTTGTCAATCCGTTCCCAAAACGCGGACGCTAACAGGTTGAGTAGCAAGACTCGCTACACGTCACCAAGTTTTGTGGACCCCACTATGATGTGCATATTGTATCCACAACGTCCATTCATTTGGAGATATTATTTTAAGGCATTACCCAGAGAACGAGGCAAATCCAAAGCTTTAGTGGACCCCACCACAGAAAACAGAGGGAAGATTGATGTACACCGTTGAAACCTTCCCAAGCCCACCATGATGTTTTATCGAAATCCAACCTGTTCAAAGGTTAACAAAGACGTTAAAGAAGGGAAAACACAAATATCAGCTTGATCGAAAACTTTAGTGGCCTTTAGAAGTTTTTAATGGTGGTGTCACTATCCCCACTGTTTTCTGTGGTGGGGTCCACTGGAGCTTTGGATGTGACTCATTCTCTGGATCTTATGCTAAAATGATCTCTCCAAATGGATGGACGGCGTGGATACAAAACATACATCATGGTGGGCCCACATAACTTGGTGACGTCACTTCAGTAGCAGTCTCGCTACTCAACTTGTTAGTAGCCAATCCGCGCCCGTAAAAACCCTTGTAAGGAAGGAACCCCTCCACCTTCAATCTCGAACAAAGCTTGCGTTTGCGAAACGGAAGAGGGTTTCGGAAGGGAACCCTCGAAACCCTAAATTTTCGACAGAAAGTCTCTCCAAATCCCTAATCTTCAGCAGATTCTTTGCCGAAATCATCTCTAGGTTTGAAAATTTTGAGTATTCAAAGAAAAAAAAGTGGAAAGGAGAGATCAGATGGCACTTACGGCACAGCGATCAATCAATTGGCCCACCGCAATTTCCGTTCACCAATCCTCTTCTAAGATTGGCCCTCCTCTTCTACAAGTACGGAAATCCGCAAGTTTTCCCATTTTTTTCCTTTTTTTGGGATATTTTGCGTATTTACGCAACACCCCGATGTTATCGGTCTTTTATCGTTGAAAATGGGTTGTTTGCTACAGTTATCCCGTGATTTCTCACTGACAACTGAACTTTTCGCAAAAAAATCGATAAAATCACCGAAAAATTGGCGATATTAGGAAGAGAAACGAAAAAAGGGAGCTTCGGTGTCGGAACTCCAGCGATACCGAAATTATCGGCGATAATTCGATAATATCGCCGATAATTTAAACACTGCTTGTGATCCACCATTTACACCCACTCTCATTGATCATGCACATACTTTCTACTTTGAGACCAAATAGAAGGGGTGCATTCTAGTGGTACTGGTACACCACAGTAAGACAGATTTGGGGCCCAGTGACATGTTAACAGAATCCAAACCGCCCATCATATGCGTCACCTAAAGAAACCCAACCCACCAAAAATCAGCCTAATCCAAACTCTGGTGAGCCATAGCACATGGAACATGTTGCAAGGGAACAGCAGAACAGGGTTCCATGTAGCCAACCTAAGTGGGTCCCAATAGAAATTCCCTTCCTCATCACATGCCCTGCATAAAATACCATGAAGGGTCGCAACAGATTACCAGTACTCTTCCACGCATCAAACGGATGCATATAAGCCCACTGTGAAGTGCTCAGGAAATTCCATATATTCCGAGTGAAAGGCTCTGAATTTGGCTGGGAAAATCATAATCCATCAGAAAATATGTTCTACATCGATCAGCTAAGTTCTCATTGATACGGCTATTCTAAGCACAAAAAGAAGTTAGTCCATGACCATCTGAATATGTCTTCCATAACAACCCGCCCTAAATAATAATCATCATTGCCTTACTACAACTAATTGGGTCGGCTACACAAATCCCGTTTTGCCATTCAATGGACTATATCCTCAGTTAAACCCTCCCTCCCACTCTTTTTTTTTTCCTAAGAATTTCTACAATCAGCCAAGTTTCTCATCTAATCAGTGGTTCGTTGGACAATCAAGGAGGAGAGAGATAAGTAATCACCTGATCACATGATAAGTTCAGAAGGGCATATGTATCTTAGAAACTAGTCCCACTGGAAACCTGCAATAGTAAAAGGGAAAAAAGGTGTTAATTAAAGGAGAGTACACAACAAATAGTCTTGAAAAGGCTTACTATAGTTAATAGGATCACAAAATTTATTCACATGATAGGGCCAGTAATCAGCTATATTAAAAGATGTACAAGTACATGATAAGTTTTCAAATGTTGACAACCTGGGAATTAGTCGGGCAGAAAGATCAAGGATTTGAGGCAAGATCATATATATCGAAGGAAACGACTGTCGCCCGCTGGAACACTGCATGTTTTAGTCAAGCATTCCAACATTAGAATATGATGCCTGCACGGAAAGGAAATGGGGGGGGGGGGGGAGTTCACTCACGGAATTTCAACGGAAAACCCAAGTTGATCGCCAGTTAGCCCACCATGTAGCTGGCTTTCGAGTATGGCATCAGCAGCGTTAGAATTGGCTCTGAGAGAGAGAGAAGGGCCAGTGAATTATGGAAGTTCCCAGTAACAAAAATTGGAAGCTCCCACAGAGCAAGAAGAAAGTTATTGAGAAAAGCTCTTACCCTACACCCCTTGAATATGGACATTTGCGCTTGTCATGATCCGGATGCTGGCAGATCTGACATTTTCTTTTCTTCTTCCGTTGCTCGTCCCGTGCAGGTTCAAGACCTCTTTTTGCTTTCCCATTTCTAGGCTCGGACGAACTCATGTCGCCCATCGGCTGATCTGGTAGATTGCCTTCGCAAATACCATCTCTGCAAGTGCTGCCATCAACTGGAAAGCTGGGGTCCATGAGTATCCCATCATCTAGTTTTGCAGCATCAACTTCTTCAAATGCCTTCCGTAGAGCACGCATCGCTACATTGTAAATATTTATGGTTGTCGCTGCTTCCCCAGCATATTTAATGGCCTGACGGCATAGATCATTGTATCGCGACATCCAAGATTCTTGACAATCAACTTGCATCTCGGCTTCGTCTTCATCGAATGTGACTATGCTCATGGGGTTTTTCGTCCACCTTTTCAAAATGTAACAAGATGGGAGCAGCGTGATGTTTTTCATAGAGAAGACTCTTAGAACATGTCTACAAAGAATGCCGGCATACTCAAACATTTTGCAGCTACAACTTGCCCTCTCTTCCGTAACATCAAATTTAACTGTGTATGGCCTCTTCTCGGCCCCAAATTCTACCACCCGTAGAGTGCTAATCGGCCCATCCTCCTTAGTTATTTCTGCAATATGGTGAAGACTCTGGAATAATTGCTCCTGAAATTCCAAGAATATTGTTCTTGTATAAATTTCTGCCGCTTGGCTCTCCAGAGGCAATCCTGTCTTCATTATCGGTTTCGTGTAGCTTGTCTTAAAATCATCTTCGAGTTCCATTTCGTACTGACTATCTATGAATTTTTCGCACTGATTAATGAATGCTTGCAGGGAGGTGTGTGCATTCATGTACCCGTCAAAGAATGAGTTTATACCTGCACTTTGTCGGGTAAGAGAAATATTCACAAAGGAAGTGTCCTGTAAGTAGACTTGGACCCATTTATCACGACTTTTGTATAGTAATTGAAGCCATTCATTGTCGCTGAGTTCGTATTTATCAATGAGTGACTTCCAACATGATTCAAACTCATCATTTAACTCAGTCAAATTAATGCATTTAGCAAAATCGGCTACGAAATCTTGATTCTGTTCCAAATGACTCGATCTTTCCGAAAACTTTCTTAGGATGTTCCGCTTGCAAAAGCGGTGACGGGTTCTGGGGAATACCTTCACAACAGCTGCCTCTATGACTGGATCTTGATCGGTAATGAGTGAGAATGGATGTTGTCCGGACATTGCTTCAACCCATGTATTGAACAACCAAACAAACGACGCTTCAGATTCGTCAAGCAGCAGCGCACAACCAAATAGGACCGGTTGTTTATGATGGTTAACCCCTGTGAATAGAGCAAACGGAATTCCATATTGATTTGTCCTGTACGTGGTGTCAAGCGTGACCACATCACCAAAGTAATTGTAGGCCATCCTTGCCCTAGCATCGGCCCAGAAGAAATTAGTCATACGATACTCTTTATCAACTTGTATCGCATGAAAAAAGGAAGCATTTTTCGCTTGCATATGCTTGAAATATTCTATCACATACTGAGCATCTCTTCCCAGGGTCTTCTCTCGAAGGTTCTGAATATAGTTCGCACGCTCTTGCGAATTGGCACCACCATGTTCCCCAGATTGGTTGGATGAAGGCCCATGTGATTGGAGGAGAGGCACTTTTTTTGGAACTGCAAATGCATGATTGTGTTCCTTCACAATGTCTGAAATAATCCATTTCCCACCTTCTCCCCTCTTCATCTTAATCATAGCCTTGCAGCCTTGCCTAGTTTCGCGCCGTGCGCTTGTACTTTTCTGACGACGAAAACCCTCTTTTGAGCATACAAATTTCAGGCCGATGGTGGTCCCACTGCGCCTTGAGCGGCGTCTTAAACTGGTACGGATGCTGAAACCCACACGCCTGGCATATTCACAATAGAATAGCGTCGCAGCCTCCTCAGATTCAAACTCCATACCCACTTCTGGATCTGGATTTGCAGTTTCCTCATCTTGATCAGATGGCCTTCCAGTGAGACTTTCTATCATTGCATCAGTCTCAACATCTTTCCCACTTACCCTCCTTCGGAGAAATCTAATGTAGCTTGTGCTGTCTCGCAGAGGGAATTCGATGTTGTTTGATCCACTGGGCTTATTGGAACCTTGCCTATGTGAGCGAAGGCGAGGCAAGTCTCTAGGAGTATCTAATGCATGATTATGGTCTTTAATAAATTTTACAACAGCCCATTTCCCAGATTCTGTCTTCTTTATCCTAATCCTTGCCTTGCAGCCTTTCCTAGATTCCGGCCGCTTACTTGGGCATTTCTTCGTACGGAAACCTTCTCTAGAACACACAAATTCCAGGCCAATGGTGCTTCCATCGCGCCTTGAACGGCGCCTCAAATTGGTGCGGATGCAAAAGCCCACGCGTGTAGCATATTCACAATAAAATTCTGTTGAGGCCTCCTCAGATTCAAATTCCATGCCAACATATGGATCGCCACTCATCATTTGTCTGCATTCAATCAATGACAATCCAGTAGGGTCGTTTTCGAACGGCTCGCACCCACGAGTGAGGACAGCCAAGGCCGTGAGGCGTTCGGTACCGTCTTTTGAACCCATGTAAGGTTCTTTTTCCACATTGCTTTTACTTCTGGTGCCTTGCATGACACTGTTTAGAGAAACAACCAGCAACTGTTGGTAAGGTTAAAATGTCATGTAACCAAATGAATATTTCACATCCGAGAGAGAGAGAGAGAGAGAGAGAGAGAGAGTCCATGCAGATCTTTTGGAGCAGCAAAGACTAAAGAGGGCACCAAAAAGCACTCTCTGGTCCAATGTCGATTATCTTTTTCTTTTCTTTTTTTGAAAGATAGTCCAATGTTGATTATCTACAGTAACAAGAAACAAAAAACTAGCTTCATGATCAGCAATCCTCTGCACATAAAGATGCAGTGAGACCGATGAACAAACTGAGAAACTGTCCATGAATTATTCTCGCTTTCAGAATATAAGGTCACCCAAACAACTGACAAACGGAGAACTTGTTTTTTTATTCATTACAGCATTACAACCTAGACTGAGAAGGTGGTGGGCAGGGCTGGCAACGGGCCCGGCCCTGGCTGAGCAAGTGGTAGACTTAAAGAGGCCCCACACCTACAGTTCGCAAGTCAGGCCTGTGACCTCTAAAGGCCAGAAAATTGCAACCTCTAGTGGTGGAACGGATGCATTATCTGTCTGAGAAGGAAATAGAGCTCCCAAAGAGACACTAAAGAATTAATATCTAAAATATGAAATGACAGACCAAGCGTTTCCTTCAATAACCAACTTCCACGATAATCAGCCCAAGAAAATTCACAGCCACTCCCAGAGTAAACAACTCTGCTACATTTGGACCCACCTCACCACATGGTCCATAGAACATCATCACAACCTCTCTAACATCATCTCTCAAAACAGCACCAACCTAGAATGACCTGGGTCTCCCATGGAGTGCCATCAGAATAAGCTTTACAAAATGGGCGGAGGTAGTTCCCAATTGGCTTGGGCTTTCTTTTTGAACACTTTTTCTTCTATCCCTGCTTTCTAGACCTGAAGAATATCTAAATAAGATGTCCCCGAGAATTCAGATCTGACTAGAGCTTACAAGTAAAATTGGACCCAAACATGTCAAGAAGTGATACCAAATGGACCTAACCAAAATGTGAAGGAGAAACAAGTGCTCGACGGTTCCCTTGCCAGTTTGACACAAGTTTTGAAATCAGCATGTTACGCAATGTATTGTTCATCACTGATACCACTACGTATCGCCCCGTATCGGGTTGTTTCAGACCAATATGGACTGATACACCCATACTGTTCATGGGTGATACCAGTATGGATCAGGCAATGTGTAATGGTTTCAGTTGATACTTTAAACCTTGATTGGACACAAGAAGCACATACTAGGGAAACGTTTGATTAAGCTTTCTAAGATTCTCAATGCCAAGAATTTTGTTTGACGATGCCAAGCCAAACGAACGCTTTAGCTCTGGGCAGGATGGAACTCTCCCAGACTC
This sequence comes from Magnolia officinalis, assembly GCA_021015155.1. Lineage (NCBI taxonomy): Eukaryota > Viridiplantae > Streptophyta > Magnoliopsida > Magnoliales > Magnoliaceae > Magnolia > Magnolia officinalis. The sequence goes on from JAJHSJ010000011.1 coordinate 70,094,499, forward strand.
CAGCACGAGGAGAAGAGACGCATCACAAGAACAAATGGCCTGGAAGGACTTAGTGAAATTAACATTATAGTCCATTTCCATATTTTCCGCTCAATGGAACTAACAAAAATCTCATTAAGCATGACCAAGAGAATCTCATTGCTATCAATTCATCATCTTTAAGGTTTCTACAGATATTGTTCCGCACAGTGAAATCCCCAAGGATCTCTTACCAGTCCTTAACAAGCACATCTTCAGAAGTGGACAGTGAGAACATGGGATTGAGAGAGTCAACCTGAGGGGTGTCTCCAAGCCAAATATCCAAACACATCTTATCACCTTTGTTGATAGCAAACCAAGTTCCTTTGCTGAATATGCTGCCAACACCAAGTCAGAAACCTACTTCCCCCTTATGCGGAGAAAGGAAGTGGGGCTGCAGATTGGGTGAAGGTTTCATATAAGAAAAATGGTTGATCCCTTGATCGGCGGCTTTCTACGTTCAATCTCATTCAACAACTCCCAACTCTTTATGTGGACAGTTTCCCTGAAGAATGGATGGAACTCCATTTTCAGAGAGTTTTTGGGAGATTCAGGAGGTGTGTGAGGTCGTGATCCCGAAGGAACGTGGATTGGCCTCCATTAGAGGTTCTGCTTTCATTCGTTTTTACTCGGATGAACAGCTCAAAAAAGTTGCGGAAGCTATGGCTGGAAAAAAATTAAAAAAAATCTTGACAAAGATTAGGGTTAATATTGCTCATTTCAGGCCTAATAAGGTGAATTTGGAGAGGGCGACCTCCATGACTAAGGTCCGCCCTCCTCCCAAGGTTCAGTTCGCATATCATACCCTCCCTCTTCTTCCCTTCTGCGGTGATGACGGAAGCAAGGGTTCCCTCTGGTGGTCCTTCCCCTTCCTCCCCCGAGGGCCAGGATACGCTCCCCATTCTTGTTCCACAGCCCCCCTCAATAGCGTCTAAAGGTTTTCCTACAATTCCTTCAGGGGGTGCCACTGAGCTTTGGATCTGTCTCACTTTCGAGTTCAAGCCTTAAAATGATCTCGCCAAATGGCCAGACGGTTTGGATAAGACACACACGCACACACGCACGCGCATATATATATATATATATATATATATATATATATATATATATATATATATATATATATATATATATATATATATATATATACATACACACACACACACACACATACACACACACACACACACACACACACACACACACACACGGAAACGCTCACCTGCGAACCAGTTCGTACGTACTACGTACGAACTTTTTTGAGAACCCATCATACGTGATGGGAATCCAAAATCTGAACCGTTCATGTGAAGCAGCACCTCGTGAAACCCCCCAGGCCCAAGTTTTACGTTGATCTAAAACTTTGATGGGCCATGAAAAATGAAAACAGTTTCCTCCCTTGATTTGCATTTCTCTTTGCTATGGCCCACCAGAATTTTAGATCGGGGTGAAAATTTGTCACATGGGGTTTCATGGGATTCCGCATCACATGGACCGTTCAGATTAGACACCCATGACACGTGTGCAAAGGTGCGCACATGCGTAGGTGCGCAGGGGAGCATGACTCTCTCTCTCTCTCTCTCTCTCTCTCTCTCTCTCTCTCTCTCTCTCTCTCTCTCTCTCTCTCTCTCTCTCTCTCTCTCTCTCTCTCTATATATATATATATATATATATATATATATCATGATGGGGTCCACGGAACTTGGTGATGTCAACACACCACCGAGGTCGGTGGTGAGTGGCACACTATGCAAATCCCGCTGAATCTGGCGCAGATTTCCTGCTAAAGAACTTCCTATGCTAGGAACCTTGGTGGGGCCCATCGTGATGTTTGTGAGAAATCCACCTCGTTCATCTATTTTGAGAGCTCATTTTAGGACATGCGACTAAAAATGAGCTGGATCCAAGACTAAAGCGGACCACACGAGAGGAAACGGTAGAGATTGAACAACCACCATTGAAACATTCGTATGGCCAAAAATGTTTTTTGTATTAGGATAATTTTTTTGTGTGTTTTTAGTTGGTCCCAGTGGGAATTACCTTAAACGGTTTGTATGGCATATAAACATCAAAGTGGAGCCCAGGAAGGTTTCAGCGGTAGCCATTTCTTCCCCCAGTTTTCCCTCTAGTGTGGCCCACATTAGTCTTGGATCTGGCTCATTTTTTTGTCACATATCCTAAAATGAGCTCGCAAAATGGATGGATAGGATGGATTTCTCACCATCATCATGGTGGTCCCCACCTAGGTTCCTAGTGCAAAATCTGCATCCAGCCGAATAGCCCGGGATTCGCTGGAAGACCGAGCAATACATCCGACTTGACACCTCAGAGGGTGCAAAGCAATACCACTTTAACACACAATCCAAACGACGATTTTGCCTTGATTATGCATTTAATACCATACAATACGGCCTAAATGGGCCATCCAAACAAGCCCTTATATGATGGGACTTGTTTTAGAAGGAGGATACCTCAAAGAAAATCCTTAGGTTGAACTATTTCAAATTGTTAATCATTTCATCATTTCCCTTTATAGTGATAACCTTGGCTTGATCCAACCATGTAGGGCCAAGGCCTTTTCAAGGATAGGGCTTACAAGACTAGGCTCGGCTACAACCAACTTTGGACGAGCCCATTGCCACCCCCATACACCACCATCTTTGGGTTGCCAACCCCAAATCCTTTTACAATGCCAATATTGGAAGCCCTATCCATAGGGTAACCAACTTTCGCTCGCCAAGGAAAACAAAAGCAAAGTAGGAGGTCACCCTGCTAAAGATCTCTAGAGCTTGAAAAATCTAACCGGAGGGGGATCCATTCACAAGAACAAAGAAATACTCCGAGGAGACACACTCCATGATCCACTGGATCCAACAATTGATGAAACCAATTTTGGCGAGAGTAGGACAAAAAATACCAATCGTATAATTAATGAATCATTGCAAAATCAAGCCTTGTGCAACTTGATTCCAAAATCAATACATTCATTTGCCATTAAAAAAAATAATAATCTGCCTCTACTTCATGGAAGCTACTCAAACCTCAATGAGTATCTGGTTTAAAGAGGTATTGAGCACATGGTTAAGTGATCAAGACCAGCATACACGCCTCCACATATGTCAATGCGGGAAACATATGAAAGAACTAAGCTCTCCATTAGATGGACCACAACTTTGGATGCCCTTGCCCAACGATCAAGTTGGCCCACTTGTCAGGTCAGACAATTAACCAAACAAATGGAAGATTACAAATTTGACCAACAGTCCACGTTCAACATATAAGTGTGCTCCACTTGATGAGAGGACCGACCCAATTCTTGAGCCAGAGCATCGACACATTCAGGCCCACCTAATGGACATCTTGGAATGCTCAAATTAGTACCAAGTTGGCATATGCAGAGGTGTCCATGGGGCTAGCCTATGCATGCATTTCAATAGGCAAACTTTAGTGCATCCCAGCCCTTTCATGCTATGAGAACTATCAAAAGGCATATTTGATAGCCCAACATTAGATACAAGAGAAAGCAACATTATGCCATGTGACCAACTGAATCACTAGTTGTACCATGTGTAGCAAAAGCTTCTACTTCAACACGTCCAACGAAAGGCACCCCATGAGAGTTGGGGACCCTTGAACCCCCCCTTTTTTTTCTCGGACTAAATACTGACTGGATACCAACTCTTGACAGCCACAAAACCATGGAAAGCCTATGTTCTTCAATACCATATTACAAAGAAAGTGCCCCGTGGTGATTCGTACAAGGAGAGATTGAAGACATGACTCACAGCACATGTGCCAACATGGCACACCTGTGCGAGAACCTGGCCATTCATCAGGTAGGGTGCACTATGAACATGCCCTGGCCCAGATATTGAGTTGGTCCACTCACCAAATGGGCCACAAATCATGGGGAAATGGATGGTTACAAAAACGATGACCAAGTTTCTGTATCGACATGTGAGGTCCACTTACCCACCTGATCAACTATATCGTCTTCATTTCTGTACCGGGGCATGTCAACCATGGGGCCCACCTGATGAGTTGCCTAGATCTTTCACCTTTTTTGACATAGGCATGTGTGCTGCAAATGACCTCTTCAATCTCTCCTAGCTTGACACACATTGGCATTTCTCAAAACAGGTTCAATTTGGTGGTCCCACTCGCATTCGTGGAAACAAATCAACAATGTGATCTGTAGTTTGGACCAGCCAAATGCACTTGTTCTTGGTTGGAACCCACACAATTCTGAGGAGAGTGCCATCATTTCCCAGGTGGGTCCCATGGCTTCCATCACATCACCGTCATATCTAAGCCTTGTCCCAATTACTTGGGGTCAGCTACATGAATCCTATTCCTCTGTTCCACTCAGCCATACCTTCAGTTAGACCATATGTCATCGAATCTTTTCTTACTACCACCATCCATATCCTTTTGGCCCTTTGCCTTGCCCTTTCAGAGCCTTCAACATGTACCAACTCACTCTTTCTATAACCGTCATGGTTCTTGGTCTCTATTGCTGTATCGCACATGACCAACCATCTAAGTCTACTTTCCCTCATCTTATTACCATGTGATAACTCCTATCACATCAACCACCTAAATCGTGAAACTACCAGCCTTCTAACCCATAAAAAATGAGGTAGTTTTCAGGCTTGCATGCCCAACTGAGATGGTTCGGGTCCTCAACACAGTATATGTGGATACATGGTGGGACAATCTGGACCGTCCATCCAGTGGGCCCAATCGTTAATGTGTCATCATAGAATAATTGCCCGACTGAGATGGTTCCGGTCCTCAACACGGTATACATGGCATGGCAGCGTGGAGGGACAATCTGGACCATCCATCTGATGGGCACAATCGATAATGTGCCATCATTAGATTAATTGATAAAAATCATCTTCCTCCTGAAAATGAATAGCTAGAAACCTTCATTTCAACCATCTGTCTGCAGGCCACTGATCAGACAGAGAACCATCCAATCAACGCAATTTTCAGAGAGTGGCAAATCCCGAGCCCCCGATAAACCATCTGGATCGTCAAACAGCTCATCCGCGCGTACGTTAGCAATCTGCACTGGATCCACCTCAATCCAGTGCGCTTGACATGAAAACGAAAACATCAAAATCCTAATTAACGGCCCAAAACATCTTCCCCCCCAAAAAAAAAAACCTTAATTTTCTCATTTTTCAAATTTACCACGAGAAAAAGAAAATCTTCTTTATCTACAACCAATAATCCAATCAAAAGAGATAGCAAATACATGCAGAGGAGAGAATTAGAATTCCGAAACCCTAAAAAATTAAGAAACCCTAATTCAAGAAAGAGGCGATGGAAATTGCAAGAAACCCTAGAAATGGCAAGGACTTTTCTGCAGGAGAGAGAGAGAGAGAGAGAGAGAGAGAGAACCTTCTTCTTCGATCTAGCGATGATGGAGAGAGAAGCAGCGACGCGATTGATGGTTTCCTATCCGCAGCGGCGCCGGATGGAAAACGACACCCCCTTTGCTTCTACCGTCCGTCGCGGAATCTTTTTCTCCAAGACCTCACATCGCGTGAGTCGCATTTGGGTGTTCTGGTCGCTTTGTCTCTGACGCGATTGACAGTCCCATCAGGTGTCGTTCCATTGGGGCCTACATGCTGAGGTGATCATATGATCTGAACCGTTCAATTTATGTATGATATGATATAATGGTTCTTTAAAAATTAAAACCGATATTTGAATCATTACTATCGTTAGATCATTTATAATATTAAAAAGATATTTTCAATGGTTCTTATTCAATCGTAAAAATCAAAGGCTAGGATCATAAAAAAATTTGTAATTATTGGAATATAGCTTTTATATGATAGTACCAATAAAATGGACGGTTCAAATTATCTTAAAATTTCAGAATGTGGGCTCCAATGGGGCCACACATGCTGTCGATCTTAGAGTCGCGACTTAGGAAAAACAACTCTTCAGCAAAGCCAATTGGCATTCTTTCCTTGTTTAAGTTGAGAATTGAGATGTCTCACCTGCCGTACACGTGGTATATATGGACGTTAATCCAAACCGTCCAAATAATAGTTCCCATTATGATAGTGGATATCTCAAAATTGTAGGACTGAATGAACAATCATAACCATCCGATTATAGCTACAAAATGGGCTTTTCAAATAAAACGGTCATATTTAGTGACAAAATAAGATGGTTACTATCATTTTATCAGCATCAATTCCTAATACGGTTAACCCAAGGTGGGGGCCAACAACTTTTACGGCGTAGATTACCAGGAATGAAAGCCACATGTGCATGACAAGACGCATGGGAAACCACAAAACGGTGGTGAACTATCACCAGAGTTAATCGAGACCCTTTCGTCGTATGTATGCAAGTTGCAGCGTCTTATATCCCGCACGTATTCCTAACTACCACAGGTAGCGTATTTCAGCAGAGATTTGGTAGAATACATCTTAGCGTATTGGTATATCATACATCATCACTTTAGCCTTTGGATATGGGGTTATTTGTAAATGATCCAAACCGTTAATGCGATGGACCTGACCTTAGATGGGGTGATATCGATCCCACACGCATGGAAGAGGATCATGTGAGGCCGGGAACACAGGCTCCGGTGAGGGCTTGACCATGGGACCCGTATGTGATGTATATCCACGCCGTCTATCCATTTTTTCAGATCATTTTAGGCCATGTAGAGAAAAAGAAACAGATCCAAATCTCAGGTGGACCACATCACAGGAAAAACAGTGTTTATCTAATTCCTACCATTAAAAACTTCACTGGCCCACAAAAGTTGATGGGTTCGACCTTATCAACAGGTCGGATGGAAAATAAACATTACGTTGGGCGTTCAATCACCACTATTTCCTGTGGTGTGGTCCACCTGAGATTGTGATCTACTTTGTTTTTGGTATCATGCCTTCCAATGATATGAAAAAACGGATGGACGGAATGGATATACAGTATATACATCAAGGTGGGCCCTACGGTCATGGCCTCAAGAAATCTGCTTTCCCATGCATGTACGAGGTATATCATCTGTGCCCACAACATGTGACAGCGTGGCAAATGGGTTGACCATCTGACCGTCCATCAAAATGTCAGAGTGTATTGGTGGGCCGCTATGTTAGAAATTGATGGGTGAATGGAAATTTTCTTTGTAGAATGTGACTCACCTGATGGAGAACCGACCAGATTCATTGGCCAGTACGTCTGGTGGGACCCTCGTGATGGATGGATTGGATCACATACCTATGGGGCACGTTGGACCAGATGATGGAGTGGATCACTGTACTCACGCGATTTGACCATTGTACTATCTCCATTTCAATGTAGGCGCCTTCCTAACCGTTGTTTTGTGTACCGTCTACGTCAAGATCCAGATCCAACGGCTATAGTTCGTGTGTACCTCAACAATGATACGTCTCCCTTTCCGAGCAATGGCTGCCGAGGGTTCTGGTTAGCTGGTTAGGTAGAAGTCCCGTCCAGTGGTACCGGTGCCACCGTAAATTTACGGTAGTACCGCGCAGATGTCACCCCCCACGTGATGTATACGTCAAATCCAAACCATCCATCAAATGCTCCACCTCAATAAGCCGCAAGAATCAGAAAATCTAGCTCGATTTAAAATCTTAGGTGGGCCACAAAAACAGGAAACAAGATGTGAGGGATGCTCGCCCTTGATTTTAACCTGAGCCCATCTTAGTTCAAAACCAATATATTTTTGTCCTGACCCTTCATCCATGCCAAACAAAGGGTTACATTTACACAATACAGTGGGCCCCGCACATAAATCAATGGGTGGGCCCCCCCTCCTAACTTGTTCCATGTGTTTTGGCCCACCTGAGTCTTGTATAAGCATGATTTTTGGATCAGTTAAGGATTCTGTGGTGATGCATCTGATGGACGGGTCTGATGTTGTTAAAACACCACGTGTGGTGTGGGCCCCATTTAGGTAACGTTGGGTGAAAAGAACTTGTGTTGTGTGGTAGTCGAGTGTTGATTTCAGGTGGAGAGGAGGATTATCACTATAGGTGGGCATCGAGCTCAAGCTTGGCCTCGAGCTCAACATTGAAGCTTGGCTTGTTTGCCAAAGCCGTCTAGTCGAGTTCGAGTCGAGCTAGTGGTTCGAGTCGAGTCGAGCTCGAGCTTGTTGAGTGAACGAGTAATAGATTCTGTTCTCGATCCTCTTCTATTGAAAATTCAAAAATCTTAAGAGAATCAAAGCAAAATCCGATGAAAAAATCAAACAAAGCTTCGAATCGAATGAGGAAACCTGTAAGAGCCGATTTGTTATTGATCTTCTTCCACCAACATAAATCTAAGTACTAGAAAAAAAACAGAGCAGAACATAGATCAAAAATTCAAGTAAAGAGCTATGGCCAATCAGATCATTGGATTTCCTTGAAGCTCTAACAAATCTGAGAATAACCCATCTCGAATTTCTTGGGTTTCTCACCTAAGAAGTAAATCTAAAGATATTGAAATCATACTATTGTGGAACTGAAATGAAAACTGGTGGTGGTGGTCGGGGCGGGCGTGCGGCTAGCATTGGGCAGAGAAAGAGAATAAAGGAAAAGGGAGGTGCGTGTGGTCGAGTAGAGATTTTAGGGTTTGTTTTTTTTAAAAAAAAAAATTTTAAGTTTAAACTTAAAACTTATATTAATATAATATATATATATATATATATAGGAAAACGATCACCTGCGAACCAGTTCGCACGTAGTACGTACGAACTTTTTTGAGAACCCATCATACGAGATGAATCTCGCAAATCTGAACGGTCCACATGAAGCAGAACCTCATGAAACCTCATAGTACGAATTTTTACTTTGATCCGAAACTTTGGTGGACCATGAAAAACGTAAACAGTTTCTTTCTTTGATTTAAATTTCTTTTTGCTACGGACGGTATGCATAAAAGTTTTAGATAAAAGTAAAACTTGGTCCTGGGGGGTTTCACTAGGTGCTGCTTCACATGAACGGTTCAGATTTTGGATCTACATCACGTATGATGGGGTTTCAAAAAGGTTCGTACGTAGTACGTACGAACTGGTTCGCAGGTGAGCGCGTCTCTCTCTCTCTCTCTCTCTCTCTCTCTCTCTCTCTCTCTCTCTCTCTCTCTCTATATATATATATATATATATATATATATATATATATATATATATATATATATATAATATTTAATATATTTATTAATCGAGCTCGAGTTCAAGCTTCGAGTCGAGTCGAGTTGAAATGCCCCCTGGTTGAACTTGGCTTGAACTCAACTCGAGCTTCAAATAATTAGCTTGGCTTGGCTTGAATCGGTCATTCAAGCCAAGTCAATCCGAGCTTACTCAAGCCGAGTCGAGCGAGCTTTTTGAGCTAGCTTGACTCACGAACAGCCCTAAGTATCACCTACAACCAGCTACTTGCCAACTCAAACTCACCATGCAACCATTTCTTTTTGGCTGATGCATGAGATGCACATGACATCCTAGCCATGCTAAAGAAGCAACACGGGTAGATAGTGTTGGCCAAAGGGCCTTATAACGCACGTGCAACTCACATGAGTGTAGAGAGATCCGGTGAGAAAAAGTTGGTGGGAGTGGATTCCGCGTTGCCGGGTAACACTTTAGTAGGTGTTAACCTTACCGTGTGGGGCCTTCCTTGATGATTATTTTGTATATCCACGTCGTCCATTTGTTTTTCCAGCCCATTTTACTACTTCATCCCAAAACGTAAGCAGATCCAAATCTCATGTGGACCAAAAAACTAGAAATAGTCATGAATGATCATTAAAAGCTTTGTCTACCCCGAGAAGGTCATCTTGACTAGGGGTGAGGTGTACATCGATTCGAACCGAGTTGAGCAAGCCTCAACTCATCTTGGCTCAGCCACTAGCTGACCTCAACTCAAACTTGGCTCGGCTTAATCCTCGAACCTAACTAGCCAGCTCGGCTCAGTTTGATCAGCAGCTCAGGGCAATTCAAGCTGAGTTTGAGCTAAGATCAAGACAAGTTCGCTATTGCAACATTTCTACAAACACCTGGATTGCACCTTCAAAATCCCACTTAGGGCCTTTTTAAATTTTCAAATTCATTGTAAATGCCCCATAAATACAGCTTATTACAATTTTACCCTGTTTGGAAATAAGCGGATACTTCTGCTGGGGAAAACGGTTGAAAATGATTGATTTAAATTTGTGGGCCCCACCATGATGTATATGACATATTCCCGTTGTCTATTTACTTTAACATGACATTTTGTGGCATTGAAGTAGCCCCAAGAAGTTTTTAACGGTGGGTGTTCGATTCCCTTTTTCTTGTGGTGTGGTCCACTTGAAATTTAAATCTGGCTCATTTTTTGGATCATACCCTAAACTCAATTGGCATAATGGATGAACGGTGTGAATAATCCATATATATCACAGTGGGCCCCAAAATATTTGATAGCATCCTCAATTTTAGCCTTGAAAAAAAGTAAGAGTTAAATCAATCCTCCTCATTATAATTTACTATGAAAATAATTGTTACCTATTTACAATGCAATCACATTTACCCTGGAAAATCAAACAGGCCCTTAATGCAAAACAGAAGTAATGGTTTCACGGGCACTTTATCAAACACCTTCTAAGCAACATAAAAACCAATAAAAAATATAACATTTGTTTAACATACATACCTTCCTTGCCACAGGCAGCACTTCGTTGAGTCATATCATCAAACACCTCGTGAGCAACATCAATAGCAAAGTAACTGAGTCACGGAACTGGTTTGATCCAAGTTGAGTCGAGCTACGGCCAGCTGGAAATCGGCTCGAACTCATTTTCGAATTCAAAAATTCAGCTCAACTCAGCTCGAACTTAGCTTCAAACCGAGTCGAATCGAGCGAACTAACCGAGCTAGCTCGGTTTGTGTACACCCCTAATCCTAACATTATCAATGTGTTGGATAGTAAATAAACATTACAGCATAGGAAGTTTTTAATAATGGGTGTTCCATCACTACCATTTTACATTTTCTGTAGTGTAGTCCATCTAACATTTTGATTTTCTCGTTTTTTTTAGACCACATCCTAAAATGAGCTGAATGGGTGGGTGTGGATATATAAGACATCATCAAGATAGGCCCCACAATAACTGATGAGGTAAAATATAAGCCGTTCATCGACTTTTGTGAGTGAAAGTCAGCCACACAGTTAACACTGTCACATTTTTTTCTTTATAAAGCACCCTTTTAATAAAAATATGGTACAATGTTCAAAATATTAAAGGCTCTCCATCCGTCCAGAGAATGTAATTGCTTGGGCAAATTTGTCCAAAGCACTCTCACATTATACACAGCAGAGAAAAAATAAACTCCGGCGGCGAGGTGGACACCATGGCATATGCTTTTCATCCAGGCCGTCCATCAATTTTTCTGGATCGTTTCAGGGCGTTAGCCCAAAAATAAGACATACAGATCTCGAGTGGACCACACCGTGAGAAGAGAGGGGTGATTGAACACCCACCATTAAAAACTTCCTGAGGTCCATTGTAATGATTAACTGTCATCCAACCTGTTGATTAGTTCACAAAGACCTGGAAGGGTGGAAAACAAAAATATCAACTTCATCCAAAACTTTTGTAACTCCCCATAAATTTTTACTGCTGAATTTTGTATGGCATGTACATATGAGATTTGGATTTACCTCATTTTTTAGCTAAATTTGAAAAAATAAATGGGCAGCGTGGAGGAAGCATTAGTATACCAAACTACAATTTCCTCTTTATCTTTATAGATTTCTTTTAAATATTCCTTAGTTATTTATTTTTTATAATTTTGCCTTTATGCAATGAATGACCATCATTTATAAGGTTCAAATAGATATGGGTTGACTCTGGGGACAAATAATAGTTAGGCATGTGAATACTATTAACTAGCTTATCGAGTCCTTGGTCTAGAATACTGCCCCCAATGTTGGTCCGACCAAAAACCACTCTCAATGCCCAATCATGTGTTTGACTTTTAAATGGATTAGATTTTAACAAATCCAAAGTAGACCCTTGTCACTCTCAAAATTCCTTCGATTGAGATAAGGAGGGCAGTTAACTAAAATGAAAACACTACCCATGGACCATCCGAACTTAGTCTAAACCAAAATGCACCAGAATAGTAGATGAAGGGTCAGTTAGCAACGCCGATTTTAGTGTACTTTAGCGTACTAAAATATCAAAAGTCATTTGACAACATAGTTTCGAGAGTAAATGAAATTCATAACTTTTTTATTTTATTTTTTTGTGTGTTTTGAAATCACATCAATTGTTATTATGGATGAAGTGCCTTTTTGACTTCTTTTTTTTTTTAAAAAAAAAAAAAAACATAAAAGTTAGACTTGTAATAAAAGGTGTTACTAAGCTTCATTGCACGTGTGCTGCACTGATGATACCTCCAAATAATCTAATTATTACACATAACTAATTTCATATTAATAGAATAATCTAAACTATCAAAACATTAACCACGTAAATTGATGGTTAAGAACGATCGTTGAGTTTCTATTTTGTGATCCCTATGCCCGTGGCTCATTCAAGGCTCGAAATTTCATAATTTTATTTCAATCCAGTTTATTATCTTCATTTCACATATATGCACATTAATTTAGAATATTAAAACTAATTTAATAATCAAATTCAAGTTTTCATAAATATGCTATGCGCGCACACACACATGTATATACATTAACTCTATTACGCTTCAAATACAAGTTGTTGAATATAAATCACAAGTTCACCTTAATTTGTGATTTAGATTCTAATGCATTATAAATACAAACTCCTAAACAAGCCTTTAGTTGGGAGCTTAGCTTATTTAGACCAGAACACGATTCAAACCCAACCCACATGTCTTCAACCAGTGCCCATATCTTTTTCCTGAACTAGTTGGATTTAAAACTCCATTTTAGTAGACCCAGATTTTCCAGTGACAAATCTTGTTATTGACAATTTATAGACATTAAAAAGTATAAAGAGAATGTCAAATTATGAGTATTTTGTAGGTATGGTTAGAAAAATCTATTTGCAAATAAATGTTTTTATACTATTTATTATGTATGAACTCAAAAAATAGATTAATCCATATATCAAGTGTTGATTAAACGCTCGACGTTCAAAACTTATCGAGGCACAAAAGTATTTGGATCAAGCTGATATTTGTTTTTTCATTTCATCTAGTGCCTAATCAATAGATTGGATATCAAATACGCATTACAGTGGGTACTAAGAGGGCTTTAATGGTGGACATTCAATCACTATAGTTTCCCCATGGTGTGGTTCACCTGAGATGTAGATTTGACACAATCTTAGGTCAAAGCCATAAAATGATATGTAAAAATGGATGGACGGTTTGGATAAAACACATACACCATGGTGGGCCTACAGAGCACCAACCGATAGGCTACTGCCTAGTGGCCCAAATGGCGTCCCAGTTGGTTAATTCGTACGAAGGTCATCCAAGGGTTTCTTGACAGAGGGCAGTAGAGCTGTACATGAGCAGACTAATGCTCGAGTACTCGCTCGACTCGACTCGGAATACTTGACTCGTCTGAGTTAGAGCCGAGTACGAGCGGGTTTTTACGACTCGTTTAGATTACGAGTAGAGTACGCTTTTAGAGGTACTCGATTCAGTGCTCAACTTGGTACTCAACTTGGTACTCGACTCGTACACTTATATATAAGCCTGCCCGAAAAACAGAATCCTACCCCACCTGTCATTTTCAAGCAGCGCCCAAACCGTTCATTCTTCCCTCCTAGCGAGCGTTCGAAAAACCCCCCCCCCCTCTCTCTCTCCCTTCCCTCTCCCAATGCCCGTACGACCGTCCCTCTTCTTTCCTCTCTCTCTCTCACTCGCCCCTGTCTCCTGTCTGGCGGTGCTAGACCTTGTCGCTCGTCCCTGTGGCCTGTCCGGTGACAGAGCTCGTCCCTGCCACTCGTTCGGTGCCGCAGCTCTTCCCTGCCACATCCGTCATCGCCCTGCCCTGCACACAGCTGTCGGTCGTTCCTGCCCAGCTCGCTCGGTAAGGTTTTGGCCTTTTGGGATTAACCTGATATTTGTGTTTTCTCTTGATATTTGGGATTAACTTGAAATTTCTAAACTTCAAGTTGATACCGTGTCCTAAAATGAGGAACAATCCTAACCGTTGATTACCCTTTTGGGATTACCCTCTAGACTATCAAACCAATAGAAACAAGCAAGTAACTATCCCAAATTAGATTGGCGGAACCATCCTAACCGTTGATTTATGTACACTTGCTTGTTGAACAGGATTATCGGCTATTTTTTTCAACCACTTAGATTGGCGGAACCATCCTAACCGTTGATTTATGTACACTTGCTCAGCATCAATATTTTTTAATCACTGTCCTAAACGTTGATTTATGCTCGTACTCAAACTCGAACTCGCTTAAAAAACTCGACTCGACTCGACTCGTTTACTACTCATACTCGGCTCGTACTCGGGCGAGTAGAGTACGAGCAGGGAGTCCATGCTCGTTGGTCGAATAGAGTCGAGTACGAGCAGCACTCGGGCGTTAAGAGCCGAGTATGAGTAGGGCGATACTTGACTCGACTCAACTCCACTTGACTCGTGTACAGCTCTAGAGGGCAGGGATAAAACCGTCTTTTCATTATTCTTCATAAATAAGAGATCTAAAAATTCAACCAGTTGGCGCCATTCCCTTCATTACTCCGGTGATTAGGGTTTCTTCTCCCTCTCGTCTCAGCTGCGGAGAACATCCACCATTTCTCCCGATTTCAGGTAAGCAAAAAGTTCAGAAAACCTTAATTTCTTCTATCGATTTCTTTTATTTTCGCCCCAAAATCACACCAAAGGAGTTATAAGAGTCCATCTCTTACTGATTTTGCCCCTTTCTCTGGTTAAAAACCCGTACAGAGAGAAATTCCAGTATCCTGAAAGACCGACTGCATCTTTCACTGTAAATGGAAGAATCTCATACTCCCAGCAAGCGGAAAGCTCCGGAACCTTCTGAATCCACACCCGATGAAACCCCCAAACCAGATTCCACACCGAAACGCCGTAGTATTGCCCGTACATGTGTCCATGAGGTTGCGGTTCCCACCGACTACACTTTCCCAAAGGATTCAGATGTCTACGGCACTCACTCGAATCCTACATACACAGGGGATCCTGCGAAATCCTACCCGTTCGATCTTGACCCATTCCAGAAAGTGTCAATTGCATGTCTGGAACGCAATGAGTCTGTCCTAGTCTCTGCCCACACCTCCGCTGGGAAGACTGCCATTGCGGAGTATGCGATTGCGATGTCCTTCAGGGAGAAGCAGCGTGTCATTTACACGTCTCCTTTAAAAGCGCTTAGCAATCAGAAGTACCGTGAGCTGCATCAAGAGTTCTCAGATGTTGGATTGATGACTGGTGATGTCACACTGTCACCAAATGCAAGCTGTCTCGTCATGACGACGGAGATCCTGCGGGGCATGCTGTACCGTGGCTCTGAGGTCCTGAAGGAAGTTGCATGGGTTATCTTTGATGAGATCCATTACATGAGGGATCGGGAGAGGGGGGTAGTTTGGGAAGAGAGTATTATATTCCTGCCGCCTGCAATTAAGATGGTGTTCTTGTCGGCGACATTGTCGAATGCGACAGAGTTTGCGGAATGGATCTGTAGTATCCATAAGCAGCCTTGTCATGTGGTGTACACAGATTTCCGACCAACCCCTCTGCAGCACTATGTGTTTCCCATGGGTGGGTCTGGGTTGTATCTTGTTGTTGATGAGAATGAGCAGTTCAAGGAGGAGAATTTCATGAAGTTGCAGGATGCATTTGCGAAGCAGAAGAAGCAGCAGGGAGACGGGAATAGGAGTGGGGGTCCGAAGGCAGGTGGGAGGATTGCGAAGGGTGGAACCGCCTCAGGGGGTTCAGACATTTATAAGATTGTAAAGGTACCAAATCAGTTATTATTATTATTATTATTATTATTATTATTTGTTATTATTGGCATTGAGATTTTAACTTGGTGCAATCTTGGCATTTTAATTTGGGACATCACTCTGTTCATATGGGGCCACCTTTGGGTGCTCGAACCATTCAACTCGTTGTCCCACTCCAGAGGCTAATGCTGCAAGAAGGTAAAAAAAGTATGTGTGTGTGTGTGTGTGTGTGTGTGTGTGTGTGTGTGTGTGTGGTGTGTGTGTGTGTGAATATAAAGAAAACCTTGGGGACAATCCTAGCTGTCTTATTGTTCATCAACAAATTGATGAATATAAATATAGTCAAATGGTCCATATGAAATGAGAAAGAGCCTAATTGGATGGTGTGCATTGTCAAATTGATGAGGTTCTTGATCCATGGTGGGTCCCACCAGATGATTGATCTGTATCACTGAATGGGTGGACACATCTGTAAGGAATGCCTGCCCGAATGAAAATGCTGCTAATCTGTGCCAAGCTTTGTTCAATACCTTGTGATTGCTAGTTGTTCTTGCTCACTTGTGGAAGTCTTTTTCTTGAGCAACTAACCCATCATTCAAGTCTTGTCTACTGATGCTTTTATTTTAGAGACACGAATTCCACATTAGTTACCCAAATAATACCCTCGTGTTTGTTTGCAGCCCTGGACTTAACATCTCTGGTGAGAATTGAAATATTTCCACAATTTTCTTCTGTATGCGTTGCCACACTTTATTTGCATTTTGAAAACAGCTGGATTTGCTTTCCAGTAACAATAACTGAAATGCTTTTCAAAAATGTTCAGTGAATCACTTTATAGCGGGGTCCTTCTGCTCCATGCATATCATGTGATAAATAAATTATCGCATGATTTTGGATGTATTCCTGTATGCTCTCTGACAAAAGAAAAGAGGCATTGCCTGTCTTATGGCCATTTGTGGATATTGTTTCTACACCGTTGAGTATTACGCATGTTGATTAGCACTTCTTAGTAGATGAGGGTTCGTTTAAATTCAGTTGTTACCTATCATTTTTCCACTGGTTTCTCTTGCAGCAAATCTATTGTTGCGTTGCTCTCTTTCTACCTTGTTGAGAATGGTGTATTACTTTCCGTTCAGTGCTTAAGTTGGAAAAAATCTCTCATATTTCATTTTCAGATGATCATGGAACGAAAATTTCAGCCAGTTATAATATTTAACTTCAGTAGAAGAGAGTGTGAACAGCACGCAATGTCCATGTCCAAGCTTGACTTCAACACCAAAGAGGAGAAAGAAAGCGTGGAAGAGGTTTTCAAAAATGCAATACTTTGCTTGAGTGAAGAGGACAGAAATTTGCCTGCTATTGAATTAATGCTGCCACTTCTTCAACGAGGTATTGCTGTACATCATTCAGGCCTTCTACCGATAATTAAGGAATTGGTGGAGCTTCTCTTCCAAGAGGGCCTCGTAAAGGCCCTGTTTGCCACAGAAACAGTAAGATGATCACCTATCTGGTTTCTTTGAAGTAGTTACCTATTCCATCGATCCCTTTTATCTTCATTTCATATTTTTAAATGGCATTTTAACCCTTTCTTTGTGGGCTTCTATGTGGAATAGTTTGCTATGGGCTTAAACATGCCTGCAAAAACTGTTGTTTTCACATCTTTTAAGAAATGGGATGGCGATAGTCACCGTTATATTGGATCTGGAGAATATATCCAGGTAGGTGAAGGTTTGAAGTTGGATGTTGGTAATATATGTACACACACATACATATGCATACAGACAGTGATACACATATATACCCACACATATATGTACACAGACACAGATATATGTATATCCAATTAATTCTCACTTCTATTCTTGGTTTGTATGGATAGATGAGTGGAAGAGCTGGACGACGTGGCAAAGATGAACGTGGTATTTGTATCATAATGATTGACGAGCAGGTATATTTATGGTCAATTGATTCTCTTTATTATTCTCTTGCATCATTTGTCTTCTTAAAGGGCTACACATCTATCTAATATTAACCTGGAATTGTTGAAGGAATGCTCAATCAAACATTTAGGTTAGCTTATGAGCAGCTATCCATATAATCCAGTATTGTCCATATACATTCTAACATTCCATGAATTATTGTTGATGAGGTTTTCATTAGGATGTTGGCTGCGAAACATTCTTCACAAAATTCCAATAATGAGGTCAATATTGTCATGGGATTTTGCAACCATGGCTCTCCCCTTGCTGCATCTACAAGCTAAGATGCATTTGTCCAGTTCTGAATCTGGCTACTGTGTCTCTGTAAAATACTTCAAAGGCTTCCTTAAGGGTATACTTTGTTGCAAGTCAAAAGTAGTCTCAGATATTTCAAATTTGAATCTGGATAAGATGGATGTAAGGGTTAATACTGCATTTCTTCGTCCATCATTAGAAGGTACAATATGGTGGCATGTGCGTCAAACATTTCTGATCATGTTCTTAGACATGATGTTTTACGTATGTGTTATGTTATTGTCGCACTTCTCTCACAGTCAGTGTTTATGGCATTCCAAAGTTGAAATCTTTGTCGCCATTCAATAGGAGGTTCAATTTCGTTACTGTCTTTAGAGTTCTGTGATCGGGATATGGTTCAGTCATATATATATTTTTTACACCAATAAAATAATCACTCGATCTAAATATTAAAAAAAATAAAATCACTCGATCTGGGTTGGTCTTTCCATATGCTTAATTTTCATAAATTTGTGTATTATCTTGTGCCATTTTGAAGTTATGTGGTTTCTAGGGACATATTCACCTTGTCTCATCTCATGGATGGTAACTTGGTATATCTAGAATCCTAGATGTTTCAAAAATTATATATGGTTTGTTTAAGGATTCAATCTTCTTTTATTTTAAATTTTCTAGGTGGAGATGAATACTCTCAAGGACATGGTTTTGGGTAAACCCGCTCCTCTGGTCAGTACCTTCAGACTGAGCTACTACTCAATTTTGAATTTGATGAGTCGTAGTGAGGGCCAATTTACAGCTGAGCATGTCATCAAGAATTCCTTTCACCAATTCCAGTATGAGAAGGTTTTCTTCGGATCCTTTTCTTTATCTGCATCTTAGTGGCTTCTTAGTTACCAGTAGATCATGCCATGTATAGTAATTTGTTTTACTCCATTCAGGCATTGCCAGATATTGGACAAAAGGTTTCAAAGCTTGAAAAGGAAGCTGAGATGCTTGATGCCTCGGGCGAGGTGATTGTTTGCTATATTTTTCTGAATGTGTTATTCAACCCAGGTAAGTTGCATGATGAACTTTCTGTTTCTTCTCATGTATAGGCCGAACTTGCTGAGTATCACAAGATGAGACTTGATATTGGCCAACTTGAGAAGAAGATGATGTCAGAAATAAGCAGACCTGAAAGGGTTCTGTATTTCCTGACTCCTGGTAGGCTGGTATGTCGCAACTCCTATGCACAATCTTTTTGATGGAACAGATGTAGTAGTAATCTGCCAATGTTATCATTACTCTGAGCTTGATTCTTCATTAGCTGATTGACCTATTTACTCAGTTCCTTTTCCTTGATAAGAGGACAGCATTTATTCTTAGGTGCTGTTTGGTAAAACTTAATTGCAGAACTTATCACTGAAAATTGTCATTTTCAGCGATTTTGAAAATTCAGATCATTTGGTAAAGGTAAGACATTAAGCACTTAATATTAAAAATTGCTTAAAATTAGTGATTTATTTTTCAGTCACACGCCCTTGACTTATTACTTATAGCTGAATGCGGTCAGTGATTTGCTTTTAAATTTTTCAATAACTGTTGACAAAAAATATCCCTATAAGCATTTTGAAAAGACATTATCACTCTTGTGGACTTTGAAAATGTATTGCATATTTACTTGTGAAAGTGTGAAAGTTTCGTGGGCCCCACCATAGTGTATGCATTATATCCACGTCATCCATCCATTTTGCAAGATCATTTTAGGACATGAGCCAAAAATTGAAGCAGATCCAAAGCTTAAGTGGACCACACCAGAAAGCAATGGGGACAATGACGCCAACAATTAAAACCTTCCGAGGGTTCACTGTGATGTTTTTTTTTTTTTTTTTTTTTTCCATCCAACGTGTTCAAAGGATCACATGAACCTAGATGAAGGGAAAATGCAAATTCAGATTGATCCAAATTTTCTGTGGGCCCAACTAGCTTTCAATGGTAGGCATTTGATCCCCACTTTTTTTTGTGGTGTGGTTCACTTAAGATTTGGATCTGCCTCATTTTTTGGCTCATGCCGTAAAATTATCTGACAAAATGGATGGACGGTGTGGATATAACACACATCATGGTGGGACCCACATAACTTTGCCATGTCAAATGGTACTGACCTGTGTGCCATTCTACAACATGAGTCGAGTAAAAGGGAGGGGGCGGTTACCGTGTAACATGTTAGTGAATGTTGCCCTGACCGTGGCCCTATCTCCATGTATGTGTTGTATATCCAAGCCGTCCATCAGTTTTTCTAAATCATTCTAGGGCATGATAAAAAAATGAATGGTATCTAAATCTCAGGTGGACCACACCATAGGAAACAGTGATGGAACACCCATTATTAAAAATTATTAAGAGCCACAAAAGTTTTGTATTAAGCAGATATTTGTGTTTTCCCTTCACCCAGGTCTGTGTGCTAGGTTGGATGCCAAATAAACATTACAGAGGACCCTAATGAGTTTTTAATGGTGGGCATCAATCACCACTGATTTGGATCTACCTCATTTTTGGGTTCGTGCCCTAAAATGACCTAACAAAATGGATGGATGGTGTGGAGATAACACATACATCATGGTAGTGGGGTGCATGGAGCTTTGTATGTCAACCAATACCGGTCCATATGTCGTGTTCCACGGCAGGCAATCCACACACAATCTAGTAAAAGAG
This sequence comes from Magnolia officinalis, assembly GCA_021015155.1. Taxonomy (NCBI): domain Eukaryota; kingdom Viridiplantae; phylum Streptophyta; class Magnoliopsida; order Magnoliales; family Magnoliaceae; genus Magnolia; species Magnolia officinalis. The sequence goes on from JAJHSJ010000011.1 coordinate 70,115,379, forward strand.
ATTTCATGGCTGTTACCAGCTAACACGTTAGTGGGCGTTGCCCTGACCATGAGGCCCACCTCGATGTGCTGTATATCCAACCCATCTATTAGTTTTTCCGAATCGTTTTAGGGCATCATCCCAAAAATGAAGTGGATCCAAATCTCAGGTGGACCATATGATACAAAAGAGTGGGGATTGAATGCCCACCATTAAAAACTTCACAAGAGCCACAAAAGTTGTGGATCAATCTGATATTTGTGTATTCCCTTCACCCAGGTTCGTGTGACCTAATCAAGATGTTGGATGGCAAATAAACATTACAGAAATTTTAGTTTGTGTAGAATTAGGACAACAGGGGTAAATATGACAATTTTCTAATTTTCAGACTTTTTAGTATGTGTTTACCAAATAAGTTTTTTTTTTTTTTAATTTTTAAAAATGCTTATTTTCAGATATCAGAACTTTTAGAAAAATTACCAAACAAATATTTCAGTACTTTTTAAGTATTAAAATTCAGTACTTTTAACTTTCAGCACCTAAATTAATTTTCAGACCTTATTTTTCAGTTTACCAAACGACACCTTGGTTCCTTTTTGTTGATTCAGTTCTTTTTCATTCATAAGTGGACTGTTTACTGTTAATATTCTTATCAGTTTTTGGAAGACAATGCTTTCCTTGTCATATATCTCTTGTTGTGTTAGGGCCTGTTTGGATTCGCGTATTAGGATGTATTGTATTGTATTTGGGTACTGTTCATGTAAACATTGGACGGTTTTCAGAATACATCCAAATCAATCAGATATTAATAAATGTTTGGATAGGAGGTATTGTTTGGCATAGTATACAATATGTTGTACAGATCAATGTTTGGATAGGACATATTATGTCTGCGTATTATACAAAGGAAGCAAAGCGAAAGATGGCGGAGACTCAGAAATCCAAGCTGCAACAGTTCAAAGGCCAGTCTCGGCTGCCGAAATTCGTAGCCCCGAAACGTTACGACCTCAAGCTCAGACCCGATCTCTCCGCCGGCAAATTCACTGGCACTGTCGATATCGATGTCAACGTCACTGCTGAGACCAGATTCATCATCCTCAATGCTGCTGATCTCTCCATCGACGATGGATCGGTCTGGTTCAAGACTCGACAATCTGACAAGGGAAGAGCTGAAAAAAAGGCTTTTTTTTTTTTCCCCTATTGCTGTGGAAAGATGAGATTGATATAATGATGATTTGTTTTCTGCGGATGGCTCAGGAAGTTTATCATCCTTCGGAAGTCGTCTTGGTTGAAGATGATGAGATCTTGGTGCTTGCATTCGATGTATTTCTTCCTGTTGGGGTTTGGATTCTCGGGAACCTTGAATGACTTCTAGGGGTGCTGGTGTAGAGATCTCTCCTTCTCCCGTTGGAGATAAATCTCTGCAAATTTCAAACCTTCTCTCTGCCGAATACAGCGCAATGAATACTCAGTACTGACGGTAACAGAGCCGTCTGACAATACTCTACTGTCGGTTCGAAAATTTGGCTGGAGAATGTATTCGTGCGCATGGGATTCAACTCCTATCCACTCCAATCCAAACACCATAAACATCACATCATACCTTCTAATACGATATAATACATCCCAATACGCGAATCCAAACAGGCCCTTACTGACATTGACCTTTTTTGCAATGTTAATTCTTTTATCTTTTTTATTGGAATCAAAATTTATTAAGACGACAAAGAGAAGATTGCATCATATCCGTCAAGACAATGGATGGGAAGGTCCTGCACATTAATAAGACCAAGAGACTGTTTATCAAGGGAGTGGGCAAAATCATTTGCCCCTTCAGGGATGTTTGAATCATTGCAAGTTGCCATTATCACCTGATAAGATGTAGGCTTCAAGTCTGCTCCATTTTAGGTGGACATGTTTGATGATTTGATCATGTAGTTCAGCTTCAGTTGTAATTTATATCCTGATAAGGTTTAGGCTTCAAGTCTGCTCCCATTTAGACTGACGTTTTCATCATTTTGCTCATCTCAGTTTTTACTGGTGCTTCAATATTGCAGGTTAAGGTACGGGATGGTGGAACTGATTGGGGTTGGGGTGTGGTGGTCAACGTGGTTAAAAAGCCTGCTGCAGCATTGGGCACTTTACCCTCTGCACTGGCTTCTTTGCGCAGTAGTGTTTACATAGTGGACACCTTGCTCCATTGTTCTCCTGGTCTAAGTGAGAATGGTTCTCGCCCAAAGCCCTGCCCTCCTCGTCCTGGTGAAAAGGGTGAAATGCACGTGGTGAGTTGAAGCTCATGGGAAGCAACAATTTTATCAGGGTTAGTTCATATTTCTTTATCAGCTAGGCAGTTCAAACTTGGAGAACCTAAGTTAATTCATTTGAAATCTGTCGACAAGTTGGTATTATTATTATTTGTTTTATTTTGTTTCATGGTTGCTGATAAAAGAACTGAATTTCATTAGTTTTGTCTGTTGTAGGTTCCTGTGCAGTTGCCTCTAATTTGTGCTCTCAGCAGTATAAAAATATCTTTATCTTCTGATCTCCGGCCAGCAGAAGCAAGACAAAGTATACTCCTTGCAGTACAGCAGCTGGGGACGCGCTTTCCCCAAGGCTTGCCAAAACTTGATCCTGTGAAGGTATCCTCCTGCTCCACTCTTTAAGTTCATTATAACTTAACTATGGTATTGATCTTCCACACACAGGTACATACCCCCCCCCCCCCCCCCCCCCCCCCCCCCCCCCCCCCCCCCCAAAAAAAAAAAAAAAAAGAAAAAGAAAAAAGAAGCACAGTATCAATCCAATATACTGTTCTGAACTGTCCAGTCTCCAATACATGGATCGGGTGGTTAGGATCATCTGATCAAAATGATTTTTTAGTGGCATACACATTTATGGTGGTTGTCTGTTTAGTTTGTTGATTGACATTTTCTTGTTATGACTTATCTGGACCAATGTTACTTGTGTGTTTGAATCTAAACTAGTTTTAAATTTATTACTAGTTTGGTTACTAGAAGCATTTTTTAAATTGACAACTAATTTGGTCCCACAAGGGTCCAGTCATTGTTTTGGACCAATCGTCATGTGGCTCCATGTTTGATTCTGATTCTTCATGATTCCCAATAGTCATTTCAATAAAGATAATGCTAATCATTTTCTCAATTGCCAGGCAGTGGAGTACCCATTGATCTTGTTTGGAAAGGTCTGTTCATTGATCAGGACAGTCCATCATTTGGCCTCACTTTTCATTTCCTGTTACTCACAAAAAATACTTTGACTGAACAATCATAACCATCTGATTAGTGCTAAGAAAATGGATGCGACTGAAGGTCTAGTCATTGATCTGGATTGTCCACTGTGGGGCCCACTGTTGATTGCTTGTGCTTCTCACCAGTTAGTTTGATTGAATGATCCTAACCATCTTATTATGGCCAGAAAAATGCATGGTTCAAATTTACTGTACTGTAAAAAGTCTGATCATGGAGGATATGGTTTATTCATCTTATGGGCTCATCATCGATTTCACTTAACTCAAGTATCAGTTTTATTGACACTCCTATCAATCGATCAATGACCTAAAAATTGGACAATCTTAATTGATTGTACTAGAACAGATATGATCATTGACCTTGACCGTCCATCATGTGGCCTGTGGGTCTTACCTTGCTAGCCTAAAAATTGGACAATCTTAATTCATTGTACTAGAACGGATATGATCATCGACCTTGACCATCCATCGTGTGGCCTGTGGGTCTTACCTTAGATTGCTATATGTAAAGTCATTTGATCATATCAGATGATCTAAACCATCCATTCAATGGATGAGAAAGTGGAGAGTCTAGATTGATTATATTGGAAATGTTCAGATCATTGATCCAGATCATCCGCCACATGGGTGACACCTTTGATTGCCTACTTTTCTTGTTTTCTGTTTTTATTGTCTCTGTCTACAAAGAATCAATGTGATTGGATGATCCGAGCCATCTGCAATAATAGGAAATTGGATGGGCCAGATTAATTATACTGCAAGGGTCTTATCATTGATTTGGACTCTCCATTACGCGATCCCCGCCTTTCGTTCCCAACAATCACCTTGATCATACCCTAACTTGTGGTTTTATATTTCTAGAGTTTTCTGACCTTTTCACCCCTTTCTAATACACTATTTGGCAGGATATGGGCATTGATGATCCAGAATTTGTTGACTTGGTTAATCAAATCGAGGAGCTTGAGCAAAAATTGGTTGCTCATCCACTTCATAAGGTTTGTTCTGTTACTTATTTTAAACACATGTTATGTGACAAGTTTAGGTAGATGCAAATGGCTGTGTGCTTACCTCCAAAAAAAAGGATGTGTTCTTAAGACCATTGCTTTTCTCTTTCTTTATCACTATGCTTGTGGAAGCCAGACCTCCTCCCTCATATTAAAATGCCTAAATTACTCAGTACTGGTGTTCTGCATCTTGTGCCGTCTTCTATTTATTTGTTTGGGCTGCTAAGGCTGCCAGTTTGATGTCTTTGCTTATGAAATTGAACTTTAGAACCATGGAATCTCATTCAAGTATATTGTAGTTACCTAAAAATTCAGACTGACTTTATGCAATTGTATTCCATGTTCTCATAGTCGTTGGAAAATGAACAACAAACCAAATGTTTCGAAAGGAAGGCAGAGGTGAATCATGAAATTCAACAGCTTAAATCCAAGATGCGGGACTCTCAGGTATTAACACTTCCGTTGAATGGTTAAATCTAGCTTGCTACAATTTTGGCAGTTCAACAGTTTTTCTTGTTCAACAGATCTCTCGACTTTTCTCAATGTGTATGTGAATTTTAAATGCCTTCCTAATTTTATTTACTATTTTTTATACTGTCCATTCCCTGTTTCTAATTTCTTTATAGTTCCTATCATGGTTCATCCATTGTTGTCATCTAGTGCTCGCTTGGATCATAAGTTACTTTAAGTAAGCTACATATATGTCAAGTAGTTTGTCTTGGTTTCTACCTATTCAGCATATAAGTGTGTTTGGTAAGCAACATACTTATCAGCCAAAAAGTAGAAAAGTATGTTTCGTTTCCAACATCACATAAGTACTTATCACTCAAGTTTGTTTGGTCCACCCTTAATATCCACCATCCATCATGTGGGGCCAACCTTTGATGTGGACCATTCATTATGTTGGGCCCACCTTGGCCCTGTCTTCAATGTGAACCATTCATCACGTGGGGCCTATCTTCAATGTGGACCATCCACCTTGCGAGGCCCACCTTCGATGTGGACTATCCATCATGTGGGGACCACCTTGGAAGTGGGTCGTCCATCATGTGGTGCCCACTTTTAACGTGGACTATCCATAATGCAGAGTCAACCTTGATGTGGGTCATCTGTCATGTGGGGCCCACCTTAATGTCCAGTGCCCATCTTGTGGAGCCCACCTCTGATGTGGATCGTCATATTCAAAGAGAAGATGAATTCACAAGCACTCAGACTCATAGGTTACAAATGTTAAGGTTTCTGTAACCTTGGTCACCTATTAGCTGCCCATGGAGGCTGGTATCGTATCGAAGGCAATGCTACAAGATTGTTTGCAATCATGCTAATTTCCTCCCTTTTGGAGGTTTAAAGTGCTTATTTTATTTGTGCAGCTTCAAAAATTCCGTGATGAGTTGAGAAATCGTTCAAGAGTTTTGAAGAGGCTGGGCCATGTTGATGCTGATGGTTTGGTCCAATTGAAGGGACGGGCTGCCTGCTTGATAGACACAGGAGATGAACTCCTTGTCACTGAATTGATGTTCAATGGTGATTATCTTGTTCTGTGTCAGTACTTGTTTGATATCAACCATTGTAGATGAAACTGAATAAGTGGTTGGTTAGGTACATTCAATGATCTTGATCACCATCAAGTTGCAGCTCTTGCAAGCTGCTTCATTCCTGGAGATAAATCAAATGAGCAGATACATTTGCGAACTGAGCTTGCAAAGCCATTACAACAGCTTCAAGACACTGCAAGAAGAATTGCAGAGGTTTGTCAGCTTTGGGTTTTAGTACATGTTTGTTTTTGCCAAATGATTTTTGAGATAAAATAAGGAAACAATTTTATTGATTTTTACCTGCAAATTGAATTCCAGATACAACGTGAGTGTAAGTTGGAGGTCAATGTGGATGAGTATGTGGAGTCAACTGTGCGTCCGTTCTTGATGGATGTCATCTATTGTTGGTCAAAGGTTGGTGGCTTATTGACATCTTCACCAATTGATATCATGCTTTTTATTTTTCATTTTTTTTCAAAGGTCCTGTGTGGATTTTGGGAAAAGAAAAGAAAAGGAAATTGTAATGATTATACATTGATGATTTCCCATTATTTCCACGAGCACTATTGAAACATGGATTCTATTTTTGAGGTTTTGGATAGCAAGTGGAAATTTGATGAAGCTTTCGCAATGGTCAGTTTGTATCTCATGTCTGCGAGAATTGGACTATGGTGCTTGGGCAAATGATTGTTTTTTGAGTGCTATCAAAACACAGGGAAACATCCCATCACGGGAAAAGTCATCCATTTTCTTTTCTTGTCCACTATCCAAACAGGCCCCTTAATTTAAATTTTCCCAGTAATGCTCTGTACGGCTACTTTCTGACATTGGAATATGTACCGCGTTTCTTTCGTTTTAGTTTGTTCAGTTCAATCTGTATTGAAGATTTGATAGTATATTTCTGAATATTACTGATAAAAAATATATATTTGTGAATATTGAGCATGACACAATCACGTGAGAAAATATCATGACTATCTGTTCATCATTCAGTGCATGTCTTTCTAATTGAGAGTTTTTGGTGCATGGTGCAATTCTTTCACTTATTAGTTGATATACTGTTAAAATGTTGAAGGTATTGTATCAAAAGCCCCTCGTGTCAGAAAAATCCCAACCCTTCAGTAGGTGGTCAACAAATAAACAGTTTGGACAGAAAATAAAGCAATGGTTTGAATCCAACCAAAGAAAAGGCCTGTGTGTGTGTGTGTGTATCCCGGATCTTTCAATTCAGGAGATTTTTGGTACGCTGGCCATCTGTGATGAGGCTCATATGAAGGTCTGGCTGGAAACTATAGCCTGAGAATTTTGTAGCTCTAGATGTTGATGATTTTTATCTTAAAAAAAAAAAAAAACCAACAAGAGTTACTCCTTCACTAAGAAGCAAACACCTAACATCATGTTGTTGTGTATATTTATTATACTTTGGGCTTTGCAGATCGTTATTTGTACAAGTAAATGCTCTTGCTTTTGGTTTTTGTATTTGATGTCCTTTTTTTTCCCGTTTTGTTGGTTCCCAGGGTGCAAGTTTTGCTGATGTTATTGAAATGACTGATATTTTTGAGGGAAGCATTATACGCCTTGCAAGAAGGCTGGATGAGTTTTTAAACCAGGTAGGTTTACTAGGCCTCGATGAATAATTAGAAAGAAAAATAAGAAGCTACATTTCTTCTTCTTACACTCTAATGGGACACCTTGATTTTCTCCAGTTGCGTGCCGCCGCTCATGCCGTAGGAGAAGCCGATCTGGAGAACAAGTTTGCAGCGGCTAGTGAGAGCCTCCGTAGAGGAATAATGTTTGCCGGCTCTCTCTACCTGTGATTTTTGTTTTTCCTCCATATGCATGCTCAATGCCTTCAGTGACTCTATCTACCATCCCCCAGACAGGAATATAGATTTTATTGAATTGTTGTTCTTTCTGTTTCTCTTGAGATCCTTTTCCTTTCTTCACATCCTCTTTTTCTGAAGCTTTTCTTGTTTTGTTTATATGGAAAGTAAGTTTGAGAAGACAGAGAGGAGAGACCTTTGATGGTGTGGAAGCAGTGGGCAGGATAGATGGCTCCTCTGTTAAACAACATTTGTTTTGGTTTCTTTATGATGCATCCCCACCTCTTCCATGCATAAGTGACACATTGGCCTGAAGAGGTAGGATGCATCATAGTAATCAATGTTCTCAGAACCAGAATTGTCCATTCATCAGGGTGACTATGCCTTTGAAATCAATGAACATGTTGAAAATGTGCTTGTGTGGCCCACCTAATGAGTGAATTCTTCCAATTTTTGATCCACATGATCTTAATGGGCACCGGTGGAAATGCAGAGTGGTTCGTGCATATGATTAAATGGATGTTTGGCTTGTGGTGATGAGACTTGGCCCACTCTTATTGGGAGTCACCAGTGCCTAGGGCTGTCAACATGGATTTGTACCTTACTTTCAAAGTAAAACCAAGGCGTGTGCAAAGCCTCAGCCCGTGATGGCCACAAGAAATAGGCCCATCTCCGCCTGAGCACAGCTCTATATCCATAAATGTGCTTAAAGGTGCTGTCCCGGCTCTTCTAGCCCAGGCCTGAAGCAGGACTGCCCATGCCATTGACAGATGTACCCGTGCCTACGCAGAGCATGGATGGTACAACAACACGATCCGAACCTTCCACTGTTGTTGGCTGACGGGTTTCTGACTTTTACTGTCCACGAGGGACGCGGATTGCCTACAGGGGGAACGGATTAAGTGTGGCCTTACTGTGGGGCCCACCTTGATGCATTTATTGTATATCCATGCCCTGCCGTTTTTACCAGCTCATTTTAAAGAATGATCCCGAAATGAAGTAGATCCAAATTTCAGGAGGACAGCAACCGCACCATGGGAAACGTTGGTGATGAGCATTAAAAACTTCTTGTGGGCCACAAAAGTGTTGGTACAGGCTGTTTTTTTTTTCTTCAAATTAAAATAAAATTTTCCCCTTCATCCAGGAATGTGCGACCTTATCAACAGGTGATGCCAAATAGACATGGTGAATGATTGTCAGTCAATCCCACTTTTCTATGGTGTGGTTTACTTGTGATTTGGAACGGGCTTCATGCTCTGAAATGAGATGGCAAAATGGATGGATGGTGTGGATATACAATAAATACATCCAATACGGGGCCCCATAGTCAGGCCCCATCTTATCTGCCAGCCCAAGTTAGGACATGAGGCCCCCCTAAAAAAGAGGCGGATCCAAAACTCGTGGGCCATGCGACAGGAAACAGTGGGGCATTCGTGGGGCCACAAGTATTGGATCATGCTAATATTTTTGTCTTTTCAGTTCATCCAGTGGAAATGGCCTTATGAACGTAAGAACGTTTTGGATCTGCCCCATTTTTCAGCTCACGTCCTCACGTGAGCTGGCAAAACAGGCAAAACAGATGAACATAGTAGATTTCTCAAACACCACGGTGGGCCCCACCTAGCTTATGGCCCTGTCCGTCTAGAAGGGGGAGCTGATGGGATTGTAAGGAGTCAGGTCAACGTGGATTATGAAATCATGGACCATCCATGGTAGGAGGACACTGGATGGACTGATCTGATCCATTGTAACTGTCACCACCACGTATTATTTGAAAGGTTGTAGTTGGGGGAATCCATTTTTAAGAGTTTAGTGTAACTTTTGGAAGCTAGTCCAGGAGAACTAGGTCTGGGCCACCCCCGGATGGATGAGCATTCCTTAAATAGGAGGGGAATGTACATGCCCAGGAATCATTATGAAAAAAGAAAAAAAAAAGTTACTTAAAAAAAGCATGTAAGAGACGTCGTGGACGCAACTTCGATTAGAGACTAAAGGTCAAGATATGAACAAGGCAAGCAGGCAGATAGACCCATTATCTTTCCCAGCCATGGAAACGTGCTCAATGTGCTATAGAATTCCCTCTTTAATCTCAAGCCGTCGAAGCCAAGAGCAGCATCATCTTAAGCAGGTGGAGAACATCAAAAGCATATTGGAGATGAAAAAGTCTCTATACAGACTGTTGCAGAATTTGTAAATCCCACTCAACGAGCTACTTACCCAGATCTGCCCATGAGTTAAGCTAGGGTCACTCGTGGATGGGATGATCCATTTAGAAAATAAAAATTAAAAATCAGATTGATCCAATTGGAGCTTGGGGTGTCGCTGCTCCATTCCGTGCAATCACTATGAGCTGACCACTTCTCTTCCAATCTTAACATCAGATTGGTCCCAAGCCTTTAAAAAAAACAAAGGAGCACACATGCCCATCATCCCATCTCCAAATCCAACAAGATGATGGAGAGTGTTCCAAAGCTCTCACTTGGGTCAAACCTCTATGATGAGAACCTCAGCAGTGACTGGGACAATTGCTGCGGGTGGTTACGCAGGCTCTTGTGCTCATTTTACGAATCTTCTCTTGGATGTCACCCAAAGCCATTTGAGGAAACCACGCTGCCATATGCATGCATATGAAAAGGGAACGACAAAAGTCAAATTGCATTGGGATTTCCTTCTCTTCATTTCAGTAAGAAACAAGAGACTGTTACATTAGTTTTTAAGACCTTCGTATCATAAGGTTAGTGGCATCTCTCTTCATTCTGGGCTTTTCTTTTCTTTTCTTTTCCGTAGTTTAAAAAAAAGAAAAAAAAGAGTTAAAATAGCAAATAGCAATTTGCTAAAAAAAAGAAAAAACAGAAAAATAGGTTAAAGATAGAAAGAAAGATCAGATATGGTGATCCCTTTGCTCTTGTTTTTTTTTTTTTTTTTTTTCCTTTCCACTTCTTCCTTTTTTTCTCTCATGAAGAGTCCATGACAATGGCTTCTGGACGGGGGATGAGGTGCATGTGTGGGAACTCGGATATGGCAGAGATGTGAGCCCCACCTATCTTCTTCATCTCTTTCGGCCGCCCCACCCCTATCCCGAGCACCTTCCTCACTTCGTTAGCAAGCTCTATCACCGAATCCTCTGCATGACCTGTTTTATGCAAAATATCATTTGTTTTGTTCACCCCTTATTCTACCAAAGGATCTAAAAGAAACACAAAAAAAGAGGAGCAGATCACAAACCCTCCCCCCATTTGTAGAAGATCAGTAGTGGGATTCTTCATGTATATGTTTCTCCATGCGTGTGTATGTGCTCCTCTGATTAAACTTATGTGGGGAAAGAAGGATACAAGGGTTGAAGGAAATGCTTACCGATATCAAACATGGCCTTCTCTAATGAGAAAAGGTAGTCTCTATTGTTCCCGCAAGGGCCGGAAGCAACTGCTATTTGTCTGAAAAAGGAATCAGACGTGAATAGATCAATGTCTAGCCAAAAAGGTGGTATAAGAAAAAAATAACCCAAGAGAGATGAAAAACAAGTAACTGATTATTTTTTCTTTCTAACTTACCTCGCCATTTCCTCCAATGGTGCTGGTCCCAAGTAGTACTTGTTTGTTTCTTTGTCAGGAGTGGATGTGAATCTGCATAATATTCAACAAATGCCGTTACTACTAACATTTGCTTGATGGTTTAACAATCCTATGTTTCTGATTTCATGGTTATTAAAGTGACCGTTGGTAAAACAGCTATGGGATAGACCGGATCATATGTCATCCATGTCTCGTAGAGAAATGGCTCTACAGTATTCCATCTTTCATGGTGCCAGCATATGGATGGACTGGATCATATGTCATCCATGTCTCATAGAGAAATGGCTCTACAGTATTCCGGTTCTTCCAACTCTACCATATCTTCGAATCCTCTAAAAAAGAACAAATTAAAAAAAATTGAAAGAACTATGGAAGGGGTTTTCATTTAGTATATTTATATAGTAGGAGAGAACAACCTGGTTCCCAAACTGGGGGGAAGTCATCAGCTGCTGGGCTGCTGGCCCAGATGTTTTCCACACAATTTGGGCAAAGAAACTACAAACTGGCGCTAAAGGCGTTATACAAGTTGTTGACATTACTGGACCTTAGTTGAATCAAATTGGTTTGATTTCCACCCACTGACAAAGTTCAACCTTTGACTTTTATAAAATACAACAATGACCGCAGACAAATTTCTGACTGTCAATACAGGTAGAGAAAAAGCAAGAAGATGGGGAAATTGTGTATGAGTAAAACAGATCCAAACGACCCGAATAGTTCCCATTTTAGTATTATATTTATAAAATACAACTAGTAAACAGAGAAACCAAATTTTCAGGTCATGGAACCTAGAGTTTTATACAAGGGGTAGGATACTTACACCAAAACACCCGTTACTGCAGGCTTTAGATTCTCTCCCTCCTGAAGAAGAGAAAACCACAGGTAAGGAAATAAAAAACAAAGCAAACAAGATAACCATATCAATAATCCCAAGCAGGGGATTGAACGGTAAAACAAAATCCAAGCTCACCTTGTAGAAATCTACAGATGTCTTCTGATCATACTCACATTCTCTTCTCTCCAGATACTGCAAAAGAAGAACAATCAGAGTTCACTATCTAATGTTTTTAGATTCAAAGGAAGATGCATTCATTTTCAGGCTTTCAGCTAATGTAGATTTCCATAGGGGTGATACCTCCATTGCTGCTCTTTCCTTTTCTAGGCCTCCTCTCACACAAAATGCAGCACCCCACTATACGAAATGAAAAATGAGGTTAAAATATAAAACAAATAAGTTCCAATTGTAAACCAATTCGACTTTCAATGGTTGACTCAAACGTTTAAAAATTCAAAATCTCTTAAGAAAATAATCTTCTTATGTCTGAGTCTGTGTGACTCAATCTAAAATCGTTTTATAACAACGAGAAAAATGGAAAAAAGATATTCAGGATTTTAAATTAAAAAAAAAAACACTTAGTGACTGGATTAATTCCGCAATATTATACATGAATAGACTTTTGTTACTCGTAATCAGCCGACTCAATAATCAACTTGGCTAATTTCTCAAAAAAATTGAGACAAGGTTCTACTCACGCATATGGCTCCTTCTTTGGCCTCCAAGGTGCAAGTTCTAGCTGGGTTTTCTGGCGTACCTCTGTGATCAAAGCAAGCTGGAACATGAAAAATCAAACACACCCATTAGCCATTCAATCTCTCGTAATTATGAATCCAAATGAAAGAGTCTACAATGAAAATGTAAAAAAAAATAAAATCTGTCGGTTAAATAGATTACAAACCCTTACCAAGATCAAAGACGCGCCTGTATTCCTTGATGTAGCCAATCAATTTCTCATCGTATTCAAATCCTGGATTCCATACCAATGAGCCATAACCAAAAATCCACAGTACCATGGTATTATCCTCCTGAAAGATAGCAAAGTCTCAGCAATTGTTACACAGATGATATATATTTCAAAGTATATGAAGCAGACTATCATGGTTTTACTAAACAAAAGATGAGAAATTTGCCAACTATAATGCCTGCTTAGCAGGGATACAGGAAGTGATTTTCATCGACAGACAAAACACACACAATAAATTCAACTAGGAGCATGCTTTGGTTGTTTATTTATTATTAGATGCAAGTGTCACAAAAAGATAACATTTTCTTGGTACATTGTCTTCTTTGGAGGGATACAGCTAAAGAAAGAAAGTAATTTTTATTGATGTAAATACAGATATGCAAAATTCAAATAAGAAGAATGCAATGAATTTTTTTATTTATTTTTATTCATTTTGTTTTCAAAATAAATGAGATATGGCCGACTACATTGCCTGCTTTTCAGATATGCAACAACCAAAGAAAACAATCTTTATTGACTTTGCGCGCAGATAGGAAAAAAGTAGTGATTTTCTGTCTTTGATTTTGCAGCAATTTTCTCATAAAAAATTAACATTAACAAATAAATAAATAAAAATTCAAGCTCAGAACAGAATGCTAAAAAGAAAAAAAAGTAAACATATTATACTCAGCATTGCAAGATCTAATTTAAATAGAATTAGATATGCAGCTGAACATCAATCTAATGAAGGAAAAACCTAAAATGCAAAAGAAAGAAATCAAACAACAGAAATAGTTCAAAGATTACTTTAGCCTCTCATAGTTTCAACGTATCAAAGAAACTCATGAAAAGCTTCAAAGGAAGAGCTGAAAAGAGATTGCAAAGGAAAGATAGCTCATATTCTTTTGGAGGAAAAGAGAAAGAAACACAAGAGGGTCAGATTTCTTACAAAAAATCAGTGAAAATGAGCAAGCCAAAGGTCTGGAAACTCGAGAGATCCGAGCGTCCGCGCTGATTGAGTTCCGATCCGAGCAAAAAAAAACAACTGTAGATGTCTCCAAAGAAGAGAGAGGAAAAACTCAAATTCCTGGGAGATCTCCGATGGTCGGATATAAGATCCTCCTCTACAAATAGGAAAACGGAACAAATGTCTAGAAATTTCAGGAAAAAAACGCGATTTCAGAGGCTTCTATTCTTCCGCAGCTATAAACCCTAGAAATCCCCCGTTTTCTCTCCAGAAAATCCCTATAATGCAGATCGAGGAGCGCGTTGAAGAAACCTAGGCTGGAAATTCTAGGGATTTTCAGAATGTAGGGCGCTGGGGAGAGATAAAAGGGATAGATAAACCGATTAGGGTTTCTGCAACCCTAGATGCCAGAGGATTTCGTCGGTTTCCTTCTCTCCTCTCTCGTCTCCCTCCCTCCCTCTCTCTCTCTCTCTGCGTTTTTTTTTTTGCTTTCGGACGAATGACAGAGGAAGGGACGGAGGGTATTTATAGGAGATAAGAGGGGAAGAAGGATGGAAGGAGTTGAGGACGGGTACTTGACAGATGTCGCCGAATGTATGTATGTCATACATCATACATGCAAAGTTTCATGTATGGATGGGTGGATGAGGAAGTATACGATGCGGGACACTTTGGGAAGTATACGTGGGTTTCAGATTACGATAGGTAGAGCCCATGATTAGTAATCCAGACCGTTGGATTGTTGATTTAAACTGACAATGGTTCATATAAAAAAAGGACGGACAATATTAACATTCGATTAATCTCATACAGATAGACGGTTGAAAAGTGAAATTCAACAAAATTTCACATTCAAATGAAAGGAGGATCTTATATCTGCCGCTGGGACAACAGGCCAACGGTCCGGATTACCGCAGGATTGGACTCCAGTTGTCCGAACCAGAGACCTGGAGTCAGCGTACTGTATAATTCCTCTATGTTTGGCTATCTCAGGCCCGTCCATCTCCACCGTACATGTGACACATGAAAAGGTGGTCAGGACGCTTGATCTGCTTGTTGACGTGTAACCATGTTCTTTACATGGCACATCAATGTGGTGGCTCACCAGGTTAATGGACGCGGATTGCGTCTTACCACGCCCATCTTTATCGCCGAACGGGCAATTCTGTGGGCGGGCCCACCATTATGTATCTGTACATCCAAGCCGTCCAACCATTTTCTAAGATCATTGTAATGCTTGGCCGCAAAAATAAGACAGATCCAACGCTCAAATGGACCACACCATATATTACTCTGACATTTAATATTTTTTGTGCATTTAAGGCAACTAAGCTTATTACTTAGTGTGAGCGTTCGCCTCATTTTTACGATCATGCCTTAAAATGATATTAGAAAAGGCATAGACAGCTTCGATGTACATATACATCAAGGCGGGCTAGCCCACCTGGCCCACCGAAATGCCCATTCGGGGCTAGAGACGGGTGGGGTAGGATGCAATCCGCGTGCCGGGTTGTTAATGGTCTCGACGGACGCGGATTGCGTCCTAGACTCTATTGTTATTTGTCCGGACAAGGCTTTATGGGTCTATCGTAATGTAATTATTTTATCTACATAGTTAATCATTTTTATATGATCATTTTAAGATATTACACAGAAAAATGAAGTGGATAAACAAATCCAGTGGACCACGACAAAGGAACCTGCAATGATAATGACACCTACCGTTGAAACATTTCTAATGGCTACCGTGATGTTTTTCTACTACCCAACCTATTAATAAGGCCATGCAGACTTGGATGAAGTGAAAACACAAATTTCATCTTGATCCAACGCTTCTCCAACTCCCAGGAAGTTTTTAATGGTGGAAATTTAATCCACAATTTGTGGTCCAATTAAGCCCTGAACCTACCTCAAATTTTTGTGCAATATTTAAAAATAATCATATAAAAACAATTACCGGTATGGATAAAATGATTACATCACGGTGAGCCCCACAGAGCCCTGCCCGCCCGGACTACCGGGGGTAGGAGGCAATCCGTGTCCGTCTTGATCACCCCTGACAGGTGCCAGTGCCACATGTACATTAGAGACAAAAAAGCAGAGAGGATTTGATCCATCTAACCATGGGGGAAGACAAATTAGCGCCGTCCAAAATGTGTGCTTCATAAGGATGAATTGAAGTATGAGAACTGCCTTATCTGATTATCACAGCCATTCCAGCAGTGGATCTTAAGACCATTGCAATCCACTTGGAACAGTGGCAGGCCATTGATCCGACGGTTATGATTATCCAAAATCGGTGCATTTTTCTAGACAGTGCCGGTCCAAATTGCGAGCCACATTGTAAATGGATTATGGACCGGAACTCTTAACCAATCTAACGATCCTAACCGTCCGATTCTCCTCATTTGAATATGAAATGCACGTAATTTTATTTCTAATAATTAATTTGACAGTCACCTATTCAATACGTTCATGCAGGATGTATTGCTTATAAATTATAATTGAGTGTGGATTGTATTTGTGGAAGTCCCGTGAAATATCAGTGACCTCAGGTCTCATTGGTGCACATCATTTTTCATGACTCAAGCTAATAAGATAACTGAATTCTCTCTCCCAATTAGATTAGGCACTACATGACACAACTTTTAAGCCAGTAGTTGGCTTATATTTTAACTTCATTGTTTAAGGAAAATAAAATTATTTATAATAAATAACTACATATATAATTAATAACACTAAGTATACAAAATAAATTGTATATTGAAATATGATAGATTAATGTATTAATGAAAATATTAGCATGTATTCACTTGACTAACCTGATCAACTTGATCGAGCCCGCTTGGGTTAGACTTAGGTGGAGAATTTTCAACTTGAAGTTGGGTTATGGTGGATTAGGGTTGAGGTATAGTAACCTTGGGTTGAGTTAGGGATGAGCACCAACCTGACCCACTCGACTTTCAACCATATCAGGAAAGAGACACCACCGCTTAAAAAAGTCTTGGAACTATCACTATTGTAGTCTTGCGCTTAAGAAAAGGGAAGAGGAGTAGGTGAGGCCTTGATCTCACCCAACACGGTATGGCTATGGCCGTGGGGCCCAAATTGAGGTATATATTGCATATCCACGCCGTCCATCCTTTTTAAAGCTAATTTTAAGGACAAATGCAAAATAAATCAGAACCAAGTCTCAGGTCGACCACACAACAGGAAACAACAATGATTGATCATTAAAAACTTCTTGTCAGCCACAAAAGTTATATATCGAGACGAATTTTCCCTTCATCCAGGTCTGCCTTACCTTGTCAACAGGTTGGATGGCAAAGTAACATTACAGAAGGCTGTAGGGAGTTTTTAATAGTGTGCGTTCAATAACCATTATTTCTTATGGTGTGGTCTACCTGAGATTTGGATATTTTCATTTTTAGACTAATTCCGTAAAATTATATCTGAAAAAATCGATGAACGGCGTGGATATACAATACATATATCACTAGTCCTCACAGTCAGAGACGCACTGTGATGGGTGTGGCCAGTCTGCACCTAATCCCCTCACGAAGAAAATGATATTGGAACTATCAAAATTGTAGTCTTGCGATTCTTTAACATAAGGTTGTACGGAAGATCCCACGTCCACCCATTGCACGTGACCATCAATCCAGACTATCCAAATCGACAGGTCACTGACTACCCTTGCAATAAAATAAGGGGAGTTGTTCGATGTACTCTGGCAGCATATGACGCTTGATAAGCATGCACTCTAAAATGATTACAGTGGAACACACGGTAGCAGTTTAATGGTCCCAAAATCAGATGCGTCGAGCAATTCCTACCTTTGATTTGTGAAAACTAGTATTTTCATTTTAAATGGTTAAATAAATATCCACCAATTTAACATCCAGATAATCAAATAAGTGTACATTTTGGTTCATGATACATCTTAATTCAGTCCCATAATTTGAACAGTTTAATTTGAATTACTAGTATCTGCATAAGCAATTTCTTAATTATTTCTATGAGCATGTGTATCATCCATCACACTGACAGAGTATCAACATTTTTCTCTTAACAATAGTCTTGTGGATTGGATTTTCCTAATTAGTTTATTAATGGTATGATTCTAGACACAGCCAAGAAAGATTTATGAGCACCCATTCAGCTGAAAAAGTCCACAGGGTGGATGGTCAAAATCACACAGCTAGTCAAATTTCCCTGGGACGGTCCATTTAATTGATGGCCTATAGGTGGGCAATCTAAATCTACTAACTATAAGAGCTTTATTGGTTGGGACAACTTAAATAATGGTTTGGATCAATCTAAAGATCAAATATTGTAATTGAAAGTACTAGCAAGTTCCACTAGCTTTATTTGTTGGGACAAGTTAATCAATGGTTTCGATCTATCTAAAGATCAAATATTGTACTTGAGCACACTAGCAGGCTCCACTAATTTTATGACTTGGGACAACTTGATCAATGGTTTGAGTTTATCTAAAGATCAAATATTGTAATTGAGCGTGCCAACAAGCTCTACTAGAGTTTTGATCAATATCAAATTTGTGTGAGAGGGTAGGTAGTCTAGATTTAGAAAGATTTGGTGATGCTCAAATCTGGTTGATCCTAACTCACCCGTCATATACCTACAAAACCAAATGACAATGAGGGCCTTGGTTCTAGCTGGGGACCATTTGATGCCTAAGTTAGAATAAGCATGTTGAGTCTAGTTGAATTAAAAATTTTATGTATACCTATCACCATAGGTAGTGTTCTTATTTATATCATCTTAAGGTCTCTTCTATATATGATAATGAGTCTGCCATATGGGTGGGTATCACACAAGCGATCTTTCCTTGGGTATATGGAAATATCCTCGGTGTGATTCTTAGCGGATATCCCGGGGAGGTAATCCTTTCCGCATACGTAGGAGATCTCTTGGTGGTCGGTATATGAGGAAGTCCTGATCGACAATTGATACCGAGCTCTAATTCGTGTTGGTCGAAGTCGCGCAGACTAAGTTTAACCATCAATCGTGGTCAGGGCCGAACTTTAAAGTTAGTGCCTCTAATCAGGGTCAGGTCGGTACTTGCAGTCGTTGCTTGGTCACAACAGTGAAATAATAAATAAGCGATTGAGGCTATCGCTTATGATGGTGCTTGGATTGGTTACGGAGGTTGTGCTCGTTAAATGAAACCGTGCGTTTACCCAACCTCATCATCCGAACTTTCCGCCTTGTCATTTTTATCTCATTCTAATTGTTTGGTCATTCTGATTTTACCTTCATTGTGTGCAACTTAGTTTTTCAAGATTAAAGTCATTAATATATTTGATTATACTAAGCACATGAATGAATAAAAATCAATATGAGTAAATCATATTCAAGGACATGCACAATATGATTGCGATTTTAGTTTGTAGAGGTGGGCCATAGCTTAGTGATCGAAATTATGGCTATATTGGACTCTGGTTTGAATTGTTAAGGGCCTTGCACAAAACCTTAGGATCTAGCCTCCCAGAACAAACCAGAATTATGGGACAATAAAGCAATGAAATAAATCAAAGTATAAACCATACCACACAAGAAATTTTTACGTGGAAAACCCTCAAAGAGCTAAAAACAACGAGACTTTGTCCAGATCAACAATCCACTATGAAGTAAAATGTTACAACCTTCTTTACTCACGCAGGAGTGGATAAACAATAAGAGAAACAAAGAAAATAGAGAGATCTCACCGATTACGAGGATGTGGAAGTGCTGGGATATGGTAGATTACCTCTACAAGCATAACCTTCCTTCCACAAGCTTCCTCTTTTTTTTTTTTCCTCTCTCTTACACACACACACACACACCTTTGATAGCCCTAAACCCTTTAGTAAACCCTTACAAAGCTTTAAGAAACCCTCTTGCCTTACCTCTTGAATACCCTAGAAAACCCTAGGAACCTCTTATTTATAGTTTAGGAAACTCTCTTTCGCACCCTTGTGAAAGCCGCCTCAAAATTCCGAATCCCGCACAAAATCAGACTCAAATCTGCGTAAGAAGGATTAGTCGTGCAGGCTGCAGGACTGGTCGAGCACTGTTCACAGAGCTCGCTGGACTTTGAGTCGAGTGACCCAGGACTAGTCTAGTACTGTTCACTCGACCAGTCGAGCAGGCTGTAGGACTTGTCGAGCAGTGCGAGGATTCCACTGTTTGTGGCATCCGAACCGCACCTCATCTACTCTGACCTGAGGAGGAAAACCCCATCATGAATCACAGGACCATTTCACAAATTAAAAAAATGATACGAAGATGCAGATACTCCTAGCTTAAATGCCAAATCATCTTAACATAATTTAATGATTTTGATTAAAATATGCTGGAAACTTAAAATATGTAAAAAGACCTTCAACGACCGCCGGCCTTCGCGTGTAATGCATGGTATTTTCTTATTTTTAATTCTAGCGCGTGTGCAACACATGCAAAGCATTGGAATAAAGAAATGGTTTGTAGAAAGTGGACAAACAAGAGCATGACTCATGATCGGATATGTCAAAACATCAACCGTTGGATTTGGATCCTTTTCAATTTAGATACGTCAAACATCAGCCGTCGGATTTGGATCCTTTTCAATTTCCAAAATTGTTTATACAATGAAACTAACCAAAAGTACAGTATACCCAAAATAACTCTATAATATTAGTTTTGTCTCATTTATACTCACAAAAGCTCTTTGCATGATGAGTGGGCTTGAATCTCGACCATATGATGTGGAAAGCTGTGGACCATGCACCCAATAAAAGATGTCATGGTGGCCTGCATTCTATCAAAACCAAGTGGCTGATACTTACTTGCAAGTCTGTAGCAACGTAAAGAAATAGAATTGTGATTTTTGGTAGAGAAACACACAGAAACTTGTGGACAGGCAAGTGGGCCCATCATCTTGTGATCTAGACTAGACCTTTCAGCTTGTGGGGCTAGTTGTGGATGTTGATGTGGACTGTCCACTAGATTTATTGGACAATTCATATGCAACCATGTGAAAATTTGAACAGATAAAGTGATTTGATCTGATCCATCCACAATAGAATTGTCTAATAAACTGATTCTCTAGAACCACATAGGGTTGGATGTTGGCTGTCAATTTCAAAACCATAGATTGGATAACTAGGATTAGGGGTGTAAATCGAGTCGAACTGGCCTCAGCTTGACTCGGCTCGGCCACTAATTGACCCCAACATGAACTTGACTCGGCTTGGTCCTTGAGCTTGACTGGCTAGCTTGGCTCGGTTCGGTCAGCGGCTCAGGCTAGTTCGAGCCAAAATCAATCCTCTGCGGCATTTTCACAAACACATGCAGCGCACTTTCAATTTCTCACTGCATGTAAAATAACAACGGCCGTTTACAAGTATTTCATCAAACACCTTATAGGCAACATCAAAATCAAGGGAAAATGGTATTTATTTCATATACATACCTTCTTTGTTACCAGCCGACATTTTGTTGAGTCATTTCATTAAACACTTGGTGAGCAACATCAATATGAAGTAACTGAGTCACCGAATTAGTTCAATTCGAGTTGAGTCGAGCTCGGGCAAGTTCAAACTCGGTTCAAAATTTTTTCGAGCTCAAAAAATCAGCTCGACTTGACTCGAACTCAACTTCGAACCGAGTCAAATTGAGCCTTTTTTGAATTGAGTCGAGCGAGTTAACTCGGTTAGTGTACACCGCTAACTGGGATCATCTAACACGGTGATTCTCTATAACCAAAAGTGATCCACACATTCATAGCCTATTGATTTGATAGTATTTTAATCCGGCTAGCCATTAATCATTATCATCTAAGCCTTATGCCATCTAATAATTAGATAAGGTTAGTAGCCTTGTTTTCTCTAATTAAATCTAATGGACGGTTTAGATCATTTTATTACACTTTTCATAAATGACTCAAGACATAAGTAGAAGTAATAACTT
Organism: Magnolia officinalis; assembly: GCA_021015155.1. Classification (NCBI taxonomy): domain Eukaryota; kingdom Viridiplantae; phylum Streptophyta; class Magnoliopsida; order Magnoliales; family Magnoliaceae; genus Magnolia; species Magnolia officinalis. Next base: position 70,137,261 of record JAJHSJ010000011.1, read on the forward strand.
AAATGATTCACCACATAACTAGAAGTATTAACTTATGGTGCTACATTAGGGATCATTCTGGTATATACTTCATAGAGAGAAAAAAATTGATACTCTGGCAGAGTGTGATGGATGATGCTCTAGCAATTTGAAATTATTTAGAAAATAGCATACAGGTAATTTAAATTAAATGATTTGGGTCCCAGAATAAATGTATTATGAAAAATATGGTCATTTGATAACTTGACAATTGAATTGATAGACATTTTTTGGACAGCTGAAATTGAGATATATTCAATGGTTGGATCTCAATAAACTGATGTCCACGAATGAGTGGTTAGGATTGTTCAGTGAATTCAATTTGGAAATAGTTTCCACAATCTAATTGGCTTGATATGAGGTTATTTATGCTTGGTACACAATTTTTAAATGCCTGCTTATCAAGGGTCATGCTCTACCAGAGTATGAAATAACTTCCCTTCCACGAAGGGCACATGATCTCCGGTTACAATGTCCAGATACATTGAACCTCGCTTTTCTTGCCTTGGTGGGGCCACCTTCTGGTTGGGACGTTTGAACTTCTATTTTCCTGGAAAACTGCAGCCAGAAGTCTCGTAAAAAGGATGTCCAGGTTCGATGTATCTACCTAAAAGTGGGCCCCGTTTCCGACGTTTACGCAATGAAGAACCATGGCTGCATGTAGTCTATGGGCATGCATGCATGCCGCATATATGTAAATTGCATGCATACATAAGTCTCGCTTATCTATTCATGAGGTGCGCTCATATGGTACACCGAGATACTGTGGGTCCCACTTCAAATTTGCATCAGATCCATCACGTTCACTAGATTCATACTTTTAAATTTATTATATAGAATAAAAATCATCCTAAGTGGGCCACACCACAAGCAAATGTTGAGAGGGGACACACAACCAATAAAACCTTCCCACTATTTTTAGGATCCATCTTGTTGTATATACCCTATCTAATCCATTCATTAGACGTGTATCACTGGGATTAAGGTGAAAATCAAAGATAATAATAATTAAAAGTGTCGGTGAGCCACAAAAAATTAATTGAATGGTATGTGCATGTAAAAACATCGTACCCTGCGTTTTGGCCCACAAAAAATCTGGTTCTACTTGATTTTCGGTTTCTACGGTGTGAAGAGTGGGAAGAATCAGATGGACGTAGTGGATCAGATGTGTAGTTTATATAAACATATGGCAGACGGGTTTACCATATGAGTGCACCTAATTCACCTTATTTTTGCTCAGATTCCACCTTCCACCGAACTGAGGAAAGGATTAGGTGCGGCTCTGACAGTGGGGCCCACCTTGATGTGTCCATCCATTTCGACATCCATTTCGACAGTTTATTTTCAGAAATGATACGAAAAATGAAGTAGATCCAAATCTCAGGTGGACCATACCACAGCAAACATAAGTGGATGACATTTAAAAGCTTCTCGTGGCCTATAGAAGTTTTGGATCAAGCTGATATTTAAGTTTTTGTCTTTATCCAGATTTTTGTAACCTTATCAACAGGTTGGATGGGAAATTAATACTTAATATGGGCATTAAAGAAGGCCTCAGGATGTTTTTCATGGTGGACGGTAAATCCTCACTATTTCATGTGGTATGGTCTACAACCGAGTTGGACCTAATTCATTTTGGTTTAATGACCTAAGATCTCCCAAAACGGATGAACGGCGTGGATATAGGATACATACATCAATATGGGCCCCACAGTCAGGGCTACACCTAATCTGCTCCAACCGAACTCGTTACCACCTGGGAATATCTAAGTTGTCCAGTTGACTGAAAACGCGGATTGTTGCGGTGAACTGCTGTGTTTTTTTACAGTCCATCTGGGATGCGTATTGCCTGGTCCGTGGTCACCCCGCCGCCACCTGACGCGGATTCGGTGGATTCCAGGAACCACCGGGTTGTTGGATCTGTGACTTGTGACTGTATGGCCCACAGTTAGTTTGTATTTTAAATCCATGCCGTTCATTTGTCTCGTCAGAACCACCAAAAAACCAGTGTGATTGAACGGCTACCAGTGAAAACTGCTAATGACCCACAGTAATGTTTATTCCATCTAATATGCTAATAAGGTCACAAATATAGCTAAAAAGGTCAACACAAATATCAACCTGATCCAAAAATCTTATGACCCCAAAAAATTTTAATGGTGAGAATTCAATGTTGTGTCATGTGGTATGGTCCACATGCTGTTTGGATCTACTTTAATTTTCAGTGCGGCACGGATCCCCATATATTAGTGGATTCTTGATTGTGATGTATGTGTCTTACATACACACCATCTATTTTGACAACTTGGTTTAGTGCATTACCTAAAAAATCAAGCAAATCCAAATAGTGGCGAATGGTTAATTATCCATCCTTTTTTGGGCAACCAGAATGTTTATTTACCCTTCAACTTGTTGATAAGGTCTCAAAGACTTAGCTTCGCAAATATTAGCTTAACCAAAAACTTTTGTAGCATATAAAAGTAAATCCTCTCACACCAAAACAAAAATATGCTACGGATGTAAGGCATATATATCACGGAGGACCCCAAAGATTCACCCAGCTTGGTGGATCGTGAAGTGACGTCCTTCAATTTTGGGCTGGTGCCCTAAAATGAGGGGGCAAAATGAACCGATGGTGTGGATATTATACATATACATCAGGCTACTTTATTCACTCCGTTAATCCATCATCTTATTTGAGAAATTTCCAACTGTACGGCCAGTATACGGCCCACAACCTTTTTAAGCCCACTCGCTTTTTTACCTTTAGCTACGGATTATAACCGTAGCCATAAATATCGTCGGTGCCTATTTATGAAATTTTTTATTATTTTTTATTTTTTACATGGAGAACTTTATTCTACCTACAATTTTCTCAAATACATATTTATTTAAATATGTATATATAAGTATATAAAAAAAAAGTTCTCTCTTTTTTTCATTTCTTTCTTTATTCATTTAACAAAAATATCTTCTAAACCAAACTTAGTTACTTGATGTACCCTATGATTTTGGGGTAGGAGAAGCTACTTTAGTCAACTAATCTAGTTATTTTCCAAGATTCCATTAGGTCGATGGTCGAAAATCCATTTCATTCACTTTGCGGTCAATTTCATTCACGGTCATTTCCGTGCATTTCACTTCACGGTCATTTTCGTGCATTTCGCGGTCCAATCGCTTCACTTCACCTCCAGTTCCATGCATGTCACGATCATTCCCGTATATTTCGTGTTGATTCACGGTCATTTCGACGCATTTCGCGGTCCCTCGTCTTCACTTCACGGTCATTTTCGTGCATTTCGCGGTCCAATCGCTTCACTTCACCCCCATTTTCATGCATATCACGGTCATTCCCGCATATTCCGTCTTCATTCACGGTCATTTCGACGCATTTCATGGTCATGCCTCTTCACTTCACGGTCATTTCCGCGCATTTCATGGTCCAATCGCTATACGTGGAAATGACAGCGAAATGCGTGGAAATGACCGCGAATTAACACGGAATTGTTTGGAATGATGGTGAAATGCATGGAAATGATTGTGAAGTGAAGCGAAATGACCGTGAAATTCATGAAAATGGATGTGAAGTGAAGGAAAATGACCGTGAAATGCGTGAAAATGACCGTGAATCAGCACGGAATTGTTTGGAATGACGGTGAAATGCATGGAAATGACTGTGAAGTGAAGTGAAATGACCGTGAAATACATGGAAATGACTGTGAAGTGAAGAAAAATTACCACGAAATGCATGGAAATGACCGTGAATCAACATGGAATTGTTTGAAATGATGGTGAAATGCATGGAAATGATTGTGAAGTGAAGGTAAATGATCGGTCATTTTGCGGTCATTTTCACGCATTTCCACGCATTTCGCGGTCATTTCCCTTCACTTCATAGTCATTTCCATGCATTTCACGGTCATTTCACTTCACTTCACAGTCATTTCCATGTATTTCACCGTCATTCCAAACAATTTCGTGTTGATTCGCGGTCCTTTTCACGCATTTCGCGGTCATTTCCCTTCACTTTACAGTCATTTCCATGCATTTCACTGTCATTCCAAACAATTCCGTGTTGATTCGCGGTCATTTTCACGCATTTCGCGGTCATTTTCCTTCACTTCATAGTCATTTTCACGCATTTCACGGTCATTTCGCTTCACTTCACAGTCATTTCCATGCATTTTACCATCATTCCAAACAATTCCGTGTTGATTCACGGTCATTTCCACACATTTCGCGGTCATTTCCCTTCACTTCACAGTCATTTCCATGCATTTCATGGTCATTTCACTTCACTTCACGGTCATTTTCATGCATTTTACCGTCATTCCAAACAATTCCGTGTTGATTCACGGTCATTTTCACGCATTTCGCGGTCATTTCCCTTCACTTCACATCCATTTCCATGCATTTCACGGTCATTTCGCTTCACTTCATAGTAATTTTCATGCATATCACCATCATTCCAAACAATTCTGTGTTGATTCATGGTCATTTCCACGCATTTTGCGGTCATTTCCCTTCACTTCACAGTTATTTCCACGCATTTCGCGGTCAGTTCGCTTCACTTCACATCCATTTCCATGCATTTCACCATCATTCCAAACAATTCCGTATTGATTCACGGTCATTTCTACGCATTTCGCGGTCATTTTTCTTCACTTCACAGTCATTTCCATGCATTTCATGGTCATTTCACTTCACTTCATAGTCATTTCTATGCATTTCACCGTCATTCCAAACAATTCTGTGTTGATTCAGGTCATTTTCACGCATTTCGCGGTCATTTCCCTTCACTTCACATCCATTTTCATGCATTTCACGGTCATTTCACTTCACTTCACATCATTTCCATGCATTTCACCATTATTCCAAACAATTCCGTGTTGATTCGCGGTAATTTCCACGCATTTCGCAGTCATTCGCGGTAATTTCCACGCATTTCGCGGTCATTTCCACATATAACGATTGGATCGTGAAATGCGCGGAAATGACCGTGAAGTGAAGGGGCATGACCGTGAAATGCTTCGAAATGATCGTGAATCAACACGGAATATGTGGGAATGACCGTGATATGCATGGAAATGAGGGTGAAGTGAAGCGATTGGACCGCGAAATTCACGAAAATAACCGTGAAGTGCACGAAAATGACCGTGAAGTGAAGACACGGGACCGCGAAATGCGTCGAAATGACCGTGGATCAACACGGAATATGTGGGAATGACCGTGATATGTATGGAAATGAGGGTGAAGTGAAGCGATTGGACCGCGAAATGCACGAAAATGACCGTGAAGTGAAATGTACGGAAATGACCGTGAATGAAATTGACCGCAAAGTGAATGAAATGGATTTTCAACCATCGACCTGATGAAATCTTGGAAAATAACTAGGTTAGTTGGCTAAAGTAGCTTCTCCTACCCCAAAATCATATAGGGTACATCAAGTAACTAAGTTTGGTTTAGAAAATATTCTTATTAAATGAATAAAAAAAGAAATGAAAAAATATGTACTTGAGAAAATTGTAGGTAGAATAAAGTTCTCTATGTAAAAAATAAAATAAAAATAATAAAAAATAAAAAATTTCATAGATTGGTACAAACTACAGTTATGGCTACGGTTATAATCCGTAGCTAAAGGTAAAATACCTTTTTCGATTAATTGAAAGACATTCGACTAATCGAAAATTGTAGGATTTTTTAGGCAAACTCGCTAGACAGTTTTGGACCTTTTTTGATTAATCGAAAGACCTTTGATATATCGAAGTATATTGCTGTTACGGCTATAGCTACGGTTATAATCCGTAGCCAAAGGTAGCCCTAGCTCCCACTAATCGAAAAGCCGAAAAGCAGGGGCAATTTCGACCTAAGAAATGGGGCCGTACAGCTGAGGCTTATTCTTGGGAGGTGAAAAGCGAGTGGGCTTCGAAAGGTTGATGGGCCATATATGGGTCGTACAGTTGGAAAATTTTCATTTTATTTCACTAGCCTAAAATTGAAGCATATCTGAGCTAGTAAACCCTACGGTAAGAAAGTACCCTACGGTAAGAAAGTTGGGACGATGATGCACATCCTTGTAGCCTTTCAATGACCTGCCTTGTCCTCTAAGCTGCTCATAAGCTCACAAGGATACAAATATCAGCTTGATCGAGTACTTCTTTGATCTATAGTGTGGTCTACTTAAGCTGTGGATGTGCTCCGACTTTTCCCCTTTATTGCCTAAAATGAGTTGGAGAAATAGATGAACAGTGTGGATAAAACAAATACATCAAGGTCCTGCCATGGAACCCAGGTTCGTTCAACTACTTAGTTTCAAGACACTGAGAAGTGACATGGAGTTCTTAGTACAATGCAGGTTTTGGAATTTGGCCGGTGGTTCTATTTATATGAGGACGCGGATTAGACACCGACAGGTTGAACAGCGAGTCCGCTATCGAAGTGACGTAACTAAGTTCCGTGGGCTCTACTATTAAGTATGTGTTGTATCCACACCGTCCATCCATTTTGAGATATCATTTTAGGGCATAAGCAAAAGAACGAGTCAGATAAAAAGCTGTAGTGACCCACCACAGAAAAAAGTGGGGAGAATGATTCCCTCCACCGAAACTATCCTAAGCCCCACCTTAGTGTTTATTTGAAATCCAACCTGTTCAAAAGTACAAGAAGGACCTAAAAGAAGGGAAAACACAAATATCAGATTCGTCCAAAACGTTTGTGGCCGGTCGAAGCTTTTAATGGTAGGCATCACCGTCAGCTTTGGATTTAACTCATTCTTAGATCTTGCCCTAAAATGGTCTCTCCAAATAGTTGAAAAGGCGTGGATACAAAACATACATCATGGTCGGGCCCACATAACTCTGTGACGTCACTTCAGTAGCCAGTCTCGCTACTCAACCTGTCAGTACCTAATCCGCGCCCTATATGAGTGGTCTTGATTGATTTATACATGGACACGTGTATGAAGATGGTGGAGCATGTGATGGATGAAGGCGGCCTAGCTACTCTTGCGGTCGGTCATTTAATTCTCATTTCTCAAGCTCCTTAATAAATAGGTCGGCTGGTAGTGTTATTTATACTCTGGCAGAGTATGATGGATGATACACAGGCAGTCGGAAAATTGTACACGGTGCATACATAACTCAAAATAAACCAACTAAATTGTGGATCTCACTTCCTCTTAATCATGTTCTCAAAAGTAGATTGGTTGATTATAACCTTTTATTTGTGAACGTTGAAACAGGACCAACAGATATTTTTGTTTTCATTCTTAGCCGTCCAATTAGTATCCACCTATCAGGTAGTAAGCTGATTATATAACTTATTTCAAAAAGTATCTCGGACACATGACTTATAGAGTTAATTTGAGCTTGTAGGCCATATATGCAATTTCTAAGTACCGGCATATCAACCATCTCACTCTTCCAGAGTATCAGCCTTCTTTCTGCTCCATACTCTGCAACTGCATTAATAAATGCCGTGGGTTATCTTCTTATGAAGCGAATTGCGTCTTACTCCGCCCATATCTATTCGAAATCCGGTAAGAGTAGATTTGTGTTGGAGACTACCGTTGTTTATTTGTTGAGTCTTACATTGTCTGATATGATTTTAAAGTATGAACTAAAAATTAAGACAGATCTAACACTCAAATGAACATGAGCCGACTAAATGAATACATGACATAAAGCACATAAATCATTTGATTAGTGGCTATGAAATGGATGGTTAAAAGTAAGTTGGTGAGTAGTACAAAATCAAAAGAAAAAAACTAGATGTTTAATTTTATCTCATCGGTCCTTTTTTTTTTTTATCCAATCGCACTCCATCTAAAATTGGTTCGACGGTTTGGATCATCTGAATTTCACAAAAAAAACATCGAATGTACGTTTGAAGAGTCATCACAAAATTTTGAAGGTGGAGAACTAACATAGATGTATAGCCTAAAAATTCCACATGAGCCATGATTTAAAGACTTGGTGACTTGACCCGGCTCCTTTGGTCGCGAGTGGAGTCGGGCTCACCTGGGTAAGGGCTAGAAAGGTCGGAAAAGTCGGATTCACTCGTGACTCGGGTTATCAAGCCGGACTAGATTTGAACAAATCATGAGTCGGCTCAGGCGAGTCAAATTATACTCGTTAAAGCTAGGTGTTTAGCTAAATTAGCCACCTGAAGAAAGTAAAACCGGGAAGAAAAGCCTTGAAGATTGCCTGGTTTAATTTTTATTTATTTATTTATTATTATTATTATTTTATATTCACCATGTAAACAGGGTGTTATTTTGAAACGTTCAGCAAACAGAACGTGGAAATATTATAAATTCCACCTCTATCATTATAAATTATAATTTTTTTTTTTTTACAAAGAACTGCTTAATTAATATGGAATTATCAATTCAATACCTTCTTATAAAAGGTTTCCAAGAAGCTACCTTAAATAAACCATATAATTATCATTCCATTGCCTTGAGTCATGTTAGCATGATGTTGTGAATTTACAGAATAATGATTTTTTCTGTAAAATATGGAATCTGAAAAATGCAAAACAATTTGAAATATGGACAGGCTAAAGCACGTTTGAAACGCTGTCCTTAAAGCGTATTTGCCCCTACTCAAACGAATTGAGTATGCTGATAGGTTACAGACAAATTGCTCCTAGGATACGACAAGCTTGGTGTGGGTCTACGTTCAGCAAACACGAAGGCCCACCAAATGGAACTCTTTACACAATTTTTGGCAGTATTACAATATAATAGAAAAATCCCAAAAGAAGAAGAAAGGAAGAGAAAAAGTGATTTCGACCACTACACTGGTCAGTTCAAATCTTTAGCCACTGGTTCAGTTGAACTGTCATAGACCACACTGCTGGTTTGTTCTTCAAGCTAAAGTTCAAGTCTTGCTATGTTGCTGGAAGCACTAGAGTATTTGAGTGGAGAGGGGCAGGCTGTCTCATTTTGTATTGGTTTGCTGGAGTGGGTTGAGATGGTTTGGAAACTTATCCAGATCCTCTATTTATAGGCTATGGTGGCTAGGAGGTTATGGTCCAGAGACTTAAACTTCATTAAGCCATTTCTGGCTGTTGGAAAACTAACCGTTTTATGGCCGTTTTCTGATTGTTGTGCATGGGCCATTAATTTGCTGTATGCTGTTGTGAGACAACAGCTAGCCGTTTTCTAACTGTTGGGCTAGCCATGCAGCAGTTACAGCTGGACCCTGCACTAATGGCTCAACTGTTACAGTTTCTGCTGAAACAACTCTTTTTAGTCCCTCTGTTTATATTGAGAGATTTCTCTCCCAGTCATTTGGTCTCTCTGCTAACCAGCCACCCGCCATAGTCACTTAGTCGTACCGCGACTCGCACACGTCTCGCTCAAGGTCGCGAAGGAGCGACTCTCTGCGACACGATGCGGACATGCTATTTATACTGAGAGATTTGTCTCCTAGTTATTTAGTCTCTCTGCTAACCAGCCACCCGCTATAGTCACTTAGTCGCACTGCGATGCGACTCGCACACGTGTCGCTCAAGGTCACGTGCGAAGTGCAAAGTGCGCCACTAGCGCCTCTACAGCCACATGCCTCACATGCCCACGCCCTCGCACCGAGCCCGTGACCGAGACCGTGAACACGCAAGGTCCATAGTCCACGGACTAGGTAGGTAAATATTATAATACTCCATTATTATCATATAAACCACAGATTTTTCTCTTCCCTTTCCCATGTGGAACTATTCCAAAAAACCCACAAAACGGTGTTTTTTCCAAACAAAATAATATATATTAAATATTATTTTTATTATTAAAATATATTTTATTAAAATCAATATTTTTTAACTCATGATAGCAAATGAGTGGATGGACCCCACCATAATGTTTATTTTAAAATTGACTCCGACCATCAAGTATGACATCACATGTCAGGGCAAGGGTCAAAAATCAATTCCATTCGTGATTCAAGTGGACCGTATGATTGAAAATAGTGTATAGGACAATGCTTACTCTCCAAACTGTTTCCATTAGCCCATGTCAATCATGGAGGGATATGATTTTTTGTCAATAAGCCTAAGTTTTTGTGTTGAGTCTACTGGTTAGTTAGAGTGGATTTCATATAATAATAATGGTGGGCCCATTAAAAGGGTCAAAGTGGATCTTACATAAACGATATGGTAGCCCATTAAGATCAAGATAAACATATATAGATTTCATATTTTCCTTCTTCAATGCTCTCTTTACCGTTCATGATGGAGGCGGGACTTGATTTTTAGCATGGCCCACAATGACGTGTATGAGCAATTACTTTGACCATTAGATGGGCAATCCTAATTTAGGCTAAAACAAAAAATCAAATTTACTTGTGATTTAAATGACCCAATACAAAGGAAGTAGTTGGAGGACCCTTGATTTTTCTAGGGTCCACCTGAACATTTATATGAAATCCACTCCCATCATTAGATGCCATACATAAATTTAGGCATGTGCCCTGGAACTCAAGCCCACCCATGATTCATATAAGCCATGCCAAGGAAAATAATTTGGAGGGTGATAACTGCCCTATATACAGTTTTCAATAACTTGGTCCACCTAAATCATTGATCAGAGTGATTTTTTGGTAACTTGGCCTAACACGAGGTGACACACATGGTGTTCGGGGTGATCATTAATTATATGGATTAATGAGGTATCATTTTGAAAGCCTTTTAAAAAAAGGTACTGAAATATAAATTCTATATTAATTAGGTAGTTATTTGTGGTGCACCTGCTTCATGACCTTATTTTCACGCCACGTAAATGATGGAGTTGGGCACAGCTAATTTTAGCCTCAATTTTAAATGAATATGTTTTTATAAGGATGTGTTAACGGCAGCGCTGCAATTGGTAGAGTTGTCTTATTAGGGTTTTAGGGCCGACCTTTGTTGGCATGTTGGGCTTGGGGGTTGGGCCTGGGGGTTGGGTTTGGAAGTAAAACTCACACAAGTTCATTAATGGCGTTAGAGGCTGACCTAGATGCCCCGTTTGGTAAACATTTAAAATTGATTTAATCTCATTTCAGTTTTTTTTTTTTTTTTTTTTTTTTTTTTTTTTTTTTAAATTTTTTTTTTAATTTTTAAATTTTTTTTTAAAATTTTTATTTTTAAATTTTAAAATTAATTTTTTTTTTTATACACAGGCGCACACACTCACGCTAGTGGAATTTCACCACCTATGAGTACTCAAACCCTTGACTGGGAGTTGAAACTCCTAAGAGTACCACCCAAGCAAGAGTAAGGACCCAATCTCATTTCAGTTAACATAATTTATGTATTAGATATCTTGATCTCTAATACATAACAAATTTACATAAAAAAATACATTAATTATATATCAGAGATCAAAATCTCTGTGCAGTTAGTATTGTTAACTAAAATGAAACGAACACATTTTTAGGCATCCACGCCTTAGGATTATTAAATGCATGTTTGATTGAAAGTAATTGCTATGAATTTGAGCTTCTTTGGTATTAATTACTTACTATAGAGATTACATTGGTATTACTCTGATAACTACCTCTTTTGCGTAGATTTTAACCTCAGAAATGGAGTATATGGGCCCACCATGATGTGTATGTTTACCTAAATTGTCCATTCATTTTAACGGATCATTTTAGGGCATGAGCTAAAAAATGAGACAGATTCAAAACTCAGGTAGAACACACCATAGAAAGCAATGGAAATAGCTAAAAAATGAAACAGATTCAAAACTCAAGTAGAACACACCATAGGAAGCAATGGAAATTCTCACACCCCTTGTTGAAGCCTCCGTAGAGCTCACAATCTAAACTGTTCATAAGGTCACACAAACACACAAATGTTAGCTTTTCCAAAATTTCAATAGCCGCAACAAAATTTTAAATGGTTATCATTCAATTCTCATTATTTTCTATGGTGTGGCCCACTTGAGCTTTGGGCTTACTTGGCTCATGCCCTAAAATCAACTGGAAAAAAAAATGAATGGAAAGCATAGACATAACACATATATCATGGTGGGGCCCGCGGAGTTTTGGCGTAGAAGCCAACCTCGTGATACTGAGTAACATGCGTGAAACAAAATAATTATGATTTTACCTCAAATGAATATATAAATTAAGGCTGATAATTATGTTTTTTTTAAAGCTTGGAATAGTTTATTAAAATCATAATTAATGTACTGTGGCTAAATGAACGCACCAGATGGAAAGTCTGGATTCACCATCCTTAGGCCCACATATACCTTTGGGTGGTTGGCTGCACGCGGACCCGAAAATTCACTAATTTTCAATTATTTCTTCTGGAAAAGTAAAAGCAGACTTTGAATTCTTCACTTTCCAGATTTAGTCAAGGTTTCAAAGAAACGACACGTTCTTAACATTGTAACGGAAGAAATTGGACTTTAAGCACAGGGGAAAGGGATGGGACTTGAATTCTCCAGCTATGGTGATTGACCTGGTCCATTCCAAGGGTCACATGTGCTTTGGATCTACATCATTCTTTGACTCATGCCTTAAAATGATCTTTCCAAATGTATGAACGGTGTGGATACAACGCATACACCATGGTGGGCCCCACAAAACGTGTGACATCACTTCAGGTTCAGTAGCTAAACGGCAACCACAAGCTTCATGAGCATTAACTTCCTACCTTAAAATACGGGTACTAATGCTTTGGAAATACATATATCATAGACTTCTACTCCTATATATATATATATATATATATATATATATATATATATATATATATATATATATATATAAATTTTATTTTAATTTTTTTATGGATATACTTAATATGTATGTAAGATCCACTCCGACTATTAGATGTATAATCAAGTAATAGCCCCTAGTGTCAATAAATCAGGCTAACTAGCGATTCAAATGGGCCACACTAATGAGAATAATTAGGAGAGAGACATCCACCCTTGATTTTTTATGGGCCAATCACGACGAAACTTTGAAATCTATTCCAACCATTAGATGTCATACCAAGTAATATCCCTAGTGTCAATAAATCAGGCTAACCAGCGATTCAAATGGGCCACACTAATGAGAATAATTAGGAGAGAGACATCCACCCTTGATTTTTTATGGGCCAATCACGACGAAACTTTGAAATCTATTCCAACCATTAGATGTCATACCAAAAGTAAGCCTAGGTCCCAAAAATTAGATTTATATATCATTCATGTGAGTCACACTAGGGGAAACTGATTGGAGGGTGAACCTTTCCATGTACACTGAGTCCAATAGTGTGGTCCTCTTGAACTAGGGATAGGGATAAATTTTGAGAACTTACTCTAAAATAGAGTGACATACATGATGGTCGGGGTTGATTTTACATTAACACCATGATGGCCCACCCAAGCCCTGACCACTTTTCTATGCTAAAATGAAATTAATAGGCAATGAAAGCTTTTACATTAATTAAGAAGAAAGTTTCCATTAAATGCACAGCTAGTTGGATGAAAATGTAATGTCCAACTAGTTGTGTGTGAGCATTACTCATGTATATATATATGAGTAATGCTTAAATATGTTTTTTAGGTGTTGCTCGACCAGTCGTGGGTCAGCCTCGATTGGTCATGGGAGCCGCTCGACTCAAAGTCCAGTGACTTGGAATTTTTGGTGTCCGGGCTGCTCGACCGGTCGTAGGGATGTTTCGACCGGTCGTAGGGGTCCTACGACTAGTCATAACCTCGGCTCGACTAGTCGTAGTTACGCAGATTCGTTTCCGAATCTGATGCGGACTGCGGAAATTTGAGTCAGTCTTTCGCAAGGTGTGAAAGGAAGTTGCCTAAACTATAAATAGGGGTCCCTAGGATTTTTCTAGGTAGGATGAGAAATAATTCTAAGGCTTTCTAAAGGGGTTCTAGGGAAATCAAAGGGTGTAGCAAGGGTGAGATTCGAGGTTGTTCGAATCGGGTAAGTCTTTGTAATTTCTATTTTCATAGTGAAGATCTGTTACTTTGTGCCGTGGTTTTTTTCCGCAAGGGTTTTCCACGTTAAATCTGTCTGTTCTCTTGTATGTGTTTGGCGCCATTGAATTGCTATCCTAGATCTAGATTTGTGTGATTCCGCGGGCCAAAAATTCCCAACAAGTGGTATCAAAGCAATCGTTAGGGCACAGATCTGAATCTGCAGGATTAGTAATAATGGCGAGCGCTAGGTATGAGATTGAGAAGTACTCAGGGAAAAATAATTTTGAGTTATGAAAAATTAAGATGATGAGTTCCTTAATCAAGCAAGGCGAAGATGGTGCTCTTGAGGAGCGGAAGTCTACTATGACTGATGACGAGTGGAATGCTCTTGATAAGAAGGCTTTATCATCGATTCGTTTATGTCTCACGGATGAGGTTCTCTACAACGTCATGAGGGAGAAAACTGCGGCTAAGTTATGGCCGAAGTTAGAGGATGTTTATGCAAAAAAATCCTTTGAAAATCGCCTGCACTTGAAGCGGCAGTGGTATAACTTTAAGATGGCAGAGGGTGGAGATCTGGAGGCTTACATCAGCAACTTTAATAAATTAGTTTGCAAATTGCTGGATATGGAGGAAGTGATGAAAGATTAAGAACAAACATGTATATTGCTGAATTCTCTTCCGGCGTCGTATGAGTCATTCAAGGACACAATGTGCAGCATGAATAAAACCCTGAGTGTTGACACCGTTATCTCAGCCCTTCAAGGGAAGGCTATGAGACAGCTAAACAATGACATGGGGACATCTTCTGATGCACTGTTTACAGTGGGTAGGAATTCTGAACAAGGTACATGTTCTTCAGGTTCTAGATCCAAATCCAAGGGCAAGGGCAAAGGAAAGGTAAAGTGCTGGAACCGTGGGAAGGAAGGACATGTGAAGAAGGATTGTGAAAATCCTAAATCGAAGAGGGAAGATTCTGAGGCTTCATGTAGGGAGGTCAACGTTGCCACGTCAGATGGATGTGATGGTGATGTTTTATCTGTGTCTTCGCTCAGACGATCATACGATGATCGTAAAGACGAGTTGATGATAGACACAGGGGCATCCTTTCACATGACTCCTCATCGGAGTTGGTTCACCAGCTACAGGGAGTGCGATGGTGGACATGTATTTATGGGCAATGACATTGCCTATAATGTTGTGGCTGTTGGTACGGTGCGCATTAAGATGTTTGATGGGGTGGAGCTTACCTTGACTGATGTCAGACACGTTCCTAATCTGAAGCAGAATCTGATTTCTCTTACTGTGCTTGAGGCAAAAGGATGCAAGTACACAGGTATTGATGGTGCCCTTAAGGTATCTAAGGGGGCACGGGTAATCATGAAAGCGCAACGACTCGGTAACTTATATAGGATCATCGGGAGCACTTCAAAAAGTGGAGCTGCTGTGGATGTAGCAGATTCCACCTCTGCACGTGTGTGGCATGTTGGGCATAGCCACATGAGCGGGCATGGCAGGAAGGCTGATACATGCGGACAAGGATACAAAGCAGGTGGAGCAGTCACCTGTGAGAAGAATCACACGGCATGATCGCAGGATATCGACGAGGTACATGGACGACTCCAATATCGCAGGGGATTCATCTTCTATTCTAATGGCTTTAGGTGAGCCTGATGTTGAGAAGTGGAAGGTGATTATGGGCGATGTGATGGATTCGTTGTACCAGACCGACATATGGGAGCTGGTGGAGCTTCTAGTAGGCCGGAGAGCGGTCGGATGCAGGTGGATCTTCAGGAGGATACAACATGGATACAGGGCGAGGTTGGTAGCGAAGGGTTATGCTCAGAGAGAAGGGATCGGCTTCTCAGAGATATTCACGCCAACGGTATAACAGGTGTCTATTAGATCCGTGATTAGCGCTGGTTGGCCAATGTGATCTTTAGCTAGAAGGATGGATGTGGAGTCTGCACTTCTGCAAGAGAAAGTGAAGAGCAGATCTAGATGAAGCAATCAGAGCAGTTCGAAGTTAAAGGGGCTGAGAAAAGACTTTGCAGGAGGTCGTGGTTCGACCTGTCGCCTAGGTAGTGGTTTGATTACTTCTTGGATGAAGGATCAGGGGGCTGCAAAGATGGTTCTTGGCATTGACACTGAAAGAGAAGTAGGCTTTGGTAATCACAGGAGGAATACTTTGTGTGTAGGTATTGATCAAGGATGTGATGGGCCAAGAAAAGCCGGAGAGCGTTCCCCACGCGTCTCTCCTCAAGTTTTCCTCAGGACATGTCCCAAAACAGACGAGGAAAAGTAGGATATTTCATGAACCTTATTCGAATGCGGTTAGCAGTGT
Organism: Magnolia officinalis; assembly: GCA_021015155.1. Taxonomy (NCBI): domain Eukaryota; kingdom Viridiplantae; phylum Streptophyta; class Magnoliopsida; order Magnoliales; family Magnoliaceae; genus Magnolia; species Magnolia officinalis. The sequence continues at coordinate 70,153,541 of JAJHSJ010000011.1, forward strand.
ATGCCATGGTTTGGATTAGATCAATTATTTCACAGGCTATTAGTGTTGTGAGCAAGTACCCTGGTAAACAATATTGGGTAGCGGTGAGATAGTAAGAAGACTACGTCTTTTTTCTTTTGAGAAGACAGGAACAAAGGTGGTTGAGCTTGTGGATTTTGATTCGGAAGACATGCACACCTAGAACGTTCCTGCAGAAAAGTTCAAGTTCTGTGTAACCTCTCTGGGCTTAGCGATGGAGTAAAAGAATGATGGAGTGTGCATGAGAAGAGTTGATTGAAGCTATGATGCAATGAAGAGATAAGAGAAAAGGTCAAGGAGCTACACAGTTGAAGATTGAAGACTTGGTGGAGATCGTTGAAAAAAAAAGTCTTAAATCTGTTTTTTGGGTGTTGCTCGACCAGTCGTGGGTCAGCCTCGACTGGTCGTGGGAGCCGCTCGACTAGTTGAGCACCGCTCGACTCAAAGTCCAGCGACTTGGAATTTTTGGTGTCTGAGCTGCTCGACCGGTTGTAGGGATGTCTTGACCGGTCGTAGGGGTCCTACGACCAGTCATAACCTCGGCTCGACTAGTCGTATTCGTTTCTGAATCTGATGCGGATCACTGCGGAAATTTGAGTCAGTCTTTCGCAAGGTGCAAAAGGAAGTTGCCTAAACTATAAATAGGGGTCCCTAGGGTTTTTCTAGATAGGAGGGAAATAATTCTAAGGCTTTCTAAAGGGGTTCTAGGGAAATCAAAGGGTGTAGCAAGGGTAAGATTCGAGGTTGTTCGAATCGGGTAAGTCCTCTCTCTTCGTAATTTCTATTTTCATAGTGGAGATCTGTCGCTTTGTGCCGTGATTTTTTCCCGCAAGGGTTTTCCACGTTAAATCTGTGTGTTCTCTTGTATGTGCTTGGCGCCATTGAATTGTTATCCTAGATCTAGATTTGTGTGATTCCGCAAGCCAAAAATCCCCAACAAACTCAATAATGTAAAAGTAAAACCTCTGTGGGCCACATCAAAATATACATATATTTGTTATTTTTACATCATCCATTCATTTTCTCATTTTATTTTAGGACATGAGCTCAAAAATGAAGTAGATCCAATGCTCAAGTGGACCACACCACAAACAGAAAACAGTAGGTTCAATGGTGGGTGTCAATATTCTCACTACTTCCTTTGGTGTGGACCACTTGAACTTTGGATATGTCCCAAAAACTCATGTACTAAAATAACCTCTCAAAATGAATAGATTAAATTAATAAAACACATACATCATCATGGTGGACTCATAGAGTTTTGTCATGTAGAAATTATTTTTTCCCTTACCAAAAGACAAAGCTTTCATAAGCAATCTTCATTTTATCATATACAATGGTAGGAGAGGACATGTTACAAGTGTAGGGATTTTGCCAACTAAGTCATAAGAAAACCAGCACAGGTGTGGATTTTAGACTCAACAAAAACCGTTCTCAGCACCCAAAAAAAAAAAAACCTAATTCCCAAAGACTGATTTTAAGTTCATGATGTGAGGCCTACCATGTTTTAAATATAAAATCGACAATGTCCATTGATTTCTACACTTGATGTTAGGTCATGAGGTCAAAAATCATTTAGATCCACAACTCAGATTGGCCACACAACTTGCAACAGTGGGAGGAATGCTCGACCAAGAAAAGATGAATCCGAGAGAGATTATAAAGGCCAGGCTTAGGCTCAAGTCAATTTAGCCCAACTAACCCAGTTGGCCCAGCTCAACTCAACCCGGCTTTATATGTATA